>VXAB01005488.1:0-29455 GCA_013399175.1 Odontophorus gujanensis
GCCCCGCCGCACCCCGCCCCGCTCCCGTCCCGTTTCTCCGCCAGCGGAGGGCGCCCGTGGGCAGCGTTTGTGCCTCCGGCAGCGCCCGGCGCGTCCCCGCGGGGTTCGGGTCTGCTCATCAGCGCGTCCCCGTTGGGCTCAGAGGGGCCCGGAGGGGCTCCGGGGTCCCTGCGGGTCCATCAGGTCCCGGCGGGTCCCTGCAGGGGGACCCGAGCGCGTCCCAGAGCCCCAGCACATCTGTCCCCGCCCTGCCCCGCTCTGTGTGCCCCCCCCCAACCCGCCCGGGGGCTCCCAGGGCAGCACGCGGGTGGGGGGACGGGCTGAGGGGTTACCCCAGGGGTTGGCTTCCTGCAGTGGCTGAGCACAGTTATTTGGATGTAAAAAATCAAATAAATAATAATGATAACAATAATAATAGAAACAAGAACAACAAAAACAAGCAAAAAATAATAATAAAACCGGGGGAAAGAGCTGATGAGAAGAAGAGGCTGATAATTACTGTTCCTTATCAGGAGGATCGGCCGCGCTCCAGGCGAGAGGAGCGCGGTGCCGGGCCCGGGCAGGTCCCAGCCGTGTGCCAGACACCGCTGACAGCCGCCCGCGGCCCTTCGCTTTGAACACCGCGCGGAAAACCATTAGTGCTGCGAGGCGTGCGCCGGGACGGAGGGCTCGAGGCAACGCGGGTAGGGGGCACCGCCGGACAGGGACCCCCCGTCCCTGGAAGGATGGGAGCGCACGGCCACAGCCCCGACACGGGGCCCGGCTCAGAGCCGTCGCCCCCGCCGGGGAGAGGGGCTTCCCTGGAGAGAGCCCCGGCATCCCACTGCTCCCGTTCACTGTGCAGCGGTGCGGGCAAAGAATGACGGCGGCCGCCGCCGCTCCTCACTGCCCATGATCAGAACGGGACAGAGTGCGGTGCGCCGAAGGGAGAGCGATGAGCAGACGGGGCGGGGCAGCGTCTGCACGCTGCCAGGATGAAGGTGAGGAAACGCGAGAGCAGATGCTGACAAAAGAATGTGGGAAACTCCGACGGTTGGGGTTTGCTGCGGAGATGGAGCCGAAGCAGTTTGTGATTGCTTGAGAGTTTGGCTCTCCTCAGACACGAAGAGCATCCCCTTGTCTGGGGTAACACAAGCACCGGGTTGCCGTCCCGCCTCTCCCTTGCCAAGCCTGGGCCACGATCCCACTGCAGCCCGAAGGAATTCCCAGGAAGAGCGCTGGGCTCTGCACCAGGGAATCCCCGTCCCTGGGATGCTGCCCTGAGCCAGAGCAGAGTGACTGCAGCACTGTGGGAGGGGGAGCACACTGCTCGTGGCACTGAGCACATGGGAAGGGCCCCACGCGGGGACACAGGGGCTGAGCAGGGCCTTGGGCACGAGGCTGTTAATGCACGGCAGCAGAAGAGCAGTGCTCAGCCAGGCTTTGTTTCAGTGAGCTGGCAGCACGGTGGGCAGCTGCAGCTCTTGGGCGGCTGTGAGGGTGAAACACTGCAGCAGCAGCACAGGAAGGAGCGTGGACCACCTGAAAGCCCACCGAGTGGGTGTCCGTGCCCGTGCTGTGCTGGAATGGGCAGCGTGGGCTCAGAGTGGGGAGCAGTGCCCAGGCAGAGCACATCTGGTGGAGCTGAAGCACCAATGGAGCAGAGCAGGATGCCCAGGGCCCCATCCTGAGCACCTCTAGGGCTAAAAAGTCCTAAAAGACCTAAAAGTCACCCCTGTGATCAGACCCTTGCCCTGCTGGTCCCACTGCTCTGTCCTGCTGTCAGCGTGCTGGTGGCCTCGAGCATCACCCATCGCCCACCCCCCACCATCCATCCATCCCCCACCTCCCATCTCTCACTGCCAATGCCCCTCCCCCAGCCCGCGGCTGCCCCGGGCCTGCCCAGGAGGGAGTTTCCATTGCACACACACCATAAAGATTCCTTTCATGGTAACAAACCTAAGAATGCTTATTTCCAGATAACGTGTGGGGGCTGTTGGGACACGTCCTAGCAGATGATAAAGAATCAGCAGCCGAGATAGAAAGAAAGGCAGCGCGCTTTGTTTTGTTGATGTGTTTGTTACCCGTCCTGGCATTGCTCAGCCCCGCGGTGCCAGGGGGGCACGGCCCGGACCCTCCACGCAGCACTGCCCTCCCGGCGCTCCTTCTGCTCTTCCTACAGAGCCGCGAATCGCACCCAGAAGAAGCTGCCCCACAGGGGAGACACAATGATTCCTAATTAGCTCATTCATTACATTACACGCACAATTAAGAGCTATTGTGAGGCAAGAGCAGCGCTGACCCCGGCCTTTCACATCCAGGTGTCCGTCCCGGAGCTCGGCCGCATCCCACGCGGCACAGATAGCATCAGCAGCTCGCCTCGGGCTGGGACGGCCGCCGCCGCCGTCTCCCGAGCGCTGTGATGTATTTTTATCTCAGGGGAATGTACCGTGGGTGCGCGTCCCGGGTGGGCCCGGGAGGGAGAATTCTTCCGCCGACACCGCGAGGTGGGGCGGGGGAGGGCAGCGCTGCGGGGGCATTCCTGGGGGGGGAGTGGGATCAACCGTGGGCCGAACTGTATTCCGACGGTGCAGAATGAAGGCCTTGGGGTGCGGCAGCGCTCCGACTCCTCGTGGGGGTCGTCGCCTTCGGGTTTGGGATGCGGTGGGGGCAACGAGAGTGAGGACAGAGCTCAGCGAAGGATCTGTCAGCGCCGGGGGCTCAGGGCTGACGGGGAATGTCCCGTGGCACAGCACCGAGAGCCGCACTGTGAGCAGAGCCAGCACAGCTGCACAGCTCAGCTCTGGGGTGGCCGAGCAGCGCGGCTCCCACGCAGCGCAGTTGGGAAACGCCGACCCCCCGCACCGGACGGCGATGTGCCAGCAGCGAGCCACGCATTGCCAGGCCCCGGCTCCCAGAGGGACGTGGCACCGCCATCCTGATCTGCGGAGCGTGGAGAGTCAAAACAAATCGGGATCCAATGAGACCCGATCTGTTTGCAGAGCAGAGCCCTCAGCTGAGGGGCAGCACCTGCCCCGGCCGCGCTGCTCCGTCCCCACGCGGCTCCATCGAGGGGCACTGCTGATGCACATCGGTGTTTGTTGCTGCTGTGAGCTTTGGGGAACTGATGAAAGGAAGGAGGCACCCCGAATTACCGAGGGTGAGGCTCTGGGAACATTTTAGCAGCTCCAAAATCAGTTAAGTGCTTTAGAATGTGAAAACAGCCAGAGGGGCCCCGGGAAGGAAGGAGATCACCGCGAGAGAAGTACAATAGCCGCCTAATCCGCATAACTCCATGGCTGCCTCGCAGGAACCTCTGCTAAAAGCAAGAATCACTTCTTTTATCCACAGATGACATCTCTGGAGCCAGCCAGGCCAGCAGCTTGGGTGTGCGATTTTCCACCACCCGGCGCCACATCACTGGAGGCGTTGGTTTTGTCCAAGAGAAGAATACAACAGCGCAGTGTTTCCTTTCACGCTTCCCCGCCGCTGTTCAGGCCGGTACCTGTCCAGCTGCATTACCACAGCAGCACTGCTCAGTCCCCAGTGGTGCTGCAGGTGTGGCCGTGGCTGTGTGACCTCATCCTGGTGGTGGTGGGGTTCTGCTCCCCGTGGGCCAGCTGAAGTTACAGCTGAAAGGCACTGCAGAAAGCACAGCCAGATGTGAAGCCATGACCCCGGTGCTGCTGGGAAGCAGTGGGCACCTGCAGCTCAGTGACTGAAACCCATTGCTGTGGGGACTTTCCGACCTCTGCAGAGGTTCACTCTGCACCGCTACGTCTGCAGAAACCACCACAGTTTCTTCTCTTCTGAATTACAGTGTTCTGCCAAATGCAGTATCAGTACAAAGTACCTCCAGGTCTGTGCTTGTCCTGGATAGAGGTCCTGGCTGGAAGGTTTCCATCTGGATTTGGCTCAGCCCTACATACAGATTATGGATGCTCAGAGCTCCTAAGTCAGCAGCTTTTATTGACTTTAGGGACTTGGAAAAAGCAAATAAATAAATGTGTAGATTTTAAGGATATCGGGCGCTTGTGGACAGTGTCACGGGGGATTCACTTGTTACTCCATGAAGCAGCGCGGGGTGGAGTGGGAATGAGCACCTCCACATCTCAGGTGCAACAGTGAAATGGTAAAACATAGCCCTGAGCAAGGAGCTGCGTCCTGAATCACAGCTCAGTGCTGGGAACGAAAACGGAAAGAGCAGATCCCGGTGCACCACGGCGATGCTGGTGGGAAGTGACAAAAGATGTGAAACGGGAGAGAAAAGTGATGATTCTGGAATTTGGCTGCGAGTGTCAGGGGTGACGAAAAGCAGCGGCAACGCCTCCTGCCCGGGNCTGAACACGGTGGGACACCCACTCAGACAGGAAGCAGAGTGCTGCCTCCCATTAGCAAGCATCCCACGGTGAGAGGGTCTCAGGTACCAATGCAGAGTGTCAGGCTGGAAATTCAGAGATTTCTCAATACCTGTTCTGACCGCATTCTTCTAGATGTAAACACAGATAATTTTCACTGGAAGAAACCGATGTAAAAGGACATAAAGCAAAAATGAAGAGTTAGGGGCAAGTCTGCTTTGACACTGCACAACTTTCTGAGACTTTAAAGGCAGTACTTGGGGAAGCTGTAGGTGTCTGCAAACTGAAGCACTGAGGTGAGATTTGTGAACACTCAGTCTAAGACTTTGCAGACCACTGTCCCCCGCTCCAGGGAAGGCTGTGTGCAGCAGAGATGCAGGGATGCTGCCAAGCAATGCAGGGAAAACCCTTCCCTCTGTCTCTTTCTCATCAGAGCTAATGTCCTCCCAGACTCTGCCTCCAATCTTTTCCCAGTGTGGATTATTTGCTCCTGTATTTGTAATTCAAACATCAGAGGCTGGAGGCACCTGTTCACTGCAGCCTCCTCCATTTCTGCAGCCAACAAATCAAATCCATCCCAGGACCAAAGGGTACAAGGTTTGCCACACATGAGCTCTGTGTTGGCCTACCAGCAGAGCTGCTGTGTGCTGGGGTGGGAGCAGTGATTCCTGCTTGACCCTTGCATAACCACCATGTGCCCTGAGGCATGGGAACCAGTGCTGTTATCTCATCTCACAACTGCCATGACTCTTGTGCTGCCTTTTGAAATACGTAGTGATGGAATGGTGGAAACTGAGGTCACAGAGTTTTTGGAAAGCCCCAGGTTGCCCCACAACTGTCCCTGTCCCCACAGCCTCAGAGTGCACTGCTCCCTGTGGTTCTGATGCTCATCCAGTGCTTTCTCTTCATCCTCCCCCCTCCAGGTCCTGGGGGCCACCGTTGACAATGCCAACCTCCTGCTGCAGATCGACAACGCCAGGCTGACAGCTGATGACTTCAGGACCAAGTAAGTCACATCTCCTGGAAAAAAGGGCACAAGGTCTGCAGAGGTGTTTGATGAAAAGTGGGGAAAATTCCCATCCCAAACCCAGAAAGGCAGGTTGGAAACAAAGCCTTCAAAATGAAGATTTGATTTCCAAAGCAGCCAGTTACCCAAAACCTGTAGGCACTCCGTACCTTCACTGTTCCTTGTGAGAGCTCTCCTTGTGCTGGGCTCCTGCGGTGCTTTCACCGTCCATACACACAGCTCAGCAAAGCCCAGAGCTGCACTAAGGCCCTGGAATGTCGAGACAAGGCTGTGTCGTGGGCTTGAGTGATGCTGCTTTGCCAGCTGTGACACAGAGCTCAGAGCACGATGTGAGCAGCAGCCAAGGGGCTCTGCCCCGACCAGATGCAGTCTCAGCATCCTTGGTCACTGCTGTTGTGTCTCCAGGTTTGAGACGGAGCAGACCCTGCGCATGAGCGTGGAGGCCGACATCAATGGGCTGCGCAGGGTGCTGGACGAGCTGACCCTGTCCAGGGCCGACCTGGAGATGCAGATTGAGAACCTGAAGGAGGAGCTGGCCTACCTCAAGAAGAACCACGAGGAGGTGAGCACAACACTGGTGCAGAGCTCTGTCCCATGCTGTGGGGCTGTGCTGGGTTTGGGTTTCCTGGAGGGGGGCAGAGCTGACCCACCTGCATGGCAGCGTGTCCCCTCTGGAGCCTGGGCAGACCTGTGCACCACTGCTTATTTCAGAAATGTCCTCTGTAGCTGTTGGAGATGTATTAACAATCCTGGCAGCTTCAGCATGGAGGATTTGTGGGGTCTCCTTCTCTGGAGAGTCCACCTGGATGTGTTCCTGTGCAGCCTGCTGCAGGAGCCAGCTCTGGGAGAAGGACAGGGAGAGCTCCAGAGGTCCCTTCCAACCTCTGTGGCTCTGCAGCTCTGTGATCAATCTCCTGAGAAATGGAAACGATGACAGGCTCTGATTTATTCTCTAAAAAAAGCCAGATGTAATTCAAGTGGAGATTTCTTAAGGAAGACTTTGGATCACTCTGTTCATGACAGTGCAGCATAGGTCCCGGTTTGGCCCCCGTCACTGCCTGTCCCGGGCGGGAGGATGCTGATGTTCCTGAAGAGCTCTGACCGGAGCAGAACACCTCCGTGCACGGATTGGAGGATCCACAGCGATGTGTTCTCTTTTCCTTTCCCCAGGAAATGAACGCGCTGCGCGGACAGGTGGGAGGAGAGATCAGCGTGGAGATGGACGCGGCTCCCGGCATTGACCTCACCAAGATCCTGGCCGAGATGCGGGAGCAGTACGAGACCCTGGCGGAGAAGAACCGCAGGGACGCGGAGCAGTGGTTCTTCAGCAAGGTGAGCTGGGCGGCCGCGGCTGCGGGGCCACGGCTGCGCGGTGCCGGGCTGTGACGCGCGGCTCGGCTTCTTGCAGACGGAGGAGCTGAACCGCGAGGTGGCCATCAACACGGAGCAGCTGCAGAGCGGCAAGACGGAGATCACGGAGCTGCGCCGCACCATCCAGAGCCTGGAGATCGACCTGCAGTCCCAGCTCAGCACGGTACGCGGGGCCGCCGCCCGCGGGCGTGGGGATGGGGCCCTTCCCTGCCTCCCCGTCCCCCTGAGCCCGTCCTGTCCTCCGCACGCAGAAAGCGGCGCTGGAGGGCACCCTGGCCGACACCGAGGCGCGCTACGGCACCCAGCTGGCCCAGCTGCAGGCGCTGATCAGCAGCGTGGAGGAGCAGCTGGGAGAGCTGCGCTGCGACATGGAGCGCCAGAACCACGAGTACCGCGTGCTGCTGGACGTCAAGTGCCGCCTGGAGCAGGAGATCGCCACGTACCGCCGGCTGCTGGAGGGCGAGGATGCCCAGTGCGTGGGCTCTGCGTGGGCAGCGCGCTGGGAGTGGGGCGGGGGGTGGGAAGGGAATGGGCAGTGAAGCTTCGTGCCCCTGAGCCCATGCCCTGATGCTATGCACACACCAGCTGTCCCGTGTTGCTGCTGCACAGTGGGGGTCCCAAAGCACTGTGTACCCTGGGGGAGGGAGTGGGCATCATTGGGATGGCACTGTTGTAGTGCCCTGATCCATGTCACACACAGCCCCAGCGCTCTCTGCCTCTTAACGTAACAAAGCAGTGCCTGAAGGCCTCATAACCATATTGTGGTACAAGAAGGGAAGGCAGGGCTTTAAATAACGGTTTTGTCTTAGTGTCTGCTCTCCTTTTTCCCTTTCTGACCTCATTTCATTTCCCCCTGCAGCATGTCCTCCCACTACACCTCGCAGCCCATGAAAGAAGGTGAGGACCCCTCAGGTCTGGAGCACAGAGTGTATCCGTAGCTCCTTCCTACCACGGGCCCATGTTCTACTTAATGCAATTTTCAAAGTGTGAATTGCCAGAAATTGTTCTCCTAATATGCCAAAAACACATTTTAGAGGAGTGTCAGTGTAGACAAACTGTAGTACTGTATTTAGGGGCAGGGTGCTGCTGGTTTGCTGGGGTCCTGAGGCAGGTGTGGGTAAGAGCAAACCCACACAGGGCACTGCCATACACAGCAGTTCCTTCTCCCCCTGCAGGGCCCGTGACCACGCGCCAGATCCGCACCATCTTCGAGGAGGTTCAGGATGGGAAGGTGATCTCCTCCCGTGAGCAGATCACCCAGGCCGCGCTCTGAGGGCTCCGCTCCGGTCCCGCAGCTTCGCTTTGTGCTGCAGCACTGCAGCCCCCTCCCCTCCTCTGAGCTGCACCAAATAAAGCTTTTGGCATTTGTGCACCCCTGCACCTTGTCTCACTGCTCGGCACGGCCTCTTTCGTTCACCTGCTGCACATGCAGGCACAGTCCTGGCGTGCAGGGCTCCGTGCAGTGCTGCCTGGGCAGTGGGGGGGCTGCCAGGGGAGGGGTTGGGGTGCAGGGGGTGACGCCCCTCTGGAAATACAGCACCCAAAGGGGCACAGCCCCTGGGTGGGTGAGGGCCCTCCTGGCGGCACTGCCTGCAGCGCCGGCTGTTCCTGGAAAGCAGCTCAGACGCATTCCAGGCTGCGTTCTCCCACATGACTTCACAAATCCACCTTTTAGACCAGCGGGATGACTCAGAAAAGTGCTATTCTATGTAAGAGCAGAGCCGGTTTTAAGACCCCTTTCAACACGTCTGCCTGCATCTGTGGGGAGATGAGGCAGTCCTGATTTACCGAGGTGCTGACAGATGCTGCGGGGCTGCCCCACGCTGTACGGGTGCGGTGTGGCTGCAGTAGAGGGGCAGCACAGGCACGGCCCCCCCCGCCGCCCCACGGGGACCCGCAGTGTCCGCAGTGGGGCAGTGCCGGAGGAGCTGCACGCCCATCCATCCCCGCGTTACGCTTTTCCCCCAGCACAGTGCAGCACGGCCCTGCAGCTATGGGAGCACCGACAATGGCTCGCTAACAAAACCCCGTTTCAGTTACGCCCGCTGCTGCGAACCGCGGTGTGGGCGTGGAAGGAGATGCCGACCGTCTCCCACCCCCAGCGCCCATAAGCAGCGCTGTCCCTGCATGCAGCAGCAGCAGCAGCTCGGGGCACGCTCAGCTGAGACACTGCGCTCCAAAAGGCGCTCTGACTTCTCCGGTGCTGAATTCCTCTGACACAAAGGACCATTTTACAAAGAGACATGAAGGTGTGGCTTTGCCTTTTAGGGCAGCTCCGTACGGTAATTGGATCTCGGGGCAAACTTTGTGAGCCCGCTGAAGTCACACAGCTCCAGGATAAAAGAAGGAGATGCGCTCTGGTCCCGCAGTTCCTGCTCCCACCTCTGCTGCAGTCAGAGCTGCTCCTCCGCCTCTGTTCCCCTCCCAGAGTCGGACAGAAGCGCACACCCGAGCAGCAGCGTGAAGAAACCACTGTGAAGACACAGAATGGATATCCTGGGGTCAGAAATGTGCACGAAGTGGGTCACGGTGTGCACGGGGAGCTGACTTAACAGCCGGCCTTCCCTTCAAAGGAGAGCGCGATGCAAACAGCACGCAGTCATCAGCGGCTGTGCACGATGGAGATCACGTTAAAAGAGAAGCCTTAGCACTGTTAATTTGTTGCCTTACATCTTAATTAACCGCCCATCATTTTAATTGCTGCCGTGTGGCAGTATCAAAGTATCACAGGTATTCAAGCTGTGTGTGTTCTGACGGCACTCGCAGCGGTTGAATGAGATGAAGGAAAGGCAATTCCACGCACACAGAGCCGCGCTGTGCCCGTCACCACGCGGGGCTGCACAGACTTCTGGTACTGCCACCGTGTGCAGATGGCAGTGGGGAGGGATGTGCTCCTCAGGGCCGTGCCACTGCCCCCACACCGTCCCCAGCCCCAAGGAATGGGAGTCCAAGGGTGCTCCTCCCCCACCCCGTCCGCTCTCCTCGCACAGCAGAGGGAATTGCATCACCCGGAGCCACTCAGCAATGTACCTTTGTTGCTTATTTCCAAACTCTCCCCCCCGTCATTGGCAGATGATCTAAGGAACACTCGGCTGCTGGAAGGGGCTGTCGGGGCCTGTCGGGGAGCAGTCAGACAGCCGTGCACACGCATGAGAAATTCCATCCCCTCCACACCCTGCACCACCGCCGTGCCGCTCTGTGACGCACGCAGGCAGCAGTGCCCTGAGCCCGGCACCCCGGGGTGGCACACTGAGTGCCCCCAGAGCCCCCCTGGCAGGGGCCGTGAGCTGCAGTCCTGCACGGCTCTGTCCCCCCCCGCTCACAGCTGCTCGGGGCACTCACACAAACAGCAGCTTCAGCACGAGCTGCCAGCTTTGAGCTCTTTGCTCTACAGTGCACGGAGACCTGTAGCTCTTTTCCCTGTGACCTTCGAGTGCTGGATGCTGTTCTGTGGTTTCTGCTGCAGAATCTCATGGTTTTGCTGTTTCTCCAGCTCACAGCCATCCCCTGCCCTTTCGGAGCACTTGTCAGGTTCCTGCTCAGGAGAACACGACAGCACAGTTCCTCCTCATTGCCTTTCCACATTCCTCCACTCTCAGGCGTTCTCTGAAGTGAAGAATTAAACAAGCCCCGAAGGACGAACGCCTTTTAATGCCAGAGAAAATCCCTGCAGATAAGAGAGGGGAGATGCCCCTCCGTGCAGCCCCGCTCCCCCGGCCCCGGGCACACACTGCACTGCACGGCTGCTGTCCCACAGCACTGTTGTGTGCTCCGACAGAGGGACTGAGCAGCAGAAGAGCTGCTGACATCCCCCCCTTAAACACCGCCTGAACGGATCCATTTCAGAGGCAGCGCTACAAAGGAATATTAAAACGTAGCCCTGAGCAAGGAGCGTCCTCCTTTGAATCACGCCCGACTATTCACTGGAAACGGAAGAAGCAGAAAAACGCCCTTCGTGAGATAAGAGCTTTCTAGTGAAATACGACAAAAAGCACCAATAGAACAAAGGAAAAATGACGAATCTGGAAGTTGGCTCAGATTTTAGGAGTGATGAAAATCATCGGGAATGCATTAGAAAAAAAAAAAAAAAAAGCAGCGGCAACGCCTCCTGCCCGGGATATAAAGGGCTGCGGGCAGGGGAAGCGCGCACTGCTGCCTGCGCTGCCAGCCCGCCCTGCCCAGCTCTGCCCGCACCATGAGCACCACTGTCCGGCAGTTCTCCTCCTCCACCTCCCTCAAGGGCCTGGGGGGGGGCTCCAGCAGGCTGTCCTGCGGCCGGGCCGCGGGATACCGAGCCCCCAGCGTCCACGGGGGCTCCAGCAGTTACTCCGTCTCCTCCCGCATCGTCTCGGGGCTCGGCACCGGCTATGGGGGCGGCTACTGCGGTAGCGTCGGAGGGGGCCTCGGCGGGGGCTTCGGGGCCGGCTTTGGGGTTGGCTATGGGGGCGGCTTCGGGGGCGGCTTTGGGGGCGGTGATGGCATCCTCCCGGCCGGCGAGAAGGAGACGATGCAGAACCTCAACGACCGCCTGGCCGCATACCTGGACAAGGTGCGCGCCCTGGAGGAGGCCAACACCGACCTGGAGGTGAAGATCAGGGAGTGGTACAAGAAGCAGGGGCCCGGCCCCGAGCGCGACTACAGCCCCTACTACCGGACCATCGAGGAGCTGCGCAGCAAGGTGGGTGCGGTGAATGTCTGAGTCCTCATTGAAGTCGTTTTTTTGAATAGATTAAATGGCAGTTGATTGGTCTGAGATGGGAAAACAGGATGCTTTGTCTGGAAGTAAGTACTGAGCACCCCACGGGTGGGGACGTGCCGCGGCCTTGGCACTGCTCACTGCTGCAGATGGCACGCAGTGATGCCAAAGTCAGATCCTGCAGTTTCTAGACCAGTGCAAGGTTGAGGGCAGAAGTTAACAAAGAAAGGAATGGCCCATGGGATGCTCATTCTTTGGGAGGTGCAAAGAGGCACGAGGAGAAAGCAGGGGGAGCTGGGCCATAGGGGCTCAGTGGTTCACAGGTCCTTTGGGCAGAGCCGTCCTCCCCTGCTGCAGCCGGGACGCGATGATGTCCAGATTCACACACCCGGATTCCTTCTGGATATCTCCTGGAGCATCACAGCTCTGTGGGAGCATTTTGTTAGCTTGTGGCTACAGAAATTACTGCTCATTAAATGGCCAATCCATCTCAAAATCTCAGAGCAAATATTTGCACCTCGGGTGTAATTACAACAGCCATTCGTGCGCCGGGTGCTCCTCCTCAGCTCCTCTTCCTCCCAGTTGGGCCCTCTGCAACGCCTGCGGTGACATGGGCGTGCTGCAGCCTGCATGGGAGCGTGCTGCCAGGAAGGAGAGCAGCGCAGCATTGCACTGTGCCTCTCTGCAGAACCTCTGTGCAAGGCCAGGCCAAGGGGCAGGAGCTGGGTGCTGCTCTGGTGCTCCCAAACAAGATCTCTGCCAGCAGCATGCAACTTCATGTAATTCATTCCTTTCCTTCTTTTTGTCCTAGATTCTTGCTGCAACTGTTGAGAATGCCAACATTGTCCTGCAGATTGACAATGCCAGGCTGGCAGCTGATGACTTCAGAACCAAGTAAGTACAAAGCTCTCAGGGGAAGGGGGCGATGGGGCAGCAGGCTCCAGGCTGTGCCCTATGGCCCTGGAGCCGCCCCACAGCTCATGCTGGCTGCAGGTGGCCATGGGGAGCACGTCCCCTCCTGGGCACAGCACTGCCCTGACAGCCCTGCACAGCAGAGAGCTGCACACCTAATGCAAGGTGCTGGCAGAGGTACACAAGATGGGGGAGGAAACATGAAAAAATGGCTATCAGTCAGACCCAGGGCGTGACCATCCTTGTGTTGCCAGGTTTGAGACGGAGCAAGCCCTGCGCATGAGCGTGGAGGCCGACATCAATGGGCTGCGCAGGGTGCTGGACGAGCTGACCCTGTCCAGGGCCGACCTGGAGATGCAGATTGAGAACCTGAAGGAGGAGCTGGCCTACCTCAAGAAGAACCACGAGGAGGTGAGTACGACACCGGCACCGCTGGGACTGTAACACGTACCCAGTGCAGAGGGGTGAGGCATGGGGTGCGGGGCCGTCTGCAATTAGGGCTGCCACTCCTGCGTGCATCATGCATTTCCTTTCCCCAGGAAATGAACGCGCTGCGCGGACAGGTGGGAGGAGAGATCAGCGTGGAGATGGACGCGGCTCCCGGCATTGACNAAGGTGCTGCTTAGGGCCTCGCCCTGACCGCAGCCT
Source organism: Odontophorus gujanensis (assembly GCA_013399175.1). Classification (NCBI taxonomy): domain Eukaryota; kingdom Metazoa; phylum Chordata; class Aves; order Galliformes; family Odontophoridae; genus Odontophorus; species Odontophorus gujanensis. Next base: position 12,992 of record VXAB01005488.1, read on the forward strand.
CCAGGCCTTGTGATTCTTTGCATGCCAACCGCAGTTGCACAAAGGATCCTTCCCTGCTTGCTGCCTGCAGGGGGATGGATGCTCAGAGGCACTGCTCCCTCTGCAAGGGGCAGTGGTCCCTCTGCCTCCAGGGGCACTCAGCACAGCAGATGTTATCGTAGTTCTTATGAGACTTCTCTGCTTTCCTCTCCTGCCAGCCTACAGTGCCGATGAAACATGAGTTTCTCCCTAACTTCCCTTTGTTTTCTCCTCCTCTTGCAGCATCTCTTCCCAGTATTCCTCTGCGATGTCCTCACACTCTGGCAGAGACGGTAAGAATGAATTTTGCTCCACATGCCCACAGCACACAGCTTTGAGAATTCTCTTACAGCAGCTGCCAAAGTAATGCAGGGAAAGGCAGCCCCCAGGGTGCTGCTGGTTGAGGCAGTGGCAGAGGCAGGACAGCACAGGAGAGCCCATAGTGAGCAACCACAGGGAGAAGCTGTAAGGAAGGGAGATGCCCCACATTCCCTTATCCCAAGGACGCTTTACCCCAAATGAGCCCAGTGTCTGAGCAGCCAACATCTCTGCTCTGCACAGACCCCACGAAGTCAGGGAGTGGGCCCCCTGTGTCCCTGAGCCGTTGCAGGGCTGTCCCCGGCTGTGTGCTCCAAAACCCCGCACACCTTCCCACATCCTCCTCCAGCCCAGGCAGCACCGGACCCTGTGTTATTAAGGAATTTCTCTCCTCCCTCTCTGCCTCTCCCTGCAGCCATCACGTCCTCGCGCCAGGTGCGCACCATCGTGGAGGAGGTGCAGGATGGGAAGGTGATCTCGTCCCGCGAGCAGGTGGCACTCACCACGCGCTGATGGGGACCCACAGCGGCCCCAGGCTCTGCCCCACGGGGCTGTGCTGCACACAGTTGACTTCGCCCCTCTGCTTCTCCCCCAGTGGACCCTTAACCTCACGCAGCTGCCTTTGTGCTTTCTGTACACATTTAATAAAGCTTTGTTTTTCATTCACACGACTGCAGGCATATCTGTCACTGACAAATGAGCTCCCAAAGCAGAGGGGTTGGGCTCATGGAAGGGAAGTCCCAGAAATCCACAGCTGGGAGCGTGGGAGGAGAGGTGCGTGCCTGCAGCAGCAGGAGTCCGGGCAGCTTGTGCTGTGGAGCTCAGTGCTCACGGGCACGGGGACTGAGATGTGACCGGGTCACGTTGATGTGAGAGAAAGGCAATGATGTTTTTGGACCAAGGGCCAAATGAGCGTGGACTGCAGCCAGCAAACACAAAGCAGTGCTCTGATGCTCGGTATCAGGAGGAGCCACTCCCTCCCGCAGGCGGAACCCCAAAGAGCTCAGCGGGACCGCGACTGCCACGTGCACTGCTCACAGACACGAGCACAGCATCAGCCAGCAAACCTCATCCAAACGTTCCTCCTGCCTCATTTGACTGCCTTAAAATCACACTGTCAGGCACGCTGTACCAAGACTTCGCACAGGTGTTCTAACGTTGCCGAGGGCTGCATTTAATACATCTACAGTAACCACTGCTCAATCTGCAGGGGATGAGCAGCCATGACTCTGACACCCTGCAGTTCCCTGCTACGTCCTTCGTGCAGCACTGCAGGGAGGGGAGGGCTCCTGCCCACAGGCACTGGAGCTGCGGGGCCAGGGGCACCACAGAGGGCATAGGATGGACGTAAGGGGCCTGGAGCCGCCCTGCTGCCCCTGCCCAGCACCGCCCATCTCTGTCACGGCCCCCGTGCCAGACCCCCCCCACTGTCTGCAGGANCGCCCTGCTGCCCCTCCCCAGCACCGCCCATCTCTGTCACGCCCCCGTGCCAGACCCCCCCCACTGTCTGCAGGGACAGCCCGGCCTGAGTGCCTGGAACTGCTGGGGCTGATGGGAGCCCTGGTCTGTAGAGAATCCGTTTGATTCCCATGGGAGGGCTGTACCAGGCACGGATTCATTGGTGCATATACGTGTCAGTAAGAAAGGTTTAAATTCAGAACAAAGCTCTGCAAAACCTTTGACCACAGAGAGGAAAGCCCATGCTCAGCATGCATGACTGCTGTGCTATATTACAGCGATCTCACAGGAGGAAAATACCACCTACAGTTCTCATCTGTGAAACGTGCACGGATTACCACATCCGAGAGATGGACAGACGCTGCCCAGGAGCCCTTTGGGACACGGGGCACTGGGACACCACAGGAAGACAAAGCACAATTCCTGCCTGACTTTTTAACAAAACTAAGTGGGAGCAGCACCCAGGGGAGCCCTTCCCCTCCTCATTCCTTCTTGAAGTGATAATGTTTCCTCCTTGGACCTGCACTGCGGACCACAAAGTGCCAGCACAGGTGTACATACACACACACACACAAATATACACACATATAGACACATATGCACACGCTGTGCCATGCACACACTCACGCACACACACAGTGCACACACACACATGCTCACGCCCGGTTTGGTGCAGTTTGCACTGCAGATCACTGCATGCAGCTGAGGAGCGCTCCCAGCAGCGCTGCCATTACACAGTGGATCGCATCATTACCAGATCTCTTCATCACAAATGAAAATGTGTTTTAGGAAAATCAGGAGCGCAGCTGCTGGCAGACCCTGAGGTGTGGCCTGGGGTAGGTGCATGTCAAAGCTTCCCATTATGGAAAGGAAGAAAACCACTGTGAAGAACACACAAATGCACAGAGATCCCCCACAGTCACGAGTGAAGCCATTCCCTGCAGAAGCTGCAGGAATCCACCATGGCCACAGAGCCCTACAACCACGTGTGGAGCTCAGCATGGACACCCAGAACTCACACACGTGTGAGGTGCCCTGGATTCACAGTGCTAAGATAAAACCAAGGCTAATGAAGGTGCCCTGCGTGTGACGTGTCGGCGTGAGCTGCACACAGAGACAGCCCTGATCAGCAGCGAGGTGACGGGCACCACTGGGCTGCATCAATATTATTAACAAAATGAAAAATCTGGATGACAAATCATTGTAATTATTTCTCCTGCTCCTTAATTCAGCATCCCTAGATGAAAAATGTGTTGAACATCCTTTTTCCTTTGTAGTCTGCTCTCTAAACTTAGATTTCTTCCCCCACACTGTGCTTGGAGGAGCTCCATGGCGCTGCCCGGGTTGGGGTCAGGCTGCTTCTGCTTTACAAACACAGTGCACCGTGTCCTGTGGCTGTCCCCTCGTGGCAGTGAATTGTCACAGCCAACCACAGTGCTTGGAAGGAAAGGGAAATGCCCTCTTCCACTCTGAATAAATATTTGCATGTTCTGTCTACCTGCTACAGCAGCAGAACACGTCCCCTGGCGTTTCCCCTCTGGAAGGGGATGCCATGATGCATGCAAGAGGAACAGAAGCAGCAAGCCATCGCTGCTCAAGCTCCACATTTTCTGTGCACTCCATTTCCATGGTGCAATGCCAGGGGCCCTGGTGGGACCTCACCCCACTGCTGCTGCCCAGGGTCCCCCCGTCCCCTGGGGAAGCTGTACCGTGGGCTCCTGCACCCCGAGGGGTCCAAGCAGGCTCTGCTGGGTGGTGGCAGCCGCCCGCAGCTCTCCCCTCCAGCGGGACTCGCCCCCCCATGGGTAATTGCTGTTTCGTTCCCCAGGCACTCTCAGGGATCATCGCTGTTTGTGTCACTGCTGTTTGGTTGTCATCACAAGTCAGACCTAATGATTCAGGAAGTCACAGTTTTGATGTAGTTTTGAAACAACGCTTCTATTAACCAAAGCATCTTTCTGTTGTGGGATCGCCGGAGACAAACGCCTATGGGGAAATATTCCAGGCACAGAACTACCAGGTCGGGAGGAGGAAGAACAAACAGCGTTTCTCCAGCGGCAACATCCACAGGGTGGTATAAATAGGGAGCGCTGGGACAGAGGTTGGCAGCAGTTCCCGCACTGCCCGTGCAGCTCACGCGGCCGCACCATGAGCTGTGCCCGGCAGTGCAGCACCCGGGGCAGCGCGGGCAGCTGGGCGGGCACCGTGCAGGGCTCCTCCACCTCCCCAGCACGGCACGCTGCCTTCGAGCTCGCGGCCGCAGCCAGGGGGTTCTCCGGTGGCAGTTTGGGTGAGGGACTGCTCGGGCAGCAGCTGGGCGCCAGCAGCATGAACGGGGGCAGCTTCGGAGTGACCCAGCGGGCCTGTTCTGCCCTTGGGTTCAGCACAGGAGGAATATGTGCACGCAGCGTCGGAGGGTTCAGCAGGGCTGGAGAGGGGATCCTGTTTGCCAACAATGAGAAGGCGACGATGCAGAACCTCAACGACCGCCTGGCCTCCTACCTGGACAAGGTGCGGCTGCTGGAGAGCGAGAACGCCGAGCTGGAGTGCCGCATCCGGGAGTGGTACGCCAGGGTGGGCCCCAGCTGCGAGCCGCGGGACTACAGCTGCTTCCACAAGGAGATCGAAGACCTTCAGAACCAGGTAAAGCACCTTGAGACATGTCCCACGCTTCTTTGGGCCTCACTTTCACATGCAGACAGAGCAATGTTGGTGGCAGAGTCTGGAAGTGCAGGAGGTGACAGCTGACGTGCAGCGATCAGAGAGCAGCAGCCGCTCACGGACAGCTGGCGCTCCTGCAGCCCGCCGTGCAGGTCCCCTGCTGTAGTGCCATTTAGCTGATTAATAATCCCAAAACATGAAACCATTGTGGAGTAACCATGTGGCAGTGCCCTGGGTGGGCGTTTCCTCCAGGCCTCCTCTCAGCCAGCAGAACCTGCCGGCACAAATCTCTCCCTGCACTTTCTTTCCAGATCCTGTGTGCGGCCATGGAGACCAACAAAATCCTTCTGAACATTGACAACAGTCGGATGACAGCTGATGACTTCCGAGCCAAGTGAGCCCTGCACCGGGCTGGGGGTGAGGGGAAGTGGGGAGGGGTGGGTGCTGAGATGGCGTGAGGTGAAAACCTGTCTGCCCCACTGCTGTATTAAAGCACAGATCTCTGTGCAAGGCAAATGTCCGCAGCGCCGCGTGCCTGAGGCAAGAGAACTTGGTCCTAATTTCGTCCCCCACGCTCAGCTCAAGTGCTTGCTGTGCTTTGCTGACATGTTGAGTTCCTGCTCCTGTGCTCAAGGTATGAGACCGAGTGCAGCCTCCGGCAGAACGTGGACGCGGACATCTGCAACCTGCGCCCCGTGCTGGACCAGCTGGCCAGCTGCAAGGCCGACCTGCAGCTGCAGTGCGAGGCCGTGACCGAGGAGATGTGCTGCCTCCGGGCGAACCACGAGGAGGTCAGATCCCCCTCACCCCAAAGAAATCTGCGGGAAGAAGGGAACTTCCCACAGGTGGGAGTGTGACCGCTTCGCTGCACGCTGTCTGCAGGAGATGAGCTGCCTGAGGAAGCAGGCAACCGGAGATGTGAGCGTGGAGGTCAACGCCTGCCCCGGCCCGGACCTGAGGAAGATCCTGGAGGAGCTGCGGTGTCAGTATGAGGCACTGATGGAGCGCAACCGCAAGGAGACGGAGCAGTGGTTTGCCTGCAAGGTACGGTGCGGTGTGCAGCTCTGCCTCTGCCAGCTGTGGGAGAGGGAGAAGTGAGAATCAGAGCTTCTCCACTTCCCAGTGGTGCCTGGACACCAGCACTTCATCTGAGGACAAACTCAGGGCGGTTCCACTGCTCCATTGCGGTGCTCTTCTGCTCATGGCTGAGTGCTGCGGGGTCATGGGGTGTGTGGGGTCTGGGCTGGGAACGCCTGGGGGCTGTGGTGTGGGGTGGGCAGGGCACACAGTGCTCCTTCTGACCTCAGGTGGAGGAGGTGAACCTGGAGGTCATCACCAGCAGCCAGGAGATAGAGTCGAGCAACAAGCAGGTGACAGAGCTGAGACGCCAGCTGCAGGCCCTGGAGATCAACGTGCAAGCCCAACTGACCATGGTGAGTGATGCACGTTTCCATCTCAGCCCCAGCTCCCTGCAGAGAGCTGCAGGACCAGATCCCTCTGATATGAAACCCGTGCTGCCTGTGACAGCTACGTAACTCATCCTCCTTTTTGTTGCTTCCATTCTCAGAAAGAAAACCTGGAGTCCTCCCTGGCTGAGACAGAATGCCGCTACAACAAATACCTCGCTGAGCTGCAGAGCCAGATCTCCTGCGTGGAGCAGCGTCTGGCGGAGATACGGGCAGAGACGGAGTGCCAGAACCAGGAGTACAAGAGCCTGCTGGACATCAAGTGCCGCCTGGAGCAGGAGATCCACACCTACCGCTGCCTGCTGGAGGGCGGGCAGCACGACATCATGTACGCAGGCTGCAAGCAGAGCCGGGCGCAGTGACATCCCCGGGCCGTCACTTACAGGGATATGAAAACCTGAGATACAAGTGGTAAAAGAACACAGCGTCCAGGAACCAGCAGCGCCCTGCTTCCAGCCAGGGCCGAGAAGCCACCACGAGGAGCTGAGCATTTGGCTCTGACCAGTGTCTGACCGCAGGCTCCTTCTCCCCCGTGGGCAGGGGGTCAGCCCATCGCCCCCTGCCCCACGCCAGCCCTGCCCTGCGCTGTGGGGCGGCTCCTGCTGAGCTGGGTGAGGTGCTTTGTGACTGCTGTCATTTAGCTGAGTCCTGCTGGCTCTGCACTGCTAGGCAGGATGAGGACGGGCAGTTCAATTCCCTGAAACAATAAATTATCCAAACGTTTTCAGTTTCACACGACGGTTTTAATTACAGTTTGGGGAAATTTAATTTGTATGCAAAGCAGCTGCAGGAGGCTCTTCCCTGCTTTCCATGAACTGAGATTTTGAAACAGAGGCGCTGCTAAAGTCACACAGAGCAGAGCTGGCTGAGCCCCCGGTGCCTGCAGGTGGAGGTGTTTTAATGGGGGTGTCCCAAAGAGGGCTCTCCAGTGCCATGTGAGCTACATGAAGCGTCAGTTCTCACTCCCAAAGGCAGCGGCTGCAGTGCGAGAGCTGCACTGTCACAAGCACTGCAGTCCCTGACCCTGGAGGGGCTCAAGAAATGTGTGGATGTGGCACTTGGGGACGTGGTTGGGCATGGGGATGAGTTGGCAGTTGGACTCAGGGATGTTAGAGATCTTTTCCAACCCGAATGACTCTGTGGTGCCACAGTCAGGGCGTTCTCCAGGTGGGACTGAGAGGTTCTTGCTGTCAGAGCCATCTCCCTTTCACAGAGGACCATTGGGAAGAGGGGCCCCCGGAGCCCCCGCAGTGGGGGGAATTGGAGGGCTCAAGGCCAGCGTGAGCCAGCCATGCCTGCCCTGAGCCCAGCTCTGCTGAGAACACAAAGGTGAGGTGACCCCGAGGAGCTGAGAGGAGCTGTGTCCTCAGGCAGCTGCTACCCAGGGAAGGGGTGGGCTGCACAACTCCAGGCTTTGCGGGGTGGTGAAGGGCACTGCAGAGAGATTGGTGTTCCTGGGGACAGGCAGTGAGGGTGGGCTGACTGCAGGTTCACAGCTGTGAGTGCTGGTGGTACAGGGGGGGTTATCAGGAAAGAGCAGAAAGAGGGGAGGGATGCACCCATGGGACGCACCCATGGGATTCTGTTATATTTCAGCACAGAAAACAGTTTTTCACGGTAACATGAAAACGAAGAGCTGCAGGGGGAGTCAGAGCCATCCCCGGCCATTCACCAGGGATGGAAGATTAAGCACAAGGGGGAAAGAGGGAGGAGAAATGCGGTACAAGAGGAAGTGGGGACTGAGTACAGGGGGGTGTGCAAAGGAAGCTCCAGAAAAAGCCATGCTGCCCCTCGGCACGTCACTGCGGATAGGAGACGTCACCTGGGGGGCTCCCAAAGAACAAACCCCCGAGGGAGTGAAGCCAACAGGCGGGCAGTGCTCAGCTCCACGGACTAATTCTACAAGGCTGTCACACAGATCGTCGTGCTTTGGAAGGGACATCTGCAGCAGGGGCAGCACACGGAGGCACGGAGGAGGAGCGCCCTGCTGGTGCTGCAGGAGCACGGGGCGGCCCAGGCACCGCTCCTCTGCTGGGGGAACTTCCGAGCAGAAGTCAGTCAAGTTTTCATTAAAGTGGGCGTGTGCTCACATCATCTAATACAACACGATTTGCAGCACCTTTGAGGTATTACGAATGTGCAGCAACAGGATGAAATGAAGAACAACAAGTTTTCCCAAATAATCCTGAAGCAGTAATTTGAAGGCAGAGCTGTGCTGGAGCTGACGCGCCCGTCTGCAGGGAAAGCGGCTCCAAGAGAAAATGCTAAATGAGGAACCCTGGAAGCACCGAAAACATGAGCAGGAAGAACCAGCTGGCAGCGTGCGGGCAGATGAAAGGGCGAGGCAAATGAATGGGTGGGAGAGGGGGGCTGGAAGCCAGATGCAGGAGACAGACAGAAACAAAGTGGTGGTGCTTTATTGCACAGAGAAATGCACGGCGACAGACGGAGGGACCACACTGCGCTGTGCTGCTGTGCCCCACTGCCACGTGTGTGGGTCTGGCCCCCTCCCCTGCACCGCCCCGACGGGGTCTGGGGATGAGCTGCAGACAATCAGATCCACAAACGCTGTGTGGGACAGCGGCCGGGAGCGAAGAGCTGCACTGCTCACACTGACTGCAGGCACTGACAGCGTGGGCTGTGAGCTGGTGATCACTACAAGCTCTGATTTCCCCATCAAAGTCTGCTCCGTGAGGCACGCAGACAGCGCAGCCTCACCCACAGCCCTGTCACCATCTGTGGATCTTGTACTTCAGTTTATTGGGTTGTGTAACATTTGTAAAGAGTTATGTACATCAGTAATGTACTACTATAATCAAGCAGGAGATTTCTTGGCTCGCTGCACCAAATCATTTCATTTACACTGCCTGCATGACCCACGCCCTGGAGACGCATGTAGCGATGCTTCAGTGCAAGTATTAAATAAGGGCACACAGAGAGTTCTCGGGGCCATGGCTGGCCCACACCCAGGCTGCCTGTGGGGTCTGGGCTCTGCCAGGACCTGCTGGGACATGCTGGGACCTGCCAGGACCTGCCAGCAGCACCACGGGTCACAGCCGCACTGCCTGCAGCCCTGAGCTGGACATCTCTGCAGCTTCCTGCAGCCATCAGTCCCCATCCAACACAAATTCCCTCGTGCTCTGCTCGTCCGCAATGAGCAGCCGCGCTCCCAGAGACGCAGAGGTTGTGCAGTGTGCCATGCCCACGGCTGGCAGGCACTGGGGAGGCTGAAAGCCCTCGAGGTGTGGATCGGGCTGGGAGCTGCCGAGGGAAGAAATGCAGCCGAACACGTCGGCATTCTGCTGAGCCTCATCACCACCAGGAGCCCGGAGCTGAGCTGAGATATGAGCAGTCTGCAGGAGAGGAGCTCAGCACCGCTGCTCAGCACAGTGACTCACGGCCACACAACGTCACGGTCTGCACTGGGAGCTGGGAGTGTGAGGTCTGGAGCCGACTTAGTATCACTTCAAAGCAGTTTTTAATAAGTGATGCCCAGTGGCTATTATGCAAATCGTTACTGGTAATTACAAGTGACAAGATAACATCGTATTCCAGTGAGGTTGCACAAACATCACTGAAGCAATGCTTATGAAAGCAAAGCTCTGTCAAATTGGACGCACCCTCCCTGTGGCTGACATGAGGAGCGCTATCAGTTTGATAAGCAAAGTGAGCAGAACGTGGAAGAGATGGTGGGGACGGAGCACGCAGCCATGTGCTGGGACCACCACAGCCCCAGTGCTGTAACAGAGCGTGGAAATGTGACACCACCTCATGTCAGTGTACCTACACCCCACTATGAGAGCTGAAGAATGGAAGAGTGGTAGGATGGGTCCAATCCTGACTGCTAAATGTGACTGCAGCCCGTGGGCCTCTGAGCCATGACACACATAACTGGTCCATCAGTGATGAGAAGCAGTTTGTGCTGTGGACTAAGACGTGCTCCTTCTCCCGTTGGGTAGCTGAGGATGAGGCAGGTGCTTGCAGCCCACCCATAATGCCCCATGTCAGCAACACGCCTGCAAGAACTGAGACTGGAAGGGAAGAAAGGCGACCTGAGCCCACAGCACTGCTCTCTTGTTAGGCAACTTCTGAAAACCGACGCAGCAGAAGCAAAGCTCCAAGCAATCCTGACATTATATTAATTTCTGTTGGCTCTCACAGCCACACCCTGCCTTCAATTATATTCCTCAAAATGTCTGATGAAAGCCAGATTTACCCCCATCCTCCTTTTTGCTGATGATTTTCACTCCGATGAGTCTGGGCTGTGGGGAGAAGAGGGATGTGTTTCCAGGGAGGACAGACTCGTATTTCAGGCACTGCAGTCAGCATTCAGAGCTCTGAGGGACGCCAGCGCTGTCCTTGAGCAAGTTATTTCACTGCACCATATGAATAATGAATATTCTAGGATGCTCCCGGCCTTGGGTAGGCGTCTTTTATCATTTCTGATCTAAAGAAAGAAATAAAAGAGCTCACTGGAGAGCTGAGTCCCAGTGTATGTTCATGAGAAGACGATCACATCTTACCCATCCTCGGGGTCACTCGTCCACCCCGGGGATGGGTGTCACACAGCCACACACTGCAGGGCCACAGCGTGGGGGGAGCACATTGGCGTGGGTGCCCCCTGCTCTGCTCCCCGGGCTGCCCGTGGGGTGTCACACTCACTGCCACAGAGAACGATCCCAGCGGTTTCTGTAACTGTGTGCAGGGATATCCTGGAATGGAAAGTTGCCTGTGAGTAAGAGTGGCTGGAAATTCCACGCCGCAGGGAAGAGAAGCCTCTGTCCCTCGAAGAGCACAATATCCTCTCATTATCGCAGTCTGTTGGACAAGGGCACCCACGCTGCCTGAGTCAGTCCTCTCCACGCTGCCCAGCTCTTCCCCGCGTGGCATGGTGTCATGGTTTTATGATTTCTGTTATATTATTGACACATGGGATGCTGTCCCAGCAGCGATGGCTGGGCCGTGTCTGTGTGCTGCCACTCTGACAAACACGGGTAATAAATGAGGAAAGCTTTCCTCCTTTCCCTTTTGTGCTCAATACAATCTTGGTTGCTGGTGATGGCAGTGACCTGATGGATCTCATCACAGTCTGACAGGGAAACCAACAAATGGATCCTCCTTCCCTGGGAGTTCCTTCTTTATCCATGGATGACACAAACGGAACAATTGCTGTAACCAAAGAATACCTTCAGAGAGGCACTTTGTTCATACTGAGTCTGTGTGACACACAGGAGGGGCAGGCAGCGACTGCCAGCGCTCCGCAGACCACGAGCAAACTGACTTCCTGTGCTTGGACAGAGAAACACAGAGTGTGGATGAGGTGACTCAGGAAACGTCACCCTGTTGGGTACACGAGCTCTGCTGCCCTTCCCCGTGCACCACGACACCCCACCTGCTTTCACACCACCATCACCATTGTTCATGCTTTTCAGAAGTGTAAATTTACATTAACTGCCCACTTCTGTTCCACACAGTGAACCGTAGCACATGATGCAAAAATGTTTGCTGGACTAAGAATAAAATAAATACAAATTAATGAAAGATAAAAGGGACTTTGATGTTACAAATACCAATGCTGCTGCTTTGTACATAATCTAGGGCAACTCTTTTTCTCGACTTCTTGTAAAGTTTGCATCATACAAAAAGCTGATGACTCATAAAACATTATTTTACTTTTTGGAATAAGCTGCTGACATGTAAAGTATCTTCCTTGTGAACTGGGATTTCTAGAGGGAAACTGCCTATGGGTTATTTATTCCTGGCATAAACAGCGGGACTAGCCAGCCCCGTGGGAAGGAGAAACACCCTAGAGGTGGCACCCTGCTTGGAAGGTATAAATAGGGATCTGCGGCAACGACCAACCTGCAGTCTGATTCCGTATCACGCTGTGCATCTTGCTTTGGGCTTTGGGTTGGATCTGCAGCTGTCCTCACAATGAGTTGTAGTATTAAGCAGACAACTGGCTCTGTCAGGGGCAGGACCAGCGGTGGCAGCTGTGTTATTGGTGGTGGTGGTGGTGGTGGAGGAGCGCGGATGTCCTCGGTCTCCTCTGGAAGATACACGTCCTGCGGGATCGGTGGTAGCCGAGGCTTCTCTGGGAGAAGCTACTGCGGTGCTGTGAATTACGGAGGAGGACTGAGCACTGGCAGTCTGGTCGGTGGGAACTACGGAGGCGGCTTAGGAGCCGCTGTCCTCGGAGGATGTTCGGGCATTGGATTCAGCGGTGGCAGCGCCCGCTTTGGCGGTGGCATTGGAGGTGGCCTTGGTATTGGCCTTGGTGGAGGGGTAGTTGGAGGGGGTTTTGCTGGTGATGGCATTCTTCTTTCTGGTGACGAAAAGGTCACCATGCAGAACCTTAACGACCGCCTGGCTTCTTACCTGGACAAGGTGAGGTGCCTGGAACAAGAAAATGCTGACCTGGAGTGCAGGATCAGGGAGTGGTATGCCAAGCAGGGTCCCTTTTGTGAGCCACGGGACTACAGCTGCTATTATAAAGAAATAGAAGATCTTCAGAACCAGGTAACATCACTTCCCAGCTGCTTCCTCGCTTGTAAACTTCTCCCACGCTGTTGCTTCACAACTTAATGCAGCTACTGAGAGTAACATTTCATGTTGTAAAATACTTCTCGTAAACAGGGATTAAGACAACTGCCTGTAGATAGCCCTAGAGCTCAAACGTACAACTGCCGAGCTTGGACTGTTTCCATAGCTTTTATTCATCAGATATATTTGAAAGGGAAAGTGTTGTGTGCATGGAACACATCTGGATTGTGTCAGTCTGAGTTAGATTTGTGCCAAGGTGTTCGAGTGGATGATTGCAAGAGAACAACTAAACGAGCAATAGAACCTCATAGGAACTTAGGTTATTCTGTCACCCATCCCACAGGATTCCAGTTCAGCCTTTCCCCTGATTTACAAGTTCACTCTTTCATGCAGGATGGGGAAGTACTGGACACCTAATTAAAGTGAGAACAAAGAGAGCGCTGCCAGAATGCAAGTTAAAATTAAAACCAGTTTCTTATAAAGCATGTTTGGCAAAACTTCTAGGATGCCAACACACAGAGAAGAAGAAAGCAAAAGGAATCCAGGAAACAAACAGAATGAGGCAGACCTATAATTAAATCTTGGAACAAAGCCCATATCTCTTATCCATGAAAGTAAGATTTAGGCTTTAAAGGTTGTGAGGACTGCAGTGTGTGCTGGACAGCACCGATCCCACTTCCCTGTCTGCCCCTGAACTCTGTGCTCCAGTCCTTTAATGCCTCCGCAGTGCTCCTCTGAGTGCTGCGGGTGCTGTGCTCAGCTGCCCCGTGCCCACGAGCCAACGGTAAATGGAGCTGGGGTTGGACTGCAGCACCGGGTGCACCACATCCCCGGGGGATGGGGAAGGGGCTTCAGGAGTGACCCAAACCCTCTTCTTTTCCAGATTGTCTGTGCAACCATAGACAACAACAAGATCATTCTGAACATTGACAACAGCCGGATGACAGCTGATGACTTCCGAGTGAAGTGAGTTCCCGTGGTGCTGTGGTTGTTGGGATGAGGTTCAGGGCTGGGGCTGTGGGCTGGGCCAAGCAGAAGGGCTCCTGCAGCCACTGCCCCCAGGGCTCCTTCACCTCTGGGGCAACAGAACGGTTCCGTGTGCAGATGGGGGTTGTGCAGAAAGCACACAGCAGGTTTTGCACAGGGAGCAGTGCGGGCTTACCCAGCTTCTGGCACTCAGTGCCTCTCTAAAGGGAGGTTTCTGTTTTCTGTTGTCAGAGCACGGAAACGTGGTGAGTGAGCCCTCCACAAAGCTGTGGAGAAAGCGGCTGGAGGGCAGAGCTGGGACGGGGAGCCCCAGACTGCTTCCCTCAGCAAACCGGGAGGTTGGATAGGAAATTGCTGCAAGAAGGGCGGATGGTGCAGAGCAGAAAAGAGCAATGGGGCCAGATGCTGACTGCTGTCCCTCCCTTTCCTTCTCACTCAGGTACGAGACGGAGCTGGCCCTTCGCCAGAGCGTGGAGGCCGACATCAACGGGCTGCGCCAGGTCCTGGACCAGCTGACGCTCTGCAGGTCCGACCTGGAGGCACAGCTGGAGTCACTGCGCGAGGAGCTGTGCTGCCTGAAGAAGAACCACGAGGAGGTATGCTGCTGCCCCCACCAAAGTCTCCTTTCCCTCGAGATCGGTGCTCTCCCTCCCCTTGGTTCTTCCCGGCTGCTGCTGCAGACCTCTCTTCCCCACCGCAGTGCTGGGCAGAGGCAGCACGGGGAGCTGGGAGCTGGTACTGCCCCCAGCCGTGCTCCTCCCTGCTCTCCCCGGTGTTTTCTTTGCTTCTGAAAACCTGATATCGTTTTCTCCAGGAAATGAACTGTCTGAGGAAACAGTCGACTGGAGATGTGAGCGTGGAGGTCAATGCCTGTCCCGGCCCTGACCTCAGGAAGATCCTGGAGGAGATGAGGTGCCAGTATGAGACGCTGATTGAACGCAATCGCAAAGAAGTGGAGGATTGGTATGAGTGCAAGGTGAGCACAGTTACTCAGCTGTGACTTCTCCGGGCTATGGTTCCACACCAGTTTACCTTAGGTTAAAACCACATGGCAGACTGTAACAGTACTCGGCACTGACTTTGACTGCCCAAGTGCCACAGTGCATCCCTCCTGGGTGATGGGCACTGCTGCAGGGCCTGAGGGAGGAGATCTTTCCAGAGGATGAGTGCTGGGAAGAAATGGTCAGTGGCAATTCTGGAGGAGTCACATGCAGAGCTTACACCATTAGGATGAGAGAGTTTACCCGAAGTGAACGGGTTTCATGCTTTTTGCTGGATCCACTGCTCTTTGCTTAACCCTCATCCTGACTTACATAAAACATTCCCTTAAGAACTTTGCTCTGGTTTGGTGATTTGCAGATTGAGGAGGTGAACCGGGAGGTTATCACGAGTGGACAGGAGGTGGAGACGTGCAACAACCAGGTGACCGAGCTGCGGCGCCAGCTGCAGGCACTGGAGATCGACCTGCAGGCTCAGCTCAGCCAGGTGCGTGCAAAGCTCACTGCTGCAGCTCTGCTTCAGGGCAAGAACCTGCAGAGAAGTGCAGCCCCCTCATGCCTGTATTTCTGTTGTGCCACATGTCACCCTTCAGAGGGACAACCTGGAGTCCTCTCTGGCTGAGACAGAATGTCGCTACAACAACCACCTCGGTGAGCTGCAGACCCAGATCACGTGCGTGGAGCAGCAGCTGGCGGACCTGCGGGCGGAGATGGAGTGCCAGAACCAGGAGTACAAGATCCTGCTGGACGTCAAGTGCCGCCTGGAGCAGGAGATCCACACCTACCGCTGCCTGCTGGAGGGTGGGCAGCAGGACCTGATGTGAGTACACCTGAGACACACGGGGCACTAACATGCCTGTGTTCTGTGCATTTTAAAATCCCCAAGCACTGCCACAAGGAGAGAGCTCACTGCAGTATTCAGTCAATTTTGTGCCAAAGACAAAAGCAGATCAAGAGCAAAGGGTTAGACCCCTAACTTATCCACCATCCCCTTCATTAAAATGTTCTTTTCCTTTCCACTCAGTCAGCAAGGAGGAATTGGTCAGTTGTCAGGTCTAGGAGGAGGAGTTGCAAGAACAGGTGGAATAGGAGGAGGAGGTATCATCCGAACAAGCCACACGTACACTTCATCTGCCCAGATGCCATCCTGTGCGGCTGCGGAGATACAAGGTAAAGGCTGCAGTGCTCTGCTGGGCTGCCAGCCCTCTCCCAGAGGGTGAGGGAGGGGAAGGGCAGAGCCAGAAGGCAGGCAAGAGAATGGGGAGAAAGGAATGGTCTGAAATCCAGGGCAAAGGAATGAGCAGGAGAAAGGAGTGCCCTGAAAACCAAAAGAGAAGCAGGAATTGTGGGAATCTGGGTAGAAGATTACCAGTACTATTTCAGGGAGAAACTTCCAGCCAAACTGAAAGAGAAATAAAGGAGCATGGTGGTGGCAGCTGGGGCAGCAGAATGAGGGTGATGGGGCACAGTGCAGTGTGGAGCCCGGTGCTGTGCCTGCAGCTCCCACCACTTGGCACTGTCACATGAAAGGGCAGAGCGTGCCTGAGCCACCATGGGCCCCATCTGCATGACTGCAGGCAGCTAGCAGCCCCTCCTGCAGGGCTGGCATTCAGCTGAAGCTCCAGCTGAGCTGATCAGGTGTACAGAATGACAGCACAGGAAAGAATCTGGTTTCACTCTAAACAAAGTCATGTCTTCCTTTGATCTCTCCAGTGCCTTGCAGAAGGATTTGTGATTAAGCAGAGAAATGAGAATATCCATTGAGAGATCCCTGAAGCAGAACCACGGAAAAAGAGAGAGAATATTTCCCATACACCTCTGCAAAGAGCAAGGAACTGCTCATTTGTATTACTCAGCAATGCTAAGCAATGTGCCAGAGGGATAAGCAGAGTGTTGGGCCACATCCCGCTTTATTTTGCTATTTGCTTTTTCCAATCTGTATTGCTGCACGTGCACAACCACCGTGACTGCTGCTGGAGTTCCCAGTGCTATGATCACTAATGTACCTGCTGGTG
>VXAB01005494.1:0-32230 GCA_013399175.1 Odontophorus gujanensis
CCTCCCCCCGAGGCTCGGGGGGCCCGGGGGACGCCGGTCCCGGCGGGGAGAGCGGCGAGAGCTCCCCGTCCGCAGACAAAGGCGCGGCCGGAGGCGGCACAAAGGAGCGGCGGAGCCCGGCAGCCGCACGCCGAGGGGCCGGGGGAAGGGTTGTTGGGTGGGAGGGAGAACGTGGACCCCCCCTCTCCCCGGGCTCTCTCCCGCCGGCGCAGAGAGCCCCGGCCCCGCACCCCCCCGCCCGTACCTACCCGNGGTGCGGCGGGGGCCCTGCTTTTCTTCACGGCGCTGTCATCTCCCTCCCTCCCTTTTCCCTGCCTCTTTCCCTCCCTCTTTCCTTCCTTCCTTCCTCCCGGGGTGCCGGCGGGGGGGAGAGGGGCCGGGGCGGGGCCGGCCCGGGGCATCCTGCAGCCCGCATCCCGCACCTCGTCGGGAAAAGTTTCTGTCGGTTCCCGACCCGCTCTTCCCCCCGCAGGCTGCTCCGCATCCCGCAGCCCCACCGAAAAGCTCTCGGCCGTCCCACTCAGAGGACGCCCGGCTCTGCGGGGAGGACGGAGCAGTCAAAAATAGTCCCCGTACAGCGTCTCGGCCGCGACCGCGTTCCTGGCATAGGAAGCGGAGCAGCTGCTGTGCAGCCCCAGCCACCGCCTTCCCTTTCCCGGGAGCTGTTTTGGCATTTTCAGCTCGCCGTTTCCCAGCGTTGCGTTCGGGTAAGCGGTGAAACTGCTTAATGCTGCCACTCCCCGCCCGTTTACTCCCCCGTGTCCGCGCTGAAGCCCTAAAAGCGGGGGCAGAGTTTGTCTGGATGTTCAGCCGTCGGACTCTCACGTCCCCACGAGCTGCTCGGTGCCATCCGCCACCAGCAGGCGACCCTAGGGCACACTGCTGCCGCCTCCTGCCCGCTATCGGCTACCTGCACACCCAGCTAACGCCGCTATCCGAGCTCCCCGGGCCGATTTGCAGCCCATCTCTCCGTTTTTGGCTCCCCCAAGCGGACGTGCTCGATCCAAGTGGATGTCACTTGGGTGCGGGGCTGGGGGTGGCTCAGAGCCCCGCTCAACCCCTCCCCCCCCCACACCCCATCTCCTCCCGCAGTGTTTGCGAGGCTCTCGGAATCTGGGTTTTCTGTTCTGTTTTTTCGGTTCTGCTTCTTTAAAACTGCCGAAGTGCAACGAAGAAGTTGGTACCTTGCAGCATTTTCAGCCCTTTAGTGTGAGGAAGTGCTGCCTACAAGGGACAGATGTGAGGAACCCCCCATTGGAGCACGCTGGGACAGACGCTTGCTCAGGGACAGCCCGAGGAAACCCTTTTCCTGGTGCTGGGAACCTGGCCCGAAGCAAAAGCAGGCTTCTCTTTCCAACAGGGATGAGCAGAAAGAGAAACCTCTAAAGAGCTGATGGCACCAAGCCCGTCGCCTGCCCCGAGCCTTTGTAAGGGAGGAGATCCGTGCCAAAGCAAGCCTTGTCCAACTCTCTTTCCTCCCAAAGAAGGAAGTGAAAACCACGGAGCACTGAGCAAGGAGAAGCACCCAGCACCAGAAAAACCCCAAGGGTGAATCTATAGCTCAGGTGCATGGGCCCCTTCATGGCACCTCTCTGCTTTTTCATCTCACTGTGTGAGCGCCAGACTGATCTGTCCCCAGCACACATCCCCTTTCCCCTCCTTTGTGTCAGCTGCAGCCACGTGAGCCTGAAACCTCATTTTGCATCGCTTTTCCTAGTGAGCTTCGGGGCCTAATCGGGTCCATTTGGGGCCTGTCTGTCCCCAGACCTGATGCACACAGCCATGGTGCCGAGGGCAGCCCCTCCAGCATCCCTTCAGGCATTTTAATTCTGGGCATCACTGCCGGCCCACAACAACCTGATGTGCATTGCTCCTCTTCTGAAAAACCCTCCAGGCCTGCAGTTCCCTAAAGCTCACAGGCATGTGACTACGGGGAGTTTGCTTTCCTGCCACATTTGGGTGCTGGTCCCTCCCGGAGCACTGTTTGCAGAAGGCGGTTTCTGATCACCCCCTGGCCCTCAAGCTCTGTCGGTCTGTGCACTCAGGGAGATAACATTTCCTTATGGAGACCCGTCTGGCTTGAGACAGCTGTTTGGCACACAGTAAGGTCACCGGGGCAGGCAGAGCACAGCGACCCAGAGGTCGGCTCAGCCCAGTTCTGTGGCTGGACAAGAAGTGTTCCAGTTGGAAGGGATGTTTCAAGGTCCAACTCTGCTGTTCGTCCACGTGCAGTGGCTGTATGCACTAAGCTAGGGAATGTCTCTGTGTGTGACACTGCTGGGCTTCTTGCTGAGGTCTCACCCACCAGGAGCTCCCCCCTGTCTTATCTCTGCTCCTTGTCACCCCGTTTGCGCATCTGAGCCTCAGCACATGAGTTATTTCTGTTCCAATCCCTTGTGGTTTGTGCCCTCTTCTCCAGATAACACTCCACTCCCTTGCGTGCCTTCCAGGGTGCAGAAGGAAGGGAAAAAACGAGTTCCAACGGCGGAGGAAGCAGCATGAATAACGCTGGGGGTGGTTGGGGGTGCGTGTTTGCTCAGCACTTGCACAAGCCCCCGAGGCTGTTTGTCCCCTGCCGGCTCTTCTCCCCAAAGCTGACAGCGCTTTGTGGCTCGCAGGGTCCCGTGACTGTGTAATCACTGCTGTGTGAGCTGAGTCAAGGCAAAGCAGATTTACAGCGTGAGCTGCAGGGGAAAAAAAAAATAAAAAAAGCCCCCTAGAGCTTCTAAGAGTAATCCTTGAGAACCTGCAAAGCGCAAAGTAACTTAAAATGATGGGAGAGAGGTGCTTGCCAAGAGCTGGCTGCTTTCAGAAAGCGTGAGGAGCTTCAGCGCAGCAGCACAGTGTGACTGAGGGTGGGGGAGACGGTGGGATTAGGTAAGCACACTCCTTTGTTCATCCCTCACTTTTATTGCAGAGAGCCTAAAAAAGCATCAAACCCGCTCCTTTTAGTGGAGAGGATGTCAGCTCCTGATAAGCAGCTGGAGTCATCTGCTCAAAATCCTTACAGATAATCTGGGGAGGAGAAGGGGCACTGTTTCTTGGGGGTCCTGAGGGGCTGCTTCTGTCGTTTGTTTATTTGTTTCCTTTTTTTCCTTCCTGGGTGACCTAAGTGTTATATCCCTAACGATTTCTTGGGGGATGGGGAGAAAGTCAGACTGAGGAACAAACCCAGGGCCCAATTCTCCTTTCCATTTACGAAAAGAAAGCTGTTTCCCCTTCAAAGGCTGCTGCACGCTGGTAGCGGAGGTTTGCCTGGCTGCATTCTTACTGCTCACAGCCTTGGGATGATGACACAATGAGAGCAGAAACGGGAACTTGCACGCTGCGTGCATCTCCTTTGAAGCGTGGGCTTTGCAAGGTTGATGCTGAATGATCAATTCTTCTGGTTTTAGAAGAAACATCCTGCTTTTCTGTTGTGTTCTCAGGCCCTGGGAACACCAGTCAGAAATCCTGGCTGGCGTGAGCAAAGCGTTAACGGCTGCTGTCCTCTGATTCTTTGTAGCTCATCTGTTGGGTTTAGAAGAGCAGTGCAGCATGTTGGGATATGCCCTTCCCTGGAGGGGTGGAGTAATCCCAACAAGTAGCACCTGAAACGCCGAAGAAACAATTAAAGAAAAAAAAAAATCAGCTTCTAACTAATGAAAAACCTGTGGCAGGACGAAGGAAACACTGCAAAATGAGAGCCCTCTGCGGAGAGATTTGAGGTTTTGTTTTGCTTTGCTTGGAAAATCCGGTGCACTTGATCTGACCCTTTTAGATAATTGAGTTGTAGAACGTGGGAGGGAGCTGGGCTGCCATGCCAGCGGTGCTGAGCACTGCCAAAAGGGGCTGGTCCTCACTGCTTTCACCCCATGCTGCCACCAGCACTCAGACAGCACTCTGGGTCCAGCCTGTCACTGCTGCTGCAAGGGACTCTGGGAGGCCTCCCTCCCACTGCCCCGCTGGCTCTTTGCACGCTGCCCTGGCCTAATTTGGGTCACTAATCCAGCACAGTTTCTGTGGGGCAGTGTGGCTTTGCTGTGCTGGGGGAGGTGAAGGAGCTGGCGTGGGGCTGGGGAGTGACAGAATGAGCCACGCTGGAGCTGGAGTTGTGCCTCTGCACTGCACTGGTGGCAGAGCATGTGGCATGCAGCGGGGAGCCCATCTCGAGCTGGGACCCAGCGAGATGTCAATGAGTCATGGCAGGCTGCTGCCACTTGGGCTGGAACAGGCTTCAGATGCGCTCAAGGCTCTTCCCAAGCCTGCAAGGCTGTAATCTGTGGCTTTCTTCTTTTGCTTCCTCTTTGACAGCTTGGTGCAGTCGGAGTGGAAACGCGAAGTGGCTGCTGCAGAAAGTGCCTCTTTCTCTTTTTTTTTTCCTTTAATTTTGGCAACGAGAGCACTTCTCCTGCAGAGCTGTCCCTGCAACAGCAAAAGCAGAGCCTGCAGGGCCTCTGGCTGGCCTCCCGACATTGCCAAACAGAGACAGCTCGTGTGCTTGCGCAAAGCAGGGAATGCAGCGAGGAGGGCAAGGCAGCCCTGGGAGGAATTTGTGCGCCGTAGGCTTGACAAAACTGAATATCAGGCTTCCTGGAGCCGGCCGGGCTCTGGTGCCAGCCCAGTTGGACTGGTTGCTGGTGGAACAGCACTGCTGGCTGCCAGCCCCTGAGCATGAATCATGGGTTTGCTGCAGGAGAGTCCCTGCTCTGGCAGCTTCCCAGCCCCAGGCTCTTCCTACTCACTTTCTCTGCGCTTCTCAAAGTGGGGCTGAAAACAAGCTCTTAGGTAACCAGCCCACAGCTGCGTTTAAACAACAGCTGTAGTTCTGGATCAGTGGATTGCACGGGCTCCTGAACAAGGGGACTGCAGAGCTGAGAGAAGCAACGCTTGCATCTTGTAGCAGCATCCCAAAAAGCTCTGTCCATGTGAGTTCAAGGGACTGACAGAAGGCCCTGCTCTGTTTCAGAGAGTAGTGAGGTGCACCTGGTCTCAGTAAGATGAGCTGATTTGACGATTCCTTCTTGTAAATAGCCCCATCATCCATGGCAGATGGCCACTGCTTGATCTCTTGATGCCATTTAATTTGTTTTAATCTTGTTTCAAGTGAGAAAACTACGAGGGTGATTTGGCAAAACGGGGAAAGTTATGCACAATGCCGTAATAGGAGGGAAAGTACTTCAATAGTAACAGAGTGGAAAAGTCCTTAGCTATAGCAAGTGAGAATGAGCCCAACTACAGCAGCCACAGATGCAGAAATTAAGAATAGCTGCTTCCTTGTTTGTGTCCACAAGCTAGCTAGCTGACCTAGCTGACTAACCAAGGTGCCTCGTCAACACTTTGTGTGCACACGAGAGATAAGCGAGGCACACCGAGCTCTGCCTAAGCCAAGCAGCTTTGGGACCAGAGTAAAGGTTGTTTGCTCAGTCTGGCTGGCGCTGCGGCCCGGCTGGGCCTGTCTGTTTCACTTCAGATCTCGGGGCTCCAGGTGGGACTGCGGGATGCTCTGACCGCGTCTTCTCACAGCCTGGCTGCTCATGAGCTGCCCTTTGACTTGAGGAAGATCCTCGTTAAGAGTGCTTTAATGCGTTTAGACATTGACAGGGGACGCACACCAAAGCCGCCATTTCGCGCCCGTCCGGCACCGCGCATGCGCGGCGGCGGAGAACTGAGCCGGGGGGAGGGGGCGGTGCCGCGCATGCGCGCTGCGTCCCGGCGCAGCCTTGATATACGGTCGAGGGGGCGAGCACCGCATTGCAGGCGGGTGCGGGACCATGGCGCGGGTTCTCTTGATGCTCCTTGGCCTCCTGGCGGCCGGTAAGCGGCCCGGCGAGCTGCCTGGCATCCTCTGCAGCCCCGAACACAGAGAGAGTGCGGGCTGTCACCGCCCGGGACCGCGTTGCCATGAGTCGGGCGGGAGGGGGTTGGGAGCAGGCCGCGCCGTGCTGTGTGGGGGAGGGGCGGTTGGTGGGGGGCTTTGATTCATCTGTATGGGCTGGGGTAGAGGTTGGCGCTTGGCACAAGCCAGAGCGTGCTGTAACTGTATGCTGCTGGTGTGACTAAGTGTCTGCGAGCGCTGCCCTTCCTCATGTGGATGATTCAGGGGAAAACCTCGGACTTCTGAGGCAGGAGAGCGAATATTGCTGTCTCACTCTGCTCGGTGGTGTAACCGGGGTCGGTTCTATGCCATCCAGCCCCGTTTTAGTGGGGCTGTTCTTGAATCGCTGCTTATTGCCACGCTTTAAAAGTGAAAAGCCTTGCAGGTATTGTGCCGAGGTTGCTGTTAGCGTGTTTAGGGAAATTGTGATGAGAAACCAGTTCGGCAGTGAGAGTTAACTTGGGCTGATGCAGCTAGGCATGGTGGAGGACTCGTCAAGCCTGTTTTTCTTTAGGAAGTCACTGTTTTAACAGAAATAAACACCCGTCTCTTTTAACTGAAGCGTGTGACTGCTGATTGACTCACCTTCAACGGCACTGCAAAGATGTTTCCTGACGACTTGTCTGTGGCAACCCAGGCGGCTGATTTTATGTAACAAGTTAGATAATTAGCTGTATAAAAACCTCTCTACCCTTACCTTATCCTAATGGAGTTATTTGGTAGGCTTACAGCACGGCCGGTAGGTCATTGGGATTTTTGGTTGACCTACTTACAACTGCTCCTGTGCATCTTCCCTGGGGAGATTCAGTGGAATTAAAGCTAGGTGTAAGGGCTCGTGTTCTCATATGTTCTTTGGACACTGCTCTCAGGAGAGAGGTTAGTTTCACTTGAGCTTAGCAGGATTTGTGTTTAGTTTTTACTAGTGCAATCTAAATTGGGAGTGGGATGTTAGGAGTCAGAACAGCACTGTGCTCTGGCCAAGGCTTGTGCTGTAGATGAAATCAGCCCAAACATGAAGGTGCCTTGTCTTTAATGTTTTCCCTGTTTTGTGGCAGGAATCGTGGAGAGTGCTATGGGCACAAGGTATCAGGTAGCTGTTGTGGAACCAGGGCATGCTGTGGGCACGAGGTATCAGGCATCTGTCCTGTAACCAGGCTGTGTTCCTTTAATTATGTGACTTGCATGTGAAGCTGGCCTTGGACTATCAGTCTGCCTGTTTGCAGAAGAGGCAGAAATAGACACTCTTGGTTGCCTCTGGAGGAACTGAACAAGCTGTTGTGCATATTCACAGCTGCTCCAAGTGAAAGAAAAGCATGCTCACTTCTGCAGAGGTTTGTCTTCTCAGTTTGTGCTATAGGTCCTGCTGAAACAATGGGTCTGGGAATCTCTAAAAGCTGAGATGTCGCAGGGAGTGGAAAATAAGATGGAATGGAAGCTCGTCAGCAAAACTGGAAGCATCTCAGTCAGGTGATGGTGATGTCACCTGGGGCTGTGGGGGGTTGGGCTCTGTTCACGGAGCTGTTTTTGTCTGCAGTGAGTCTGCTGCTAAGGCTGCAAGCTGAAAGCAGTATTTCTCTGCTCTTTTGAAGTGTGTGCGTGTGTTTTTTGAGATTATGTTTGTACATTGGCTCACAGAGCGATGCTTAGGTTCAGGTAGCAGTACTGTTACTGGAGAGGCTTCTATTTGAGTTGTTTTCTCTGTTTTCTAGGTTTTTGTACTGCTGTGAAAATCTATGTGGAGAGACATTGCCCTTCTGTTTCCTGAAGTCTGGGCTTCACCTGCCCTGTGCCAGGACTGTAGGGTAACCTGTGGCCGAGAACTTTGGTTTCTTTTCCCTGGGGTGGTTCTAGCTGTAGTTAGGAGGTGCTGTGACTGTGCATATGTAGTGAAAGGGAAATCCTCAGTACAGAATTTCCACGGAAAGTTGCATGAAATCCCCCTTTCTCTCCAACCCAGAGAACCTCAGAGCAAAACAGAAGGTAGATAAAGCATGTTCAAAACTTTAGATGCATTTATATGGTTAAAAATAAACAAACTTCTGCTGCAGGGAAAAATGGTTCCCATCATCTCATGGGGATATCCTGGTGCCCTGTCTGGGACAGCTTTCCCCTGATGACTGCCAGATGCTTTTGAACATCCAGATGTCTTTCCTAGCTTCTGTCCTGGGAGAGTCTCAGGCAGAAGTTGCGCATTTACTCTGCAACCTCCTATCTCCTGCAACCTTAAAGCGATAGTGACAATTTATTGGAATGGCAGAGCTAATTTTACTGTCTTGGCTGGTGCTGTTCCCTGCTATCTTTAACTTTGTTGTGATGGCCTGTGTGAACAGAAACTGCTCCTCCTACCTTATTTACTTTACGGTGCTAGAAGCAAGGGAGTGCCTGAGGTCCAAGGGTGTTTTACAGCTACCAAAATGGGAGGGCACACCCTACCCTGATGAAGAGCCGTATCGTGCCTTGAGTTTGAGACTTGTTTCTGGTGAGTTGCTGGAGTTGCTAGTGTTTCAGGCTAGTGTTTGAGGCTTTAATCTGTAGATGCTGGCCAGGAAAACTGATGAGGAGAAACCTCATCTGGAGAACTGATAGCACCTAGCCATGCTTCATGCTCAGCCTGTGGGTTGCCCACACTCTCTCAAGTCCTGTGGTCATTTTACTGCCTCGTTAATCCAGAAGCCTTTGGTGTGTGTTTTTAGTGTGGGATACGGTTACAACTTGTGAAATGTTCCTTAAACTCACTGACTGACCAGAGAGGCTGTGGAGCACCTAGCCCTTCAAATAACTCCGGGTTGGGGTCACTCATTGACTTGTTGACACTGTGTAAGATTTGATAAAGAAGAGGTTGATCCCACTTGACTTTTAGCTTGAACATACTTTGTTCCCCTAGTTCCTAGAAGAACTGGGGTGAATATAGTTACTAACCACGCATAGAGTGGAGGGGATTGATGCATTCCCGTGGTCTTTGGGCATTTCTGGGTGATAGCAGTCTCTTTTATTTAAACATTTCCAAGCTGGATAGCCTGGCACCTCTCCACGTTGATGTACTAGGAACAAATCAGGCTGGCAGCAAGGAGTAAGAGGTGGTAGCTCCCCCCCCCGAGTTATTTTCCACATGTGACTTTGAGACATTGAGTGGTGACTCAACTCTTTTATCATCAGTTGCAGGTTAACTTGTCCGTGGTAATGATGTGCTTCTCCTAACAGGCTGGTTTGGAGGCAGCTTGAATCTTCAAGCTGATAGAGGTTCCTGATGGAGAGCCGGAGGATTAACTAGGAAGCTAGGAACTCTTGTCTGGCCTGTAGAGAATCTCTGAAGCTTATTTAAGGTGTTAGCTCTTAAGAGTAGTCACAAAAGTCTCATTAGATTCAGTGCAACTTTGGAGGAGACTGCTTAGGACCCTTTTGTGTGCATCTTGGAGTAATTCAGGCTGGCGTTCAGTGGAAGAAGTATAACACATTCTTGAGGGAAGGGAAGGTTATTGTCAGTATATAATTATCTGTCCTTTTTTTCTGTAGCTGCCCTTGCAGAATGCTAATGCAGCCGTCATAGGCTTCCTTCTAGATTCCTGTTTGCTTTAGAGGAGTGGAGAACTCAGCTATACTTCAGTGTGCTCTGTAAGCTTTTCAAAGAGAAACGGTACTGATGTCTGAGAGGTTGTTGCCTGTACTTGACTCACTTCTGTTTGTATGTTAGCTTTTTCCCCTGCAGATACTAGCATCGAGGAAAGCTGTGGATGTTTGGCATGCCCTACTTTGAAAAAGTGTCTGGGACTAATGTGTGCTTGCTCACTAAAGTAAGTAGGGCATTTGTGGGAGCAGGGCACAAGTTTCCCTGCAGCTTCTCAGTCCTTTTGGCTTTTGTGTGAACTCCTTGGCAGGACCCATGTGAGGTGCAGTAACTGTTGCTTGTCAGACTGTTAGTAACGTTCTAGCAGAGTTAGGTTACTGACCTGAACCTTCAGGAGGGTGTTTCTGCTGCTGCTTTTCAGCTTTTGGAGAGTCTTGGTACAGTCTTGGTTGTTAGGCTTCTGGTTGTGTTTCTGAGGCAACGTTTCTTCTGGGAGACAGCTTCTGTTGTTTGTCAGGCATGAGCAGCCTCGGAGAGGCCAGTGATGAGGATATGAAACTCTCCTCTTCGGGTTGGAGGAGCTGCAAGTGTAGGCAACAATTCTACAGTGCCTACGGCCTGTCAGCTTGGCTGGAGGCCTGAAAGCTCAAGTCTTTTACATGTGAAAGCCCTTTAATTTGCTATGTGGGTTGTATTTTCACCTCCCCCTTCAATTTTCTCTCCCTGCTTAGTTTAGGGAAAAGCGTGGTGGCTGTCTGCTTTCTAAGATGGAAGAAGCCAGTTGAAATAGGGAGGAACCAGTGAGGGAGATGAGTTCTGAAACACCCTGGCCTTCACAGATAAGCTTGTGTGGTGCTCTGGTAACAGTGGCATGCAGCAACTTCATGGAAGTGGGGCACAGGGTTGGATGGGCATGGTGCATGACTGTTGGCAGCTAATCTACGGAGAAAGGAGACATCTGTTTAAAAATGGATGACCTCAAATAGGTAAAGAACAATGTATAAAATAAAGGGATGCCAGAGATAACTAAGAAGGTAATCTCATTGTGTTTATCCAGCGAGCATTAGGAGTTGTGTGAGGTAACTGATGGTGCTGTTTTCTCCTGGGTTGCTGCAGGCATCACGTGTCTTAATGCAGGGGCTGTTTGGAGGAACTGCCAAGGGAACTAACACACAGTCCTAACACACTGACTGGGAAGTATGCTGTGGTTGTGAAGTGGGGAAAATGCTGGCTCAGAGGTAGGAGAAGAAGCTAAAAGCAGGAGTGGGAATGGTAAAAGACTTCCAGCTGTCCTCTGAATCTGGAAAAACCATGTAGATCTGTGGCATACTGTCTTGCTGCAGAAGTGTTGTGTCGGGGGTGATGGGGGGGCTTGAAGTAGTATGGGTGGCACGGTATTTCTTCTGTTTTAGAGCTGGGATATCAAGCATGAGATGATGAGGAAGGACTAAGAGCAGCTGCTAGGCATTCTGCTGGAGCTGGCATGGATCCGGGAGAGTGACAGGCATGTTAAAATACAAAACCAAACAGAAACTGAAGGTTGGTTAAGAGCTGAATCAAACCAGCATGAGTTACTGTGGGATTGCATGTGTCTGGGCTTTGAATGACCTGTTAGGTTGAGAGTTCAACTGCTTGGCATAAGTCTTGGAGTTTGATATTTCAGTGTAGTTTTGTAGTATGTTTCAGACAGGGGAAAGGAGATCATTTTTCTTTTGATGCACTAAGTGAGAGGCATAGGTTAAAAGCTTTACAAGTAAATTGTTAGAAGTTCTTAGTGCCACTGTTTAAAGCCAAGGTCTTGCTGATTTTAGCCAGGCTTGCCTTGTCCTTGTAAAACTTCTTACCACTTTGCTAACCTGTGTCTGAGGGGGAAGAATAGCTTTCCTCAGCCTTGTTTGTTGTCCTCCAGCCAAGAGCTGACAGCTCTTTGGCTTCCCAGTTGGACTTTGAAACTTAAGCATTGCTGGCGCTTCCAGGTGGATAGCGTGCTCTGTCTTACAGCAGACCCTCTGTGAGCTTTCTGCTGACCACTCATCCACTCTCACAAGTTCAGAAGTCTTATAAGCAGTCCTGGGGTGCTGTTTTGCTGAAAAAATGAGGTGCAGTCCTGGCCTTTTCCTTCTTCTTCTTGTGTAGAAGTTTTAAGTATGCCAAGCACATATTTCTTTAAAGAAATGGGTCACTCCTCTGTGAAATCCAGTGTAAACAGGATTTAGAAAGGAACAGCTGAAAAGGCTGTGGGCTGTCACCCGTATATGTGTGCTTGCTATGTACCTTGCAGATGTGCTGGTAACTCAGCTGTGAAGCTGATCCTCTAATTGCTCAGAATCGAGACAGGAGAAATAGAAACGTGATTATTTGCTTGTCAAAACCTCTCTGGATGCTTTGTAGGAATCAACAGCTTAATTTGTGCTTCTCGGTGGTCAATGTAATTTTACAGTGTTTTGTGATGTGTGAACAGCACTGGTGTAGAAATAATGGCTCCTGAATAACACCTATCCAGCTAATAGGTTCGAACAGGCTTCTAACAGCCCTTCAAATGATGACAGCAGTACCCTTTAGGCTTAGACCATGGCTAGTTTCTTAGGAGTCTGATGTGGGATTTCAGTTGTTTCTTCTTTGGTTAATGCGACCTGGGAGATTGAGCTGACCTACAGGCAAGATGAATTGAGAAAACTGGGTGAAGCTGAGCGCCTGCTCCAGTGGATCTGCGAACTAGTGTAATAAATAAAGCATGTAAAAATTAGCTAGGAAATAAGCTTTATGAACTTGTTCTAATACTAACAGTGTGAGTCTCTTACAAGTCTTTAGGGAGGCTGCCTGAGGATCAGCTGCTTTTCTGGGGTTGGCTGTGCTGTTGGTATTTGGGACTCATCCTTAGGTTTCCCCTCTCTCTGGCAGCTGTGGCTAGCCCTGTTTTGTGGCAGAAGGACTGTGTGAAGGGTCCAGAAGTATGGTGTCAGAGCCTTCGGACAGCATCGCAGTGTGGAGCAGTGAAACACTGCCAGCAGAATGTCTGGAGCAAGCCTACTGTAGTAAGTATCACCTGCTGAGATGTCTTTCCAGGGTGCTTTGGGTAGCTGGTATCCATATGCTGGAGGCTTTCAAGCCTGATTGCTGTTAAGTGCCACGCTGGACTGCTCCTCGGTTGCTGTGAGCTAATTTGGGTGCCAGATAAGGGTTGCTTTCCATTCTGTGGCCTTGTGCAACTTGTCTGCTGACTTCTCATGTGACCTGTTGTACAATCCCTGAGCAGCATGTGAAACAGAGCTAGTGGGTTTCAGACTTGATCCTCTTCCTAATTCATAGGGCTCTTTTTATTCTGAGCTGTGCCAAGCTGGTAGGTTTACTTAAAAAATAACAGCTATGTGATTGCTTAGGTCTTTATCACCACATGATGTTCCACAAAAGATACAGCTTGTGCTCAATTAGGAAAGCCCTGACGATAAATAATTGTTATATTTAGTAGGGCTCTTCAAGTTGTGCAAAATGTGAGTGTTGCTTTAATGGATATAGCTGTAGCTTGTGGTGGTGTTCCCCAGCTTGCTGGGGGAGGGCTGTTTGCAGGCAGGTATATCCAACACACCTTGCCTACATCTTTGAACTGCGAGTTCATTTTCTCTGCTCCAAGCTTCACTCGACACAAAATGATTAATGTGAATCTGATTGAAAGTTATTTTTTGTCCCCTATCTTTGGAAATTGAGGCTCTTCAAAGAGAAAGGCAAAGTAGGTTCAGGAGAGGACATGTCATGTCAGTGTACTTCACCCTTCAAGGGTGCTGGGACTAGGTGAAATGAGCAATTGGTAGCATACCTGCTTCTTCAGATGTAGGTTTACTGAAGAAACTGGTGCTGGACATGCTCCGTGTAGTCTTTATCTGTTTTAGTGCCTCTGCCTCCACCTTAGTTTCAGCCAGTATCTCTTCTTTAATCTTAAACTAAAACATGAATGCAGTACTCACTCTTTGCATTCTTATTTGCACACCGCATTCACAGGCACTTTATTCTGTCTCCATGTAACTCTTCTCCTTCTCTCCGTAGAACAGCATCCCCTGTGATTTGTGCAAGGAACTTGTGACAGTGGTTGGCAAGGTTTTGAAGGACAATGGCACAGAGGTAAGCTGAGCTCTTCTCCTCGCTCCAGGGCACTCATTGATTTCCTTGGCATAACAAGGTCTCAAGGTGAAGGGGTAAAGTATTCTGCAAGAGTTTTCCCAATATGAACAGCAAGTGTTGAAAGGGGAATTGTTACATAGGATATGGCTTTCAAATGCAGCTCTGGTTTAGAGATTAGCAAATCCTAGAGCCTTCCCTGCTCTGACACATCCCTGATTGTCTATAGATAGAACTGTTCTTGTGCTGGTGTGCCATTCGTCTTGAAGGGTGTGATAGTGTAGAAGTGGATGCTGAATGCAAGCGAAGTGGGCTTTGTTTTGGCTATGTGACTACTTTATCTTTCATGAACTCATAGTACTTTGTGAGGAAGAAATAGCTGTCATGCTAGCACATCATTTCACCTCTTCTGAAGTGTAAAGGGTTTATGGCAGTAAGGGCATGTTGTGTGGACCTCATAAGGAGCTATTTCATGTTTTCTCTTTGGTGGGGTTTCATTGAAGATTCAGGACTGGGCTAAAAGCTGTAATGTAACATCTCATTCTGATTTTGCTTGCTGGCTTCCTGGACCTGCCTGAGTCCAAGGACCTTCTTTAGGCTTTGTATTGTGAGTTTTTGGGAATGGAAGGAGTTTTTGATACTCAGGTGTAGATAATCTATGCCTTGCCTTATCTCTTTTTAGGATGAGATCCGCTCTTACTTGGAAAAGACGTGCGAGTTTCTTCCCGACCAAGGCCTGGCCTCTGAGTGCAAAGAAATTGTGGACTCCTACCTACCAGTTATCATGGACATGATCAAGGAAGAATTTGTAAGCAGATAACTATCTGTATCTATTTGAACTGAGTACTGTGCTGTTGTTGATGTTTGAGTTTTCCACACAAGATGGTGCATATGGTCCTTTGGTTCTGTATGGAATTCTTTATGTTGGAAGGCAGCTTTTTTCCTGGGAACTGTTTTCCTGTTTCAGCAGAACATCTGTCTGCTCTGAACATCATGTAACAGTGTTGTCAGTCCGGAGCTTTATGTACATATCTTATCTCCCCCAGGATAAACCAGAAGTTGTATGTAGTGCCCTCTCATTGTGCCAGTCCCTTCAGAAGCATCTTGCTGCAATGAAACTTCAGAAACAGCTCCAGTCCAATAAGATACCAGAGCTGGACTTCTCTGAGCTGACATCTCCATTCATGGCTAACGTGCCTCTCCTCCTTTACCCTCAAGACAAACCCAAGCAGAAGTCTAAGGTAAGGGTTCGGTGCTACTACACTGTGGAAGAAAAAATGAGGAGGGTTTTCTGTTCTGGAGTGTCAGTTTGTGTAAGGATTCATTGGTGATCCTTGGTAAGGGACTGTCATCCTGTGCAAAGATGAAAGAGATGTTCTTCACATGGGTGAAGAATTTAGTGCTTTTGCATACACCTGTACAGCATCTCTTCTTCCTTCTGGATTTAAAGCTAAGTAAGCTAATAGCTGCAGCCTCTGTGAACCATCTGTGTTACCTTGGATTAACAACTTCAGTCTATACTACTTCAAGCCTTGTGCTGGGCTCTTCCCATGTGGGACCGTAGTAGTCAGGCAGGTCTTACTTGAAATACTTTCTTCCAAGAAAGTGTTTTAAAGGAAGAAAGTTCTCCCACGTTCTGATTAATCTCCTGACTGTGCCCTTCAGAGAAAGCATTTGTCTCTGAATCTAGAGGTGACAGATGGGATCAGAAGAAAATGAGTAGCTGACAAAGGGGAGTAGATGAGACTATGAACTTGGAAGCAGAGGCAGAGTCTGATAGTGAACTAAGGTGGGGAACTAATGAGATGAGTGGATGTGGAACGAGCTCCTGTGGGTGGAGCAGGGAGATCTATGCCAAATTTAGCAACCTTCCCCCTGTGGTCTTGTAACAAAACCAAGAGATTTTGGTGATTGGGTATCTCACATTTATATCGGGTTTCAGAGCTGTGTGTACCTAATCTCCATCTAGTGGCTGGTGCATGTACCAACAGGAACTTTTCATTTTTGGTCAGGCTTTTAAATATTCTATATAGCACTGATTAAGGTTATTTCAAACTACATGCAAACCATTAAAGCTTAGTAGCGCACTTGAGAAGGTTCAATTGCTACGTGGAGAAGTGTCAACTTCTTTTTACTCTTTGTCCCAGGGAAGTGAGGATGTGTGCCAAGACTGCATTCAGCTGGTTACTGATGTTCAGGAAGCTGTGAGAACAAATGCAACTTTTGTCAAGTCTTTAGTTGCTCATGCCAAGGAGGAATGTGATCGCCTCGGACCTGGAATGTCTGATATGGTAAGTTATCTTTCTGTTCAAATATTTGTTTGTGTGTAAATGTAAAACTCATTAATCAGTGCCTTAGTCCCTTAAGTGTAATCTGTAGTACTGTGAAGGAGCATGTGTGACATTTAGTGTTTGTCACACCATGTAACAATAACTCAACATTGAAATATCAGCTTTTTCATCAAGCAGATAGTGGTGGTGTGGTGGGGGGGAACAAATGGGAGCAGGGAGGACAAAAAGGCTCAAGATTGCTGAGATTCTTTAAAGCTATGTTTTGTAAAAATGATCTGGTAGAGTAATGAGGTCAGAAGTGAGGAGGGGAGCTTTTACCCTGGGAGGAATGGCAGGACTCATCAGATGAGCAGCTAAGTGGGCAATGATTGCTTGTAACCTGAAATGCCATCTCGTGCTTGGGACAAGCTGTGATACCTAACAGTATGGGTATTAAATAGAACAGGTAAATGAATGCTTTGGGAAGTGTTAGGAAATTCTAGGCTAGCCCTACAGCTTAAGTGGCTTGATAATTACAGCAAGGCTTTCTTTTCTCACTCCCTACAGTGCAAGAGTTATATCTCTGAATATTCTGACTTGGCCATCCAGATGATGATGCACATGGTAAGATCAGTAAGGTGTAATATTTGATCTCAGTTCACTTTTCTGTTTTGCATAGCTAACTGATTTGGAGACAGGATATGCTTACTGTTGTAGAAGTAGGTAGAATCTTTGCTCTGTAACTTGGTATTAGCACTTCAAATTTGGCATTTAATTGGATGACAGCTTCACTCCCAGTTTGCTTCAGCTCTTTCCTCTTCTTCCACAACTGCTTCATTAGTGCGAAAGGCACGCCAGTGCTTTGACATGCAGAGGAAGATGCTTTGTATGTGTTATGCACCACTATCTCAGTCCTATACTTACACCACTTTCCCCCTCAAATACCGTGTATGAATATTAGTTGGTCTCTGTCACAGGTAGTATTGCAAAATTGATTCAAGTAAGTGCTGGAGATAAGTGTATCTTGGGGGGGTGTGCACTGTCATCCTTCATTTTCTTTGTGGGAAGAGTGTATGCGGTTTAAATGCTTGACAATTTTTTTCTTAACTGTTATCTTTAATATCTCCTATCTTCTTCTGTCTCCCATTTCCTTTGTCAACAGAAAGATCAGGTAGGTGAACAACTTGCCTGTGGTGATAGCCTGCTTGTAGTTCACTTGCTGCTCTTAAAGGGCTGGTAGTTCACTTCTTGCTCTATTAGCTGTGTACATGGTGTGAGTGTACTCAGTTTTGACAGATACAAGGGATATTTGTGTGTTGAAAGCAAGGAAAGACTGTAGACTTCCTCCAGTGGATTGGTCTGTCTTCCATCTCCGGATACCAGTCTGTGGTACCAGGATTATGCTTTGGCAGGTGATACACTCACTTTCATATGATATAAAAGTGGGAAGAGCGAGCCAGTGGCTCCTGTTAGCTTCTGGTGTAATATTTGTGCTCAAAAGGGCTCGAGTTAGGCTGTCTTTGGGTCATCTTTGTTAATATTTGATTCTGAAACTATCACTTTAGATGCTCAGAATATGTGAATCAAGGGGAAGGAGCAGGAGGCCTTCAGGTTCCTGCTTCCTAAAGCTGTTTGGGCTTTCAGTTTCTCCCCTCCTGGGAGACCTTGTGTCTGTCATTTCTCTGAGAGGAGAACACTGTGTGCGTGTGGATGTTGTTTTAACATAGTGTTGGGGAGATGCTTATAACGATGCATGATCCAAAGGCTTGACTTAAAGGTACTGCCTGGAGTAGCCTAAAATGTCACAGTAAGTCTGAGTTACTGCTTTTGCCTGTGCATGAGGTTATGGTGTGATGTATAAACTGTTATGTAAGCCTCTGCTGTAATGTGCTTGATTACTTGGCTAATAGAGTCTTCTAATTATCTGAAGGACTAAAGGTATCTTTTTTTTTGAAGCTTAAATAGACTTTAGGGGAGGGGAAACTCAAGTTTTGCTTATTATTCTGTACCACCTTTCTCATTTTGTGTAGGTACAGCATTGCCTCCTTAGAGCACTGTTTGCCTCATGTTCAGCATTTATTTCTGCATTTAGCAGTGTCTAAGACCTCTGAGACACTAGAAAACCTTCTGAATGGCTTTGTTTTATGCTTCCTAGCTGTGAGGAGAGCACTTGAAGTGCAAAAATCGCATAGACTCTTCAGGAAAAAAGAGGGAGTGGCTTAGGCTTAGTTTTTTAATGTGGTTAACTTTTGTTCCTTGTAGGCTGCGTTCAATAATGCAGGAATGTGTTTTTGTTTGCAAAATGTGATGTTACTGGAAGTTTTAAAGAAGGTAGCTTGTGAAAAGAGGAGGAATCCTTTCTTCTCGGCGTTCCTTCCAGTTCTTGGGTGATCTTGTCAGGAAAATCAGCCTCTTCCTTAATAACTTAAGGCTTTCGGGGAGCAGCTTGCGGATGGAGATCTGAAGGGGTGGTGGTGGCCTATTTTGGTGTCGGTAGCTCTCAAGTCAACACCTTTTTGAAGGGCTTGCATATTAGCTCTTGGTAAATGGGTTTTGAAGTGGATGTGGCCTAACCTCTTCCTCTTTTAAGGGAACTGCTAAATTTGATTTGGTAGTTGTCCTGCCTATAACCATATCAAATGCTTTGGCAATACTTGAGTAGTTCTGAAAGCTCTAGTTGTGTTGGAGCCTTCTAAAGCTTTGTCTTCTGTTCTTTTGGTGCTTCCACAGGCTCTTTACAAAGGAAGCAGTGACTTCCAGACTTTTAAAAGCTATCATTCCTCTCTTTCCAGCAACCGAAGGACATTTGTTCCATGGTTGGGTTCTGTGCTTCTGTGAAGTCTGTTCCTTTTCAGACTCTGGTGCCAGCTCAGGTCGTTCATGAAGTGAAAACAGAAACTGTGGAGGTAAGATGGGTGACTTTGTACTCAATAGCTTTGCTGCCCTTTTTGCCTTCCGGTAATGCACTAGGTGAAACAACTGCTCCTGTGTGCTGAATAATCCAAGTCTCCACATGTATAAAATCCTAGCCTGTTGTTTTTGAGGCTAATCTGTGAAGCAGGAGGGAGCTGACTGATTTGCTAGCTTCCTGCAGCCTTTAAGTTAAGAAATGGGATGAGTTGTTTTTTTTTTCTGGGAGTCTCTTTTGCATGTAGTTAACTTTTACTAAACTGTCTCCAAACAATTTCCCTCAAGTCCATCAGTTTCTCTTTTTAAACCCAATAAATTTTGCTCTGTTTAAGGAGCACTTCATGTTTCTCTTGACTCTAGTCACAGTGGCAGTGCTCATTTTTGTCTGTTAGATTTAACTCCCTGCCTCATGCAACCTGGGAACTGCGGTCTTAAAAAATCATACAAAATGACTTTTCATGCTTTGGAAAAAAAAAAAGAAAAAAAGCATTTCACGAAGACCTTTGAGGTTTTGGGGCTGTGCAAGACCTTTTGAATCCAACTCAAACTGGCTAGCTAGGTAAAGGGCTTAGTATGCCAGTCCTGAATGTGAGTGCAGTTGGACTGATCTTTTATGAATTGTTCTCTGTCAAGTGTGGACAAGTGTTGATTTATTGTTTTCTGTGGGTGTTTATGTTCTCAGAAAACTGCAGTTCAAGAGAAGACTTTTTCTGTGTGTGAAATCTGTGAGACCATGGTGAAAGAAGTGACTGGCCTGTTGGAGAGCAACAAGACAGAGGTGTGTATGTGGCAAAAATGGTACCTCTGCTGAGGCTTTGGTTAAAATGGGCCTGTATTGTTATTGGTTTGGAGGGGGGGAAAAAAAGCTCAGTTTCATGAGTAAGAGTTTCCCTGTCCTTTGCTAGGACAGAGGAAGCGAATACATTTGAATGAAGTCAGATTTGTTTAATTATTACTCATCCTTCTCCTCCAGGAGGAGATTGTGCATGAAATGGAGATGGTCTGCTACCTGTTTCCAGCAAGTGTCAAAGACCAGTGTAAGGACTTCATAGAGGTCTATGGCCAGGCTTTGATTGATATGCTCCTGGAAGCAACAAATCCCGAGGCTGTGTGTGTTATGCTGAAATGCTGTGCAGCTGACAAGCATCCACAGCAGCCAGGTTGGTAATGAGGAGTTGGTATTATTGCAGTATGAACTAATTAACCTGTGATTATGTCCCCTGTGTGACATGCTGTCATCCTTTGCCTGGTGCTGCCTCCTTGCTTCTGTTTGGGGAAATTACCTAAGTGTTTTTTTTTTCTCAGTTGTGGTGAAACCTGCTGATGGCTTCTGTGATATCTGCAAGATGATAGTAGCTTATGCAGACAAAGAACTTGAGAAGAATGCCACAACAACTGAGATTGAGGCTTTACTGGAAAAAGTCTGTCACTTCCTGCCAGAGTCTGTCAGTGATCAGGTAAAATATCTGTGTAGGGGCAAGCTAAAAAGGCAATGGTCTTGCTGATGATCTGGTACTGTCCTTGTTGATGTTTATATAGTTGATACAGTGTCAGTTATGCCTGCTTCATTGTCTTAAGTCTTGCACCTGTTCTTCTGTGTGCAATCCAAGGCTGAAGATGACTGTCAGCATGTGCAGCTGGAACTGGCTTGGTTCAGCTGCCCAATCCTTCCTAGGATTCTTTCCTTTTCTACTTAGCATGAAGGCAGAGCAACCTCTCATGTGTAGCTGAGAAAGAAGAAGGAAAGATAACTCTGGGGGGGGTGGGGATGGAGGGCAACAGGCTTAATCTTGGGTGGTTCTGGCTGTGTGACACCTGTCCTCTAGTCAGAGCAAGGCAAAGATGAACAGAAGACTGAAGCAGAGAACTTGAAGGCTAGAGTGTAGTTTCTCACTGTTTCTTACAAGAATGATCACTGTGACATGTGTGGGAGTTTGAAGACTCTCCTCCTGCGGAGACTGAATGGAGTTAGGGGTGTGGGGAGACTGGATTTTCACATGTCACATCCTTGAGGGTTAGCAGTCCTCCAAATGGATGGAGACTTTCAAGGACTTAAGTGGCTGGCCATTAGTACTAATTTGCAGTCAGTAAAGGCCTGTCTGGAAATTCGCTGAAAACAGTGGATGGAGGAGGCTAAAGGGCTTTTTTTTTTTTCTTCCCCTTCCCATCTCAGTGAGGATCCTGTTCAAGGGATTAACAAAGTAATGGGACATAAGATGGCATAATTCCAGTGAGATAGTAGAAGGCAACGCCTGTTAATCCGTTGCTATCAAGGTTTACCTGGAAATCTTATTAGGTGGCTGCAGAGTGTCAACTGCTTACAAGTTTAGCAGGCATATTATATGCAGGCTTAAAGTAGCTATGAAACAGCTGCTCCTGCTAACTGCTGTGAGGCTGTTTAATAGCTGTGGTTGGTTTATTATTAATTGGTGCTGTTAACCTCTGCTCAGAGTACCAGTGTGTCTGTGCTTCTGAGTGGGTCTCTCCACTAGAGGGCTGACTGCTAGTGATGGGAGGCGTTTGTGCTGCTGCCAAAGTGGATGCTTGGGCTAAAGATGCTTAAGAGCCATCATTAGTGCATTGCTGCCATCCTGCTGGGGACATTTGCCTTCTGCTTGTGCATACTTCTCCCCTGAGACATCGGTGAACTTCACTATCAGAGACTGAGCGTTGCTAATCAAAGCCTGCCTGCTTTGGTTCGCTTCCTTTTGACTTTTTTTTTCATCACAGCCTTCCACATACTCAGTTGTGCCTGCAGGCAGGTATGAGTTAACCAAAGATTTTGTTGTTTGAGGTGGATGCCATGCGAAATCTTCCGACCTGCATAGCTTGAGTCTTTGGTTTATTGATTTAGAGTATGTTATTGGAGGGCTTGGGCAAATAGGTTATGGGTTGGTTTGCTAATTGACTATTACTGTGATCTTTTTAAGGCCTTCATGGAAAAATCTCTCAACCTTTGTTGTGTTACAGTGTGTTCAGTTTGTGGACCAGTACGAGCCCGTGGTTGTGCAACTCTTGGCAGAGATGATGGATCCCACTTTTGTTTGCACTGTGAGTATCGTGTTCAGGTCTATTCAGGATGGGCTCTGATACAGTCCTGCCTACTCTTCTCTATGCCTTTCAGTGTCTAGCAAGCAGAAACTCTGCTGGAATAAAAATTAGCGTGCTGAATGCTCAGAGCAAGTTCTCTTGTGCAAGGCCTTGGGCTTAGTGAATGGACAGCTGTTTGGCTGCCAGCCTTGTGCATGGCAGGACAGAAGAAAAGAGCTGCCAGTGGTTATCCACTGTTAAGGTTCAGTAACAAGCATGTTGTGTCCTGAACACCACAAGAGGAAGTTAAATCATGGCATTTGTTGAGAACAGTCCCTTTCTAGAAGCTGTTTCACAACACTTAATGTGAAAAAGTTGTGGTAACTTAATTTTTCCTGGTGTTGCATTGCTGCTTTGTTTCAGTTGCAAGCATGGCTGCAACTGTCAACTGAGGACAGTGCTGTGCTTGCTCCTGAACCTACCTCAGCTTTGCCCTTGGGCTCCTGCACTTGGTCAGGTAGAAGTCCAGACATAAGGCTGGAATCAAAACGTTCC
Source organism: Odontophorus gujanensis (assembly GCA_013399175.1). Classification (NCBI taxonomy): domain Eukaryota; kingdom Metazoa; phylum Chordata; class Aves; order Galliformes; family Odontophoridae; genus Odontophorus; species Odontophorus gujanensis. The sequence goes on from VXAB01005494.1 coordinate 22,301, forward strand.
TGTGTCCATACTGACTGCTGCTGTTGTTTCCATAGAAACTAGGAGTCTGTGGAGCAGCTAAAAAGCCACTCCTAGGGGATGATGCTTGTGTCTGGGGTCCAGGTTACTGGTGTAAGAACATGGAGACTGCTGCTCAGTGTAACGTAAGTAGAATGGGATTCTACCTTGAATTTCCTATCTGCCTTTGATACCTCCTTGAAAACTAATTTTACCAGCTTCTCTTGCCCACTAAGTGGGTGAATTTCTACGTGGGGATTCACTATCTAGAGCTGCCTGAGTTTGATTAAGGGTTCTTCCATAGCCCTTAGCTTTCTCAGAGCACGCTGTTTGCTCCCCCATTCCCTCCTGTTCCTCTGAAAGCATTTCAGAATCCGTAGTAAGTTGCAGTGTGAGCTTTATATGTGTTCCAAGAGCCCTGAAGCCATGTCACAACCTCTGGTCAGGCCTTCAGAGTGGACTTTTGGTATTGCTGTGGGCTGATGTGTTCTCTGCCAGGCCTTAAAGACTGAGGTCTGTCAGCATTTCCTGAATCTTCTGGGTTGGGGGCAGGGAGGGCAGAAATACTGTTTATGACAGTCCTCTATGGAACCACTTATTTTAAGAAACAGATGTCGTTCCAAAATCCTAGTTCAGAGTAAGGTGTTAATGGTACCCACTTGTTTGCTAACGGGGTTTTTTCCACTCATATATACCATTTCTTTCCCTGCAGGCTATTGATCACTGCAGACGTCACGTGTGGAACTAGAAGAAGTATTTTCCAGTGCTGAAAATTTGCCATGGCTCATAAAAGCGTGGGCTGAGGCTGGAGAGCTGTATCTCAAATGTCCCTCCTCTCTGCCTCATTAACAATTTGACCTTCAAGTTCCTTTATTGTAACTCTTCTGTAGCAGTGCTGCTGTTGAAGGATCAGATCTTCATTGTTGACTTAACAAAGATATTTTTGACTGTACAGTTTAACTCATTATGCTCCTAAAAAAAAAATAGTCAGTGTGTTGTAGATTTTAATTGGTAGGCTGAGGTGTTTTTAGGTGCTGGGAAGAATGATGGAAGATGAAATGAGTTTCGTCTAATTTAAAGAAGAGCAAGATAGTGACTTAAGTTAAATATCTTTCTGTAGCCAGCTTTGGGAGGATGACATACTTTGTGTTTTTAACATCTGACTGGAATACTGGTTTTCTGCTTAACTGCTGGGGAGCCCTAAGGGATAAAGCTCAATCCTGGAATCCCTTCAGCTGGAGTTTTCAAACCTTTATGGATGCAGGGAGGGGGACTTGGTGTGCCCAGTGAACTTTCAAAGCTACTGGTGTGTATAAGAAAGAAACATTTGCACTTGAGTTGTCATGCTTAAGGCTTGTGGTGTTGTCGTAGCTAAGGAAACCCCTTAATATTAGATCATGTGCTTTTTATTTCCTCAGACGACTCAGCTTCAGCGTGGGTGTTCTCTTATCAAGCCCTGAACAGTTCAGTCTTTTCAAGCATGCTGACACACTTAAGGAATGCCTCCCCCCTCCTTACTTGCTCAGCAATTCTGCTTCATCTTACAGCTTGCTATGTACAGCCAGCCTGGTGCTGAGGAGGTAGAGCAAACTGACTTGGTAGGAGATGGAGGTGAAAAAAGTCAACAGGTGCTCTAGGTATATGAAATCCTGTACAGTGTAGTGGGCAGAACATGTGGGAAATGGTTTTCCTGTTAAGAACTGTTTCATTCCTTGCTTTTAGTTTTCTCTCGTGGCATGCTCTGGTAATCTCAAGCTTCAGAGGCACCATTAGGCTTGCAGGTAGCTTCCAGTGACATTTATCCTTCTGATTAGTTAGAAGTAGAACTTTTTCTTTCCCCCAGAGTTCCTGTTCCTATTGGGAAATGCACCTAAGTAGCAAGTGGAGATGGCAGACAGTGAGAATGCTGTTGCAGGTATCTGTCAGCTCCGCTGGGGTACCTGGCAGCCTTCCACAGGAAAGCATCACACTGAAATCATATGAACTTTTAAACAGAAGACTTTCAAGGCAGGTAGCTACCCTGGAAACAAGTCAGGCCCTTGAGCTGGGGGCTTCCAGGATGAGAATCCTGCTTAACGTTGCTCAAGGCAGACCTTTTACCAGCTTTAAGCACAACATTGACTGAGGTAACTCCTCAGAAGGCATCCAAGTAGCTCTGGGAGTCCTCTGGGGAGGAGAAACTGGGCTGAGGTGGAGCTTTGGAAATTCCAGTCTTATTCAGAAAGTGCTGGCAACTGCTCCTCATTGTGCAGCAGCTCGGGTGAGGCAGGAGTTCCACTGACAGGGCTTCAGGAGTAAGCAAACTCATCTTCATGGAGTTCAATGGGAAACCACTCAGCTGCATCTTTTTTCTTACTACTTGTACATACTGAATGTCTGGGCGGTGTTGATGGATACTGAGACAGATTTCTTTTGTGTACAGAACTCTGAAGTCCTCTGAAGGTGTACAGTGTCTGCAGCTTTCTGTCTTGGCAGGCTTGTGCAGTGCTTCCAGTGGTGTATCCCAGTAGGTGTGCCAGGCAGGGCTCTTGCAAAGTGTGCCTGCCCCAGGAGAGGTACAGGTTGTCACACTGCAGCACGCAGTGTGGGATTGGGTCTTTTAGGGTCTTTTAAACTGAACGATGCTCTTGAACATGTGGGTTGGTTTTTTTTTTTTGGGAGGGGGGAGGGGGGTTGGGGGTAGATGGATGCTTGCTCTTATCGACTGGGAAGGCTGTAAATCCTGTGGGGGTGCTTTAGTAGTGGAGGACTCATGCTGGCAGCCTGTAGGGTGAGGTGAGCTGGGCCAAGTCCTGTGCTCCTGCTGGGGATCTCTTCAGTCTTCTCACTTCCTGTGGAATGTGGCACCTGACCTGCTTGAGTTACATGTGTGTGGGGGGGGATGTGCAGTTGCTTTCTGAAGAACATTGTCTTGATGACCTTTTTTTTTTTTTTGCACAAAAGCTTCTTTAATGAACAATAAAAACCTCTGTCAACTGATAACTCCTTTGTTTCCTTGGTGTTTGCTAGGGTCTTGCCAGTGTCCCTTAGCCTCAAAGGAGGAAGAGGGCATGTCCCAAAATGTCACCTGAAGCTTCTGCAGCAGAAGCAGGGCGATACCAGGAATCTTGAGGCTGAGTGACAGGGTTCAGGTTTGCATTGCAGCTGTGCGTGTCCTGTCAAGCCTTTTTATATGGAGGGCAGCTGTGGGCTTGCCAGGGATTGCTGCTGCTGCTCTCTTCCCTGGATGAGAGCAATGCCTGCTGTGAGGCAACATGGAGGTGTTGCAATTCCCATGCACAGGCTGCAGGGAGTTCTTGCTGGAGCTGTTTGAGACTCAGCACTGAAGCCTGCTATCATTTAGCATGGCTTTCCTGCGTCTTCATTGTTTTTATTTTGATTGCAATATATTTCTTATAAATGCTTAACGACACTATTGATTCTCTTGTCTAAACTGACTGGTTTTCAATACCTGTGCTAGCTTTGGGGCTGTGAAATGAAACCTGGTTGGTTCTGACCTCCTGGGAATACCTGCCTGGCTCCGGTCCCTCCCTCTGCTTGCATGCTGCTGCTGATTTTATAATCAGGGCATAAAGAGGGGTGTGGTAATTGCTGTGTGTAGGTGTTGGTTCTCACTACTTCTCCCAGCTGTTTCAAGATTCCTCAGTCTGGGAGAAGCACTGGGAGTAACCAGCACTGAGGGCTGCCTTGGAAGCGGTATGGCAAGCAAGTGGAGAGGCTGGATGCTGGTCCTCTCCGTGTGCCTGGGGTCCTACCAAGGTAAGATCAGGCTTTGTGCCTAGGGCTCTTTCCTCAGGAGAGCCCAGTAAATGCCTCTGAACCCCAAAACTATTCCAAGCTACCTTGAGCATGTGCTCCTTGTCACAAAGGATCGGGAAGGTTTAAATCTCAGTAGCATGCTTCCTTGTCTTCCATGGTTTTTGGTGCTCTCTAATGGGTTGTGCTTAAGCTCCTGTTCACCTGGGATCTAGCATTCTGACTTCTGACCTTAATGGTAATTTTAAGGGCAGAAAATGGTTCCTGTGGGAGCTGGCAGAGCTGGTGTTTGTAAGGGCTCAAGAGGAGTGGGTGAGATGAGGTTGAAGAGGGTGTGTGTGGCATCTCAGCAGGGCTGGTAGCTGCCACCCCCTGCGCTGGGCCTGGATGTGTGCTATAGAAAGCCAGAATGGCACACTCAGCTGTCCTTCAGGCTTGGGGGTAGGGAAGCAGGAAGCTTTATTTCTGCTGAGCTTCCTAGCTGGGTCTTGGTGAGCTCTGGGTCACTGGGTGCAATGTTGGAGAGGTGTTGGAGCCCTCACCAAGCAGGGCTTTGGGGGCGGATCCCCCAGGCAAAGCTGCTGCTCCCAGGAAGCAGAGGGGTCTGTGCCCCATGATCCTTGCTGATTTTGAGGGGGGAAGCACTTAAAAATTTCCCTGGGGAAGCTGCAGAGCTCTGTAGATGCAAGAAAGCGAATTCTCAGACCTTTGTTGCTCTTGTTCTGGCTCTATCAAGCTCCACAGCCCGTGGAGTTGTGCCCTCCACCTGGGACGTGCTGGGGGGCATGAGGTGCTGGGAGCTCCCCAACCAGCGACAGGACCAGCAGGAAAATTCACCTGTGTGCTCAGCATGTCAGGGCCAGCCTGCGGCGGGAGGGAGCGCATCCTCACTGACTCCCCATTTCCTCCTTCCTGGAGGGCTTACCCTTAACATCGCCTCTTCTTGGCCAAATCCGTGGATGGTTTGGGGGGAAAAGCTGTGTTGAGATGTGCGTTGCAGGCTGGTAACTGGGACGTGGGGCCCGCGTGCCACCCCCAGGCTTGCACCACAACCGGTTCTCCGGGCTCAGCCGGCTCGGCTGTGGAACGCTCCTCTGCAACGTGCTCAGGGCACTGCAGTGATCCCATCCCTACGTGTCCTTCAGAGGGCTGTCCCACTTGAGGACCGTTTGTGTGGTTGGTCCAGCTGCTAGAGGTGGTCGTGACTGTGGGGCTGCGTCCATGGGTCGAGCTGGGCCATCTCTATGTGCACACTCAGCGTTTTTTTTTGGGTTGTGTGGTGTGTGCAACCCCTTCCGTGCTTACTCAGCATCTCACAGGATGAGCAGGTGACCCAACCTCCTTGAAAATAGTGATTAAAATGGGCAGCTGTCCTAACTGGGAGGATGTGGCAGGCGGGAACAGAGTCATGAGCTGCTTCATGCTGGGGCTGTGCACCCCCATTTCCTCACCCTGACATCATGTTCCTGTGTGCCAACCTGTTTTCCTTCACCAAAGCAGCAGCGAGAAGGAGAACAGGCTGTAGAAAATACAGTATGGTTTTTGCTAGGGGAAAGCATCGATGCTCCTTTTTTTGTCCTAAGTATCAGAAATAGATATTTCTATATATGATAAGCTCAGGAAGAGGCCGTGGGTCCCCATGCTTTGTCTCTTTTATCTTAAATGGTGCTGCCCTTTAGCTCCTGTCTGCCTTGTCATTCCTGTTCAGCACCACGGCTGTCCCTATATCAGCTGATACGGTGAGCTCGTGCTTGAGTGGGACTGTTCTATGGGGGAAGTCCCTGTGGGACCCACCCTGCCCTGGGGCAGCCCAACAGCAACGTGGAGAACTGTGCTAGCACTTTTGCTGCAGAATGCAGCCCGGGAGTGGATGCTGCTTGCCTTGGACAAAATGTGTCTGGATATGTGGAGGTGGCAATTACCCACTGTTGGTGGGAGGTGCTTATCAGGTGGTGTTACACCAGGCCTGGCTGTCACCCTCAGATTATGTGTTCTGCAAGGTTTATGAGTGGGTTTTTATTTTTTTTGATGGTGACGCCTTACCAGGTGTGTTCAGCCTTCCAGGCTGTGGGTGCCTCACATTTGCTGCGATTTTAAGATGGGAGGAAGCTTCCATCCTTATCGGGGATCATAAATGATGTTACAAAAGGAGGCAGAGCTGGGGCTGCATGAGCTTTGCGTGTCAGCAGCATGTGGTAAAGATAAAATAATAGTGAATGATGCTGTTGTGAAATGAGCAGCATCACTCCTTACTGTCTGGGCAGGCTTGGGGTGGGATGGAATGGGAAGTGATGAGGTGGATGGGATGAGAAGGAATGGATGGAGTGAGATAGAATGAGATGGTATGAAAAGGGAAGCGATGGAGCAGGAAGAGTTGGGTTGAGATGGAATGGGTTGGTATGAAAGGGGAAGCAAGTAAGTGGAATGGGATGTGAAGAGGTGAAGTAAAATGGGGTGGGATGGGATAACAAGGGGGTGGGAAGAGAGTTGTTGAGTTGGGCTGGGGTGAGAGGCTTGTGTGAAGCTGGGGGTTGTCTGTGTGTGTGCCTGGGTGCTGATGCTCCCCTCTCTTCCTCATGTAGTTGTGGCCAGCCCCCTTCCTGAGTGTGGTGAGCAGCCGGAGGAGTGGTGCCGTGATGTGGGGACAGCAGCCAAATGTGGAGTGCTGGAGCTGTGCCGACTCACTGTCTGGGACCAAGCACTAGGGGTAACTGCAGCTGGGGGGTCGCATGGTATTGACCTGCCCCCCCCGGCTCAGGGGTGGGAAATAAAGATAATGTAGAAGGTCTGGTGTCATGGCAGCATCCTGATGTATTCTACCTCAGCAGAAAGGGATCCCGTGCCACCTGTGCCAGGTGGTGGTGTCCACGATGGGCAAGATCCTCCAGGACAACTGCACAGAGGTGGGTTCTCACTGTGGGGGAACAGGCTGGTGTCTCCCTATGTGTCTACAGGGCCAGCTGAGCCCTGAGTACTCCCCTTCTTCTCTAGGAAAAGCTGCGGGTCTTCTTGGATAAGAGGTGCCAGTACCTGCCCTTCCAGGACTGGTCAGTCAAGTGCAAGAAGATGGTGGACACTGGTATCCTCATCCTGGCCCAACTGGGCAAGCAAGTGCTGGTAACAGCCTGGGGACATCTGCAGCAGGGGGACCCCTTGGATTATATGACAGGAGGAGCATGGTGGGCGTGTACAGCCTTATGATGATGTGGGAGGCTGCAACCAAAGATCTCTGTAGGGAGGGGATGGGAATAGATGAATGATGCTTTAGTGTGGGGATGAATGGGGATGTGGTGATGGCCCCAGCCTGCTACCTTGCTCCCCCAGTCGGACCCAAAGGTGGTGTGTGGCACCATCAAGTTATGCCAGCCCCGGGGGGGCCATGAGGGGGCCCTGAAGTTCCAGGAACAGCCGCCAGCCCCCGCTGACCCCGCGCAGGACTTGGCCCAACTGGCGATGCCCTTCATCAATGGTGTCCCGCTCCTGCTCCAACCCCAGGACCCACCACATGCCCAGGTAAACACCTATTTATTAGTGCTTCGGGTTAATGAGGGTCCTGGAGCAGAGCGGTTCAGGTTTGACACCAGGTCGTGCTGTTGTCACCCTGCAGGACACTGGGGACCTGTGTGAGGACTGTGCCAGACTAGTGGCAGCTGTGCAGCTGGAGCTGAGCAATGGGGTCACCACCGCCAGCTCACTGGTGGCCCGTGCCAAGGAGGAGTGTGAGGGCTTGGGGCCTGTCCTGGCACAGAGGGTAATGTCACCATGCCAGCTGGCTGCTGGGGCAGGGGGTTGAGCTGGGTGACCTGAGAGGACTTTCCTAACCTGAATGAGTCTATAATCTTGTGTTCTCCCTGTGCAGTGCGAGCACTACCTGTCCAAGTATGCTGACACAGCTGCCTGGATGCTCGGGCACTTGGTAAGCAGAAGAGCTGCTCCTTGGTGCTTCCTTTGAATTCTCCAACTTTCTGGATAGCTCTCTCTGTTGCAATTCAATTCTTAATGATCATTGTTTTTAATTTTTCTCTCCTTTCTCCCTCCAGCAGACTCAGGTAAGCGAGATGCCCACAGACACCTCCCATAGAGCCAGCAGCAGGTCTGTGGGCTGAACGTGGGCCATGTCTCTGCAGGACCCACGGCAGCTCTGCAGCGTGTTAGAGCTCTGCCCTGTAGCAGGGCCAGGTCCCCTGCACACAGTGCTCTCTCAGAAGATGGCCCAACTCCTGGGCACGCTGCTCTCTGACATGGTATGGCCCCTGTCCCCTCTGCCAGCAAGGATGGATGGGGTTGTATACAACTTCACCCTTTTCTCTCCCTCCCAGGAGACCCCACCGCTGTGTGAGATATGCGAGCTCACTGTGCGGGCAGTTGAGAGCCTCCTAGAGAACAACATGACAGAGGTAAGCAGGGGACACGACAGGGATGGGGGCTGCGGGCAGTTCCCTGTGGCATCACCCTCCTCTGCACCCAACAGGAGCAGCTGGTGAATGACATGGAGAAGGTGTGCTACCTGCTGCCTCACAGCATCCTCGGCCAGTGCAAGGACTTTGTGGACTCGTATGGCAAGGCCGTGGTCGTCATGCTGCTGGATGCCACTGACCCTCAGGCTGTGTGCACCATGCTGCATATCTGCCCACGCCGGGGGGCAAGCCGTGGGGCAGAGCTTAGGGCAGCACTGGAGCCAGCTGCTGGAGCCTTCTGCAACGTCTGCCAGATCCTCATCACCTATCTGGATAATGAGCTGCTGAAGAACGAGACGATGACGGAGCTGGGTGACGTGCTGGAGAAGGGCTGTGAGCTGCTGCCTGCCCCACTCATCACTACGGTCAGTGGGGCTATGCCTGGGGTGGAGGGGGAGGGGTCTCTGAGCCCCCACTCCAGCACCAGGCTCACCCAGACCCTTGTCCCCTGCAGTGTGAGGCGCTGGTGGTGCAGTACGAGCCGGCAGCCATGCGGCTCTTCGTGCAGATGATGGACCCTGATTTTGTCTGCACTGTGAGTGCAAACCTGCAGCTTGGTGTGGGACTGATGGCTTTCAGGGCACCATCTCACCATCCCCTCCCCTGTTTCCCCCTTGCCAGAAACTCCGAGCTTGCGACTCACAGCTGCTGTCAGACCCCTGTGTCCAGGGACCCAACTACTGGTGCACCAGCATGGCCACGGCCACCGAGTGTGATGTAAGTGACAGCAGCAATCCCTCTACCTGCCATACACCCCCAGAAACGGCGCAGCCCCCATCTGCCCCATCTCTCCCTGCAGGCTGTGGAGCACTGCAGGCAGCACGTGTGGAACTAGGAGCACCTCCACCCTAGACGCCCCCTCCCTTTGGGGTGTGGCATCCCGGTGGGTCCCTGCTGGGCTCTGGGGTGCTCCAGCCCTCTCTGCCTTCTTCTTTTCCACCCTGGGGCTTGGATTTTTGGATCAGGTTTAAGGGATTTTGTCTTGTTGTTCGGACTTGGGAGCTCAGAGGTAGGCTTGTTTCAAGATGCGCTCCCATTATGTTAACTGCGGAGTGAGGATGTCGGGTCGTTCCCCATTCACATCCCACCCAGTGCTGACACCAGAGCCCAGATTGGAGCAGCTCCATGGACTGGGAGGAGCTGTCGCACTGCAGCTCCCATTTGCTGCTGTGTGTCGCAGCTGGGCTTTTTAATTTTATTAGTAACCTGTGGTCACCGATTAAAGAAACAAAGTGGATTCCATGTACCTGCCTTCTGCAGTAGGTGAATACTGCAGGGGGCAGAAGACAGAGGCTGGGTTAGAAACAAGCACGTAGATATATGTGCGTATATATGCAGTGCTAGGTTTGAGTCCTTGAGCCATTCCAACACAGAAGCAGGTGCCTTCTCTACATACGTATGTAGGCTCAAACAGAGCAGCACGGGGCTGGGATGGGGGGGGGTTCTGTATCTTAAGGGAGGCAAGAGCTGGTTCCCCAGCCCCACCCGGACAACGGATGCAGTATGGGGTCACTTCCAGTCCACCAGCAGGGGAGCCTTGCTGGAAATTAAATATACTGGCACTCTGTTTATCAGTGTATCACAATGAAGGAGATGGGGGTTTCCTTCCCAGCAAACATCCCCTGCAGAGGGGGGGAGGATCCTGGTACAGAAGCGGGGCAGTGAGGCAGTGGAGTGCTGGGTTGTCCCTATTCTGTCATCAATCCCCCTCTCCTCCCAT
>VXAB01005497.1:0-10794 GCA_013399175.1 Odontophorus gujanensis
CACACTGGGCTGGGTGTGTGGGGTGTAGTCTGGTTCCTCGGGTGCTGTTGTGCCTTGATCTCTTCGGGGTTTAGCTTGGCCCACAGCTGCATTTCTGTCCCCTTGCAGCTGCCATGGCAGAGCTGAGGAGTGCATTGGTTTGTGCCGGGCGCTGATGAGTGCCCTGAACTGGCTCCTGCGCTGCGCCGCCTTCTATGCCGAGAAGGTGAAAGAGATGCTGGAGCAGGTGGCAGCAGAGGGCCAGCTGAAGATGTGTCTGGAGCGGCTGGGGAAGATGCTTGGCAGCACCAAGAACCGTGCCCTGATCCACATTGCCCAGCTGGAGGAGGCGTGTACGTCGCTGCCTGGGCCCGGCGGCCGCGCTCTGCTCCTCCTGGTCACGGTCGGCCTCGGGGAGGTGTCCTTGCCACCTTCCCTTCCCCCTGCCCAGCTCCTGCCGCATTGTCCCTGCGGCTCCAAGCCCATCCATCTTCCAGCCCTGTTGCCGTAGCTGTCTCCTCCTTGGCTTCGTGCCACCCTCTGCCCCCTCCCCTCCTCGCTGCCCTTGGAAGAGGAACAGAATTAATGCGAAGGCTGTGTGAGCTGTCCCCAGGCATGTGGCAGGTCCTGCACCCCTCCAACCTGCCAGGCATGGCCCTACACCTCAGCTCGGTCCCCTGGCCAAGAAGCCGTGCCAGGGAGCTGCTGGCTGGGATGCAGATCCTCAACTTGGGTTTGCAGAGGTGCTCTGACTCCTCCTCGGTAGGGAGCCCCAGACTCAGCAGCCACTCTGCTTTGCTGTGGGCATTACAGCCATCCTGCTGGCTTCTTGTCCTGCCCCTGTCCCGCTGTGCTGAATGCCTGCCCTCCCTCCCCAGCCTCCTGGAACGCCGTGGAGCAATCCCTCCTCAAGCTAGAGGAGAGCCTGAACAGCCTCAGCAACTCCACACTGCGAAGCCAGGGTGATGGCTGCATCTCCCTCGTCAAGAGGTAGCTGCTGGCAGGGGTTCAGAGGGTGAGATGGGTCTGAGCCTTCCTTGGGAAGCCTGAGGACCTCCTTCCTCGCTGGCTCCCTGCTCTCCTGTCCCTTCCCAGCTCAGGCTCCTGTGCTGGCAGTGGGCTGGGGCCAGCAAGAAGCCCTCAAATAAGGGGCAAGGTAGTGCACGGCTGCTACCTGCTGCAAAGGGCACTTGGTGGGTGCTGTGGGCCCCTTGCCATTCCTCAGAGTGTGTGTGGGGTCTTGGGCTGAGGTCTGGGGCAGTTCCCGAAGGTGATGCTGCAGGGCAGTGGGTGATCCCTCCCTTCGAGCTGTCCTACCCCAGAGAGATGAGGGACCACAGAGGTTGGGTTTGACTGGGAAGGGAGGGTGGGACAGAGGGAGCAAGGATCATCCCTGCGAGACTCCAGTGACCCGGTGCTGTTGTGTCTCATCCAGCATCCCCACCATGCTCTCTGTTCGCTCTGAGCAGCTGAACAAGACTGGCTTCCCCACTGTGCATGCTGTGGTGCTACTGGAGGGGACCATGAACCTCACAGGGGAGATCCAGCCGCTGGTGGAGCAGCTGATGATGGTGAAGAGAATGCAGGTAAGAAGGGGCAAGTTACCTTTTCATCCTGCCCAAGTTGACTGAGGGCATTTGACAGCAGCTCTGCAGGGAGGTCAGGGCTTGGTGGAGGGAGTCACTTTGTTGCTGGGTCCTGGAGGGTCCTGTCTGTGTACCCTGCAGCGCATCCCCTCCCCGCTCTTCATGCTGGAGATCTGGAAGGCGTGTTTCGTGGGCCTCATCGAGTCCCCAGAGGGCACAGAGGAGCTGAAGTGGACGGCGTTTACCTTCCTCAAGGTAGGCCCTAGCTCCATGGCAGCACAGTGCTCTGAACCCTGCACCTTTCCCTGCCTGTCTGGCCCCTGCTGAGCACCAAAGCCTGGCAGAGCAGAGGTGGAATCACAGGATTACAGAAGGGTCCTCAAAGATAATCTGTGCCCTGTCAGTCCTCCTGTCCCACAGTGTGCCCCTCGGGTCCCCCACTCATCCTGTCTGGACAGCGTGCAAGATGGCTGAGCCTGCAGGCAGCCCCCCTGCAAAACGCCGTGCTGTCTGGGGCATCTTTGCAGCCCAGCCCCGCTTTGTTTTGCTTTCCTAGGAAGTTGTGGGGGAAATCATGGCCTTTAAAGGATGCCAAAGCAGTCTCTGGGCTGGCACTCCCACAGCTCAGTGGTGGGCAGCCCCGCAGCCGTCTGCCTTGCCTCTTGTCTTTGTGCCAGACAAAAGGGATTTATGTGTAATTTCAGGCCTGACATGTGCTCTGGCCAATGCTGGGCTCTGCAGCCGTAGTCCCCTGCCTGGCCATGCCCTGCTGCTCCTTGTGATGCTGAAAGGGCTCTGCAGAGCGGAGCTGGGACAGTCCCCAGGGTGCAAAGGCTGCTCCAGAGATCCTCACGCTGGGCTGGGAGAGCAGCTGCTCCTCGCGGGCGGGTTTTGCTCGAGCTCCTGCTGCCTGTGCTGCTGGGAGGTGCTGAGAGCAGCAGTGGGTCTGCTCTCATGTCCACGTGCCCCCTGTCTTCCAGATCCCTCAGGTCCTGGTTGAACTCAAGAACTATCCCCATGGGGACAAGGTGAGTCACCAGGGCTGTGGTTTGTGTGTGCAAATGGACTGTGCTCGTTGTGATGGTGCTGGTCCTGGCCAGAATTGTGTGACCGTGGCTGGGGTGGGAAGCAGTGCGTGCTGACAGCCTTCCTCTGGTGGCAAGGTGGTGTGGGAGGGCAGGTGGGCTCATGTCTGCAGTGCTCCGAGCTGAGTGCTCACCTTTGTGCATGACAGGATTTCACAGAGGACGTGAACTGTGCCTTCGAGTTCCTGCTGAAGCTGACCCCTCTGCTTGACAAAGCAGATCAGCGATGCAAGTGAGTGCTCGTGTGCCTGGGACTCACCTGCAGCACTGTGAGCCTGTGGCTGCTGTGTGCATCTCTGCAGGGAGCTGCAGTGCTGGGGCAGCTGCGTGGCTTTGTCTGGTAGCACTGATTTCTGATCCAGTTCCTTCTTCCTGAGGCGCTGGCACTGCCAAATGAGCAAAGGCAGTGAGTGTCTGACAGCTGATCCGTACACTGGTGATGCTTTGTGATCTCTGGAGCTGCTTCTGGCCCTGCATCCACCTCAGAGCGGGAGAATGGAGGCAGACAGACAGCTCAGGAGTCCTGACTGCCTGAGTCCCAGCCTGCACGTGATTGTGTGGCTCCGTGCTGGTCTTTGGAGGGAGGGCTGCACCCGCTGCTCGGACAGCAGGAATGCTGCCCCTGGGGCTGACGCTCTGCTCTCCTTCTTCCAGCTGCAACTGCATGAGTCTGCTCCTGCAGGAGTGCAGCAAACAGGGGCTGCTGTCGGAAGCCAACATGAGCAACCTGACTGACAAACGGTACGGCCCTCGTGACGTAGCCCAGCAGGGTTTTGGGGCACCTTGTCTCACTGTCCTCGTGGCAGGGAGTGTGAAGCAGCCATGGTGCTGTGCTGCAGCTGGGACATCCTGGCCTGGAGGGATGAGGCTTTGCTTTCTGTGACAGAGCAGGGCCAGAGCCTGTCCTCTCAGAGCTGGTGCTGTGGCAGTGGCCTTCCCTTGGGGATGGTGGGGAGCTGAGTCTTGGGGAGGAGAAGGGTGGAGTGACAAAATTCCTACCGAGAGCCTCTCTTTGTGGATCATCAGGAAAGCAGACAGGGAAGACGCTCCGCAGCTGCAGTCTGCAGAGAATGCCAACATCCAGCCCAACCCCAGGCTCATCCTGAGGGCTGAGCCCACTGTCACCAACATCCTGAAGGTGAGTCCCCTCCCACTGCAGTGCTGGGGAGGCCGATCTTCCCCCCCAGAGCTGGCTTCCAGCAGCGCTGCGCTTACTGGGCTGCTCTGGAGATGCCTTCTCCCACCCTGTGCTGAGGTGGAGGAATTGCTTCCAGCCTTGTTACCATCTCTGCTGCGGAGCTCAGGACTCCCCTCCTCCTTCCCAGGAAGCCAGAGGAGCTGTCAGGCAGCTCAATGTGTTGTCAGTGCCAGCAGCCTGAGCCCAGCCTGCTCTGCCCATCCTCTCCCCCATCCCCTGAGCCTCCTCCTCCTGCTGCCCTGCTGGTGTTGTGCTGCCCCTGCATGTTGCAGCTCTCCCTATTGCAGAGCCTGGGATCTGGGGGTCCCTCCCCTTCCCTCCAAGCCCTGCAGGTCCCTGCAGACAGAGGCCCTGTGGGATGGCTCTGGCAGCTGATCAGCTCTGTTTCTGTGGCTGCAGTTTCACTGCTGCTCTGGAACATGCTTTCCCTGTGACTTCCTTCTTTCTTTTTTTTTTTTTTTCTTTTTTGTAGACTATGGATGCAGATCACTCAAAATCCCCCGAGGGCCTGCTGGGGGTCTTGGGTCACATGCTGTCTGGAAAGAGCCTGGATCTGCTGCTGGCAGCAGCAGCAGCAACGGGCAAGCTGAAATCCTTTGCTTGGAAGTTCATCAAGTGAGTGTCCACCTGAACTGCACCGACTCCATGTGTTAGTGGGGCTGGGGTGAGCTGGCAGCCTCCCAACTCACCCCCACTCCCCCCACGCTCAGGGCTCGATCTGTCCCTATCCTGGGCTCAGTGCAGCACCAGCAGGGCTCTGGGGAGGGCTGGGGCCCTGGGCTCTGAGCCCCACACCTCCTTTGCTTCTATGTGAGCAGGGTGCAGTCGGATAGGTTTCAGTTGTGTGAGGTCTGAAGGCAGCAGCACAACCCCAGCTCTTTGTTCCCCAGGTGCCCGTGTCCTGGTTAGAGCACACAGCACACGTGGGGCTGTGTGATGCCCTCCCCACAACCCTGGGGCAGTGTGAAGCACACCAGCCCAGCTGGGAACGTGGGGTTCGGGCTGCTGTGTGTGCTGCTGTGGGCAGGGACAGCTCTGTGTCCATCTCGGGTGGGAGGAGGGCTGCTTTGTCTGAGGATAACGCTTCACCGCAGCTCTCTCTGCCCCCTCCAGGCTGAATGAATTCACGAAGCACATCAGCACAGAAAACTGTGAGTGTGTGTGCATCCGTGCGTGGGGCAGCTCGAGCTGTGCTTCCCCTGCTGCCACGTGCTGGGTTAAACAGGGGTTGGGCTGAGCTGTGCCAGGAGTGGGCAGGTGCTGGCGGGGATCTGGGCTCCTGGGGACCCCCACTTCTCACCCGTGGCACACACGTGTCCATCCTGAGCTCCCTTCTCCCCCCCCCCAGCCCTTGGGGCCCCTTGGGGCTGGCCCTGGCCCAGCTCCTTCCCTGGAAGGGGTGATGTGTCAGCACGCAGCCCGAGATAAGGACTCTGACTGCGTTTACGTGTGATTAAACATGTTGAGTGCTCTGACCTTCTGAGGGACTGGGGGAGCCCGTGGTTGAACTGGGGCTGCCAAATAGAGGTCAAAGCCACTCCGGGAGCTCGAGCTGGGGCACGTGGGGGTGAGGGAGCACTTGGCACGTCCTCTGGAGCCCTCGTTCACACTCAAGCACTCGGGCATTAGAAAAGCACCTTGGAGGAGACAGGGCTTCGTCCCCCAGGCTGACGGGGCTCCCACCTGCCTCCCTGGGCTGAGTTCCCTGAGATCTGTTTGTCCTTCCCAGCCAAGTCCGCCCCGGTCCGGGCCCTTCTCTTCGACATCTCGTTCCTCATGCTGTGCCATGTGGCCCAGACCTACGGCTCAGAGGTAAGCATTGCAGGGAAGGCAGCCCTTGGGCTCTGACCTTGGAGAGCAGCAGCCCGTGTGCTTCGGTCTGCCAGCCTCCTCTAGTGGCCGTGCTGCTGTCACCTCATCACTGTCCCCAGCGTCCGCAGCCGCCCGTCCAGCAGCACTCTGGTGAAGCACCCAGTGAGTTTTGCCTGGTGCAAAGTGATGGAGCTGGAGTGGCTGCAGCACTCCTGGAGCCTTCTGTTTGTGCCCCTCGTTCCCATTGTTGTCACCTCCTGCCCTGCTCCGGGCTGGCTGTGGTCCTCTGGGCCCTTTCCTGGCCGTGCTCCCCCGCAGCATGGTGGGGTTTGGCTGCTGGGGAGGGCTGGTGGATGTCAGCCCTCCTCTGGCAGATGGGGAACTTGCAGCCTCACTCAGGAAGAGGCGCTTTGGCGTACATGAGAATTTTCCATGTTTCAACATCTGCGTGTGTCGGGAGGTGAAACGATACCGAAACGCTGCGGGCGTGGAGAAGGAGCGAAAAACTCGAGTGGGGGGGCTGCCCAGGGAGTGGGGAGGGGGAGTCCTGGCAGGCAGCAGCCTGGGGTGGTTGCACCCAGGGTTCTCCAATGAGGTCTCAGCCCAGAGTGGCTTTTCCTGACCAGCTGCTGCCACACAGATGTGCAATGCTTCTGTCAAAAATAACATCCCCTGAGTGCTGCAGGGCTGCAAGGAGGAAGCAGTGTGTGGGATTCCCAGCTTGTGTCCCCCCCCTCGAGAGCCCTTGCAGCTGGCTGCCAGCTGGGCCGAGTGCCCCAGCCCCATGGAGCTGTGGGGAGCCTGAGAGTGGCTCAGGGAGAGAGCAGAGCTGTCCCCTGGGTGGGGGTCACTGGGTGGGGTGTGGGGCATGGGGCAGAACCAGAACCCATATTCCCTTCCAGGTGATCCTGTCAGAGTCGAGGCCGGCAGACGAGGTGCCCTTCTTTGAGACCTGGATGCTGACCTGCATGCCCGAGGAGGGCAAGATTCTCAACCCCGACCATCCCTGCTTCCGCCCTGACTCCACCAAGGTGGAGTCCCTCGTCGCCCTCCTCAACAACTCCTCTGAGATGAAGCTGGTGTAAGAGCTCAGCCCAGCTTATGGGGCTGGGGCTGTGGGGAGGGGAGCAGCGCTGAGCATGCGCCTGACCCCCCGTCCCCTCCCCTGGCAGGCAGATGAATTGGCACGAGGTGTGCCTGAGCATCTCAGCTGCCATCCTGGAGATCCTCAATGCCTGGGAGAACAGCGTGCTCACCTTCGAGTCCATCCAGGTGGGTCTGGGGGGCAGAACGGGGGGGTCAACGGTGTGCCATAAGGAGGGCTGAGTCGTGAGCAGGGCGGGGCCCCCCGTCCTCCTGCCCCAGATGCTGCTGCAGCCAATGCAGAGCTCTGCCTACACACGTGTGCCCCGTTGGTGATCGTGGTTCCTGGCAGGGGCACGGAGAAGAAGAGATTTGGAGCAGACCCTGGGAGCTGATGCTGGGATGAAACCTGTGCATCCGTGCTCATCCTCATCTGCTCTCATCCCCCCCAGAAAATCACAGACAACATCAAGGGCAAGGTGTGCAGCATGGCAGTGTGTGCCGTGGCCTGGCTGGTGGCCCACGTCCGCATGCTGGGTTTGGACGAGCGGGAGAAGTCCCTGCAGATGATCCGGCAGCTGGCCACGCCACTGTACGGCGACAACACGCTGCAGTTCTACAACGAGCGGTCAGCCCCACGCCCACTGCCTCTGCCCCCCATCCCCCCACCCCCACTCCTGCCTGACCTGACTCTCTCCGCCGCAGCGTGGTGATCATGAGCTCCATCCTGGAGCACATGTGTGCGGACGTCCTGCAGCAGACGGCCACGCAGATCAAGTTCCCCTCCACGGGCATGGACACCATCCCCTACTGGAACCTGCTGCCCCCCAAGAAGCCCATCAAGGAGGTGCTGACGGGCGTGTTCACCAAGGTGCTGGAGAAGGGCTGGGTGGACAGCCGCTCCATCCACATCTTCAACACCCTGCTGCACATGGGAGGCGTCTACTGGTTCTGCAACAACCTGGTCAAGGTACGAGGTGGAGCAGAGAGGTTCCAGCCCCGGGCTGCTGGGTCAGGCTGGGCTCTGGGGGCAGGGGAAGGTCCTGCTGTGCCCCTCCTCAGCTCTGCCCCGTGCCTCGCAGGAGCTGCTGAAGGAGACGCGGAAGGAGCACACGCTGCGAGCTGTGGAGCTGCTCTATGCCATCTTCTGCCTGGACATGCAGCAGCTGACGCTGACCCTGCTGGGCCACATCCTGCCCAGCCTGCTCACCGACTCCTCCAAGTGGCACACGCTGATGGACCCTCCAGGGAAGGCTCTGGCCAAGTAAGGCCCCGCTCCTCTTTGCACGCTGGGGTGGGGACATGTGCTGAGCAGCGCCCCGTTCCCACTATGGCCCTGGCAGGAGCTGTGGGCTGTCCAGGTGAGCTCTGCCCTGCTCTGTCCCCAGGCTCTCTGTCTGGTGTGCCCTGAGCTCCTACTCCTCCCACAACAAGTGCCAGACATCTGCCAGGCAGAAGAAGAGGCACCGAGAGGACATTGAGGTGCGTGCGGTGCTGAGCGGGTTTGGCTGTGGGCTCCGTGCCCACGGGAGTGGGCTCTGGCAGTGGTCCCAGGAGGAGGGGGTCACTGAGGTGGGGGTCCCCACCCAGGTTCACTCAGCTGTCTGAGGTTTGGTCCCTTGACCTTGGGAGTATGGGCTTTTCCCTTTGTTTTTCTGGGAAAGGGGGATCTGAACAGGACGGTGCGTTCGGGGCTAACCCAGGCTGAGTCAGTGCGTAGTTCCAGCACTGTGCAGGCGGCTGTCGGCCTGGGGAGGGGGCTGGGGACCCCTGCAGAGAGAGGACAGTGGGGCTGAACCCCTTCTCCCCTCCCCAGGACTACATCAGCCTGTTCCCTTTGGACGACACGCAGCCCTCCAAGCTCATGCGCCTGCTCAGCTCCAATGAGGAAGATGCCAACATCCTCTCCAGCCCCAGTAAGAGTGTGCGTGTGTGTGTGTGTGTTGGGGGGGGGCTGCTCTCTCCTGGCTCTGAAACTTTGGCACAACAATGCTTCCTTCCTGAGCTGCCCAAATGCTGGGGGGGGGGGGGGGGGGACACGGCAGTGGGGTACTCTGTAAAGCTGTTGGGTGCTGAGGTGTGCTTCGCTGAGCTCCCGCAGAACTTTAACTCCAAAAGGTCAAACTTCTGTGTTCCCTGATGAGAACACGTAGGGTTGGGGTGGTGAGGTTCTGCCTCACCCACGTGGAGCACCCGGGGATGGTTTTGTTTGAGCTGAGCTCTGTGGGAATGGGGACCCAACGTCCCCCACCCTGCGAGGAGGTGACGTCCACGACGGCTGTGGCTCAATCCTCAGATTCCTCCGCTATTAATAATGCTGTGAGTGGAGCTGATGAGTCCTCACAGCCACATCTCCGTGTCCCTGAGCTGCAGCCCCAGCAGGACATGCTGCAGAGGGCCGTGCCCCCCCCGGCCCCCCCTCCCACACGTGTCCATGCACCCTGCACTGAGTCAGGGCGCTCCTTGCTCATCCTCGTGTCCTTGCTGCCTTCATTTGCCCTTTTCCAACACAACAATAACGTGTGGTTTCATTGCTGTTGAAATGTGGGCTTTTCCCTTTGTTTCGCTATCTTTATTTAACTGCTGGTGCGGTTCCACCTCTTTGCAGTGACACTCAGGACTTTTTTTCTCGGGGCTGTTTGCTGCCGTGATGTGGAAATCCTGCTTCCTGCGGCAGCCACGTAACTCATGTGATTCCATGAGGAAAGGGGGGGAGGGCTTTCATTTCTTGAGCATCCTCAGCACGTCCCAACGTGGGTCCTCATCCCCACAGCGGCTGCGTCCCGTGGCTCAGCCCTACAGCCTCGGGGTGGGGGCCACACAGACCCCCCCATCTTGGCTGTGTTGGGCTCGGGGCTGGGCCCTCGCTCGCACTGTGGCTCTGGTGTAGCTCAGCCCTACAGCTGAGAGTGAGCAGTGCAGCTGTGGAACATCTGGGCCGGCCCGCCCTGCTGGCAGTGCACACACACACACACAGAGCACACACACACACACACACACACACAGAGCACACACACACACACACACACGCACAGCCCTGCTCGCTGCTCTCCATCGTGACCCTGCGTTCCTCTGCTCTCGTGAGCTGTCAGGATGCAGTCACTGCAGGGCAGGGAGGCACTGCCTCGCTCTGTGACTCTCTCGTGCTCACAGATGTTTCTGAGCTTGGTCAGACTCGGAATAACCGTGCAAGAGCAGAGCACGCTGACACATCTCTGTCATGCGTGGACAGGCAGCTGGGGTCAGCCCTGCGGTGCTCCTCCGCCCCACAGCTCGGGGTGCTGCTCTCCTGGAGCCTGGGGGCTTCACCGGTGGTCTGTGCTGTGGGGGTGGGTGCGAGGGCCCCCTCCCCTCGTTGTGACATGCACTCTCCTCCCCAACAGACCGCTCGATGAGCAGCTCGCTGTCCGCCTCCCAGCTGCACGCCGTCAGCATGCGGGACCCCCTGAACAGGGTGCTGGGTAAGGTGTGCTGTGGGGTGGGGGTCACCCCAGCAGCCTGCTTTCCCCCCCCCTGACGCTTCCCTGTCCCTGCAGCAAACCTTTTCCTGCTCATCTCCTCCATCCTGGGCTCCAAGACGGCCGGCACTCACACGCAGTTCGTGCAGTGGTTCATGGAGGAGTGCGTGGAGTGCCTGGAGCAGGGCAGCCACGGCAGCATCCTGCAGTTCATGCCTTTCACCATGGTGAGTCCTCCCCCCTCTGCCCCCAGGGCCGCTCTGGGGCCGGGGGTGGGGGGGGAGAGCAGAGCACAGGAGCTGCTTCCAGCTCTGCCCTTCGTCCTTCAGCCCCGGGGCTCAGCTCTGCCCCTCCTCTCTTTCGCCAGGTTTCGGAGCTGGTGAAGGTGTCCACCATGTCCAGTCCCAAAATCGTCCTGGCCATCACGGATCTGGGGCTGCCCCTGGGCCGCCGCGTCGCTGCCAAAGCCATCGCTGCACTGTGAGCAGCACCGCCCTCATTGCTGTGTGGGGCAGAGGGGGTCCGGGGGGGCCGGACTGGGACCCCCGCAGCAGCCCCTCCATCACTGTGGCTTAATGCTGCCCGGTGGGGCA
>VXAB01005501.1:0-13390 GCA_013399175.1 Odontophorus gujanensis
GTCATTACACAAAGTACACGATAGTGATTTTAAATGAGAAAGGTGAATTTACCTACAACCTTTGTCATGCCCAAATATTTAAACTTCTGATGGAGAAAAGCATACCTGTATTACAGGGCACAGCTGAGTCTACTGTCCACTGAGCTGCTGTAATCTCTGTGATAATGTACTTAAGAAAGGAAAAGAACGTCAAGAAAAAAAAACAAAGAAAGACCAGATGAAATACCAGGGTCAGAAGGAGTTGCTCTATGGCAGAGCTGACAGCTGAACTATACTGCAACATAGGAAGCACCTGTGCTGGAGCAAGCGGATATTCCTGAAAGAACTTCAGTTATGGAGACCCTGTGTCCAAATCAGAAGGTGTAAAGAGGAGCAGCAGAGAAAAACTGCTATGAACCATAAGCTACCCCTCAATACCCTATCACCTCTCAGCTGTGTGACAGGGAACTCAAAGGAGAAGGTACAAAGTTGAATCTGGAAAAGGGTGGAGGAAAGTTGTTTCTTTAATATTTATATTTTTGTGTCCCTCTTCCCAAATGAGTAATTAAATATTTCTTTACAATAAATTGTATCTTCTTGTCTTTATGTCAAGCTGCTTAATTCCTGTTTTTGGTATTTTCCCTAGTCCCACTGATGGAGTAGGTGTGAATGCAAAGTTGGGTGTGAGTTTGGTTGTTATTTAAGGCTACAATAGCCCTTTTTTTCCTACAAGACAGCATTATCCAGGCAATCACGCCTGTTAGCACAGAAATACATTTGCACACACAAGAACAGGTTGACTATTTGCTACTACATCATATACTCCAAAGGAAAGCCCTAGTCAAGAGTATTCTCTGTCTGTTTATTTCTTCTTCTCTCTAACCATCTTCCCTAAGCTGTAGATAGCATGCTCACCTGTGTATCTTTCAGTTTCAACCCAGTTCTTATGCTGTTTTGAACCTGGGTATCAGAGGTTTGAAATAAGCCACAGAAGAAATAAAACAGCTGTAATATAGAATGATGGGAGCCAAGAAAAGACAGAAGCTGTGAATGCAATTGACAGATAACAAACTACAGACTTACCAGAATTCAGTGTGAAAACTGTAAGTGTGCTAATTTTATAAAATTCTAACTTCTTGGAGCACTATCTCTTTCTACAATACAGACTCAAGTCAGCTTTTCTGATACATACAAAAAGAGCTCACCTTGGAACTTCACTCAGTTTCAAACTAGCGTTATGGGTATTTTAAGTCACAAAGTTAATTTTCAATTGAGGCTCTATTGTACTCCTCATATCTTCATCGTTTAAGATGTTTCATTACTCATAGTTAACATTTTAACTCAGTACAACCAAAATACACACTTGCTGAATGTACTTGGGGATGTTAAAATCTTTTTCTTTGTTCAATTATTTGTCAGTTCTGTGAGGAGATACTATCAAGTCTGAGAAGGCTGAAAGCACTTCTCCCATAGGTCATCACCTGGAGCTATCAGCTGTTCAGAGAACTATTCAGTATTACCAGTGTGACAGGATCCTCATGAGATATCTGCACACAAAAAATCCCTTATGTTGCTTTGGAATTCTCAGTTCAGACAGAAAACTCAGAAAATTGTAAAGAACTATGATGTCTTCTGAAAGCAAGAAGTGGGTAGCAGTAAGTATCAGAAAATGATGAGAAAGGGAAATCTGTCTATTTTTCAAAAACAGTGAACTAAAAGCCTAATTGTTAAACTGAAAAGGAGGAGTTCTAGGTAAGAAGATTGCTGAATGTTAGGAAATTATTTGATAATGCCAGAAAAGATACTTGCAACTTCATAGTATCAGCTCTACTAGTATACTACATACATAGCATCAAGTAGTATTAGATATAAGTTACAAAATAAAGCACAAAAGTGTTATCTCTAAGTACACAGGTATTTGTCAAAATACCTACATTATGTTTGTAATGCTTCTGTTAGGCCCACTAATCAGTATTACTTAAACAACTTCTAGCTTTACAGGGCAACTAAAAATATCATGGCTAAAACCAAGAATCTAACAGATAAAAAGACACAATCACATAGAACTATCATAAAACTTCTTAATCAAAATACAGCATTACTTTACCTAGCTCTACCAGGATGAAGATGACAGTCAATTCAATTATCCACTAAAATAAAACTGTGCTCCAGAGGATTAGATAAATAAACTGGAAATGTATTGTCAAAATTAAAGACAGGTAAGGTGTAATTAAGGTTTAAAGGTTCTACACCTTTCAAAATTGAATTCAAGTATTGGTAGACTTCTCACAGTTACTGAAATAATCAGCTTAAATACCTGGCATTTCTTGAGTTCTCGCTTTAGCTGAAGGACTGTGAAATGATGAGGCTCTTCGCTGGTCCCAGTCGTGGTGTCAGCTTGCTGCATGGTGACATCCTCTTTCCTTACTTCTTGCATCATGGTGATCCAACTCTGCAACCTCTCCCGCTGACTTTTCTTTAAGCTAACATCATCATTCAGCTCAACCAGGAACAGAAAAGCTTCATCCATGCAGTTTCTATAACTCAAGCACTGAACTTGAACCTGGGTGAGCTGCTCTTCTAGTGCACTGATTTGAATTCTTTCTTGGCTCAAGTCATGTGAACACTGATTAGTGACTTGCTGGTTCTGCAAAGCTTCTCGGAGCAATCTGATTTCAAGTTTCATTTCATCAATCTGGTCTTGATCAGGGTTGTAGTTTACAACTGGTTTATTTCTAATGTTTTTGGCTCTGTTGGCATATTTGAGTGAATTTAAAGATTCATCAAAATCAGATGAGGATGGACTTATACATGTTATCAAGACAGTCTTGGCATTTCCTCCTAGGGAATCTTTCAGAATATGAGTGATTTTAGCATCCCTGTATGGAATATGCACACTTTTCCTTTTAGGATCTCCAAGAGCACTGATGACATTCCCCAAGGCCAGCAAACCACTATTGATCTGAATTGATTCTTTGAACCGTTCACCAGTATTTCCAGTCTTTGTCACTCTCTCTGATCCTGCCAAATCCACAAAATGGAACTTTGAAGCAATCATCCTGACTGATTTGCATGATGGATCCTGCAGAACATAGGTATTTTTCTGAGACTCTGCAGATTGTTTCTGACTAATACTGATGGTAAAAATAGCGTGAGATCGACTAGAGTGCTCATTCTTTTGTGTTATGCCTGTGTGACGAGCTGCATTGCCACTTTCCAAGAGGCTCATTACCTCATCAGCACATTCTACTTGGAATTCCTTGGCACCAACAATCACTTAAAAACCAAACCAAAGAAAAAAAGAATAAATTATTTTCAGCAACAGATTACAGCAATTATGAGTAGTCAATCCATAAACACAAATCAGAGAAACGTACAAGCCTGCATTTTTATAAGGTCATAGCACGTAGCTAAAGAAAATAACATGCGGAAACCATGAAGTACAGCACATCTGAAGCCTACAGGAATTTAACATGTGGGTAAATTGTGTAATTGTGTCATAGCATTTGTAACAGTATCCTAAACACAACACACTCCTTTAGGTATTTACACATATCCATACACAATTTGCAAGGAGCAATCTCAGCTCAAAGGTTACCTTGTGAGTTAAAAAAAAAGAGACAGAAAATTAAAAATTAGTAGAAACAATTCCCATTCTATGTCAGGAGCAGCATTTCCATTCTCTATAGATGAGCTAGTTGGGCCTTTTAGAGAAGTATCTACTGTTTGAATAATCTTATAATGTAGAAGTGGTAGTAAGCGTTCCTACCAGCTTAATTTTTACCCTTTGTTCTAGTAAAGGATGGAAAACATCATACCAGGTACACGATTGACCCAAACATTCCTGATGCACTGGTTTGAAATATACTGCTGCATCATTTTGAAACAATGACATCGTTTGCAGACTAAGCTTTGTACTAACTACATATGCACATAGTGCCTTCTTCCAGCTGCAGAGAAGACAGTCATACTAGCTCAATGCAACAGTAATAATAATATTATAGTGAATATAAAAATGAGAATATAAAGGATAAAGGAAAAAAAAACAAACATCCAAACACAAGTTATGCAGTTTCAGAATAAAAAGACTCTGTGGAGGATTATTCTAGCATCTTCCCATAGGAGACATGAAAACTATGGGATGTTATTTTCAGAGCTCCAAAAAAATATATCTCAAATGCTACTATTCTTTGTCCCACTCATCTCAGAGTAAAATGTTGCTGATATTTACGTGATATGTAGCTTAACAAATACAACCTTAAGGTGAGAAGGCTTAATTTTAAAATATTTATTCAATTTAATAATCAGTCACCACTGTGTTTCCAGGCAAAATTTACAAAAGCAGAAACTGTGATTCTACCTTAGCATCTGATTTTATTTCTCTCTTTTCAAGACAGAAAGAATGATTTGGGCACACAACTGAAACCACGCGTATCAAATTTTAGATCCAAAATCCTACCTGTATTCCCCTTTTCATCTTCTCGGATATGCAAGTCTTTCACAGACGTCTCCAACTCCAAAAGATCATGAAGTTCTTCTTTGTAGACCTCTATATAAGATACTTTCACACGGAAGTCAATGTTATGATTTTCAGAAATATGCTGAAATAGTTCCTGAATTGCCCGTGGGATTATGCCCGTTTCCTCCTCTGAAATTGAAGCTAAAATACAAAGAAAGACATCACAGGCACTTGTAGTCATCCTGCTGCATAAAAGACTCAAGGTAACAAGAAGTCTGTAAGATTTAGTACTTGATGGACTAAGTAATCCAAAGCGTTCAGTGACCCCCAGGATTTATGTAAATATTTGCATTTCTCTTGATCAGGATATTTGTTTTCATCCATTAATAGGATTTAAAATTAAGTTCTGAATTATTCCAGAAACTTCTATCAAAAGAAGGCTTTCGGGAGACCTTATAACAGCTTTCTAATACTCAAAGGGAGCCTAGAAGAAAAATGGGGAGGGTCTCTGTTGGGAGGTGTAGTGGTATGACAAGGGGGAATGGTTTTAAAGTAAGGTTAGACGTCAGGAGGAGATTCTTTACACATAGTGTGGTGAGGCTGTGGCACAATCTGCCCAGAGAAGCTGTGGGTGCCCCAGCTCAGGAGATGTTCAAGGCCAGATAGGAAGGAACCATGGGCAGCCTGAGCTGGTGCATGGCAGCGCTGCCCATGGCAGGGGGCTGGAACTGGGTGGGCGTTAATGCCCCTTCCAAACCAAAGAATCCCTCGATTTTAAGAATTCATTCTATGAAACTTAAGTATGAAATTAATACCTTTGCCAGACTCACAAAAGAAGCCAATAGAGTTAGCAAACTATTGCCTAAAGCAGATATTTTCTCAGTAGGGTAAAAGTACTGAGAATTTCTAAACGCTAAAACACAAAAATTACAAATTGTTTCTCTCTCCAATACTTTTCTTACAGCTTAGTGTATACAGAATTTGTGTTAAGAACGTTTCAACTGTTACATACACTTTGGTCATTCTTGTGCTTTCTTTTTTTTTTCTACTATACCTATTTTCATGACCCCTTCATTCTCCAGCTCCATCTGCTATGTATTAAATATTTAATTTGCACAACTACATCATTCACAAACAAAAAAATGAAGCAGAGCAAGTCTTTCTATAACGTACCAATGTGACCACCTCCAATAGTGTAAGTTTTCCCAGAGCCTGTCTGTCCATATGCAAGTACTGTAGCATTATATCCCTCAGTTAAAGACTGTAGAAGAGGCTTAATACAAACTGCATAAACTTCTCCTTGAGTTGAGTTTTTGCCAAATACGAAATCAAAAGTGAAGGTCCGGTCTTTTCCAATGATAATTTGTTGTGTATTTGGAACTAATCTCACACACACTTGGTGGTTATGAAGTACTTCCTTGGAAAGCAGAGGTCTGATCCTTACTGCAACTTTAACAGGGATCTCCTCCATGCCAGCCTCCATCTCTGTGCTCCCCACCCAGTATTCATGTAGTCACTGGAAATGTTATAGTTCCTGCGCTCATGTCAAAATTTCCTGCAACTAAAAAATAATAATAATAAAAAAATGTTATCTGAGATATATAATAAATAAGAATTCCCTGCTGAGGTAGAAAGTCAAAGTGTTTCCTAGTGAATACAAAGCATCTTTAAATGCTGAAAAGTAACTGTTAGAAAGGCAACAATATTAATAATTGTTAAATGAATTAATGACATAATTTTGTTTTGTTAGTTGCTAAGCTAGCAGACTTAAGCCTGAAAGTTGCCCGACTTTCTCCATGAACTTAATACTGCCATATGAAGCAACAGTATTGCAAGGCTTTGTTCACAAACTTACTGATAAAGCACATCTTTATGAGGATTCTTACCTTCCTAGTGCTGTGTTCCTGCAGCAAAGGTGACAGAAATTACTCATACAAACTCTTTTCCTCTTAAAGTTATATTTATACACATATATACGCCTCAGAGCCCTCTTCCACTAAAAAAGGGCCACGCATTTGTAACCTGAGAAGTGCAGAGCAGGCTGTTGTGCTGCCTGCAAGGCAGGGATGGTTTCAAACGTAGCCAATTGCTACTTACAAAGCATCATCTGGTTTTAATCTGCCTCTTTATGCCTCTATGTAATTAACTTGTATTAATTATATATTTTAGCATGTGTGGTTCCTGATACTGTCCCTTGCACATTCATTCTTAACACATGAGCAATGCGGAGCAGCTCACAGAAAAGCGTCAACAAACTTCCTCACAGCTGCCTGGGAAACACAGATGTGGGGAACACGGCTCGCCTTTGCAACCACCAAGCGTTGCTGGATCCTCAGTGCGGCTTTTGGTTCATCCCAGTGCTCAGCATCTTTATGGAGCGAGGGAAACATGCGGAGCCTCCTACTTGCCCAGCTCCTGCCCAGCAGAACTCACGTGCTCAGCATCTGATACTCAGCTTTCCTGAATATATATACATATGAGTTTTAGAGTCACTGTCTTTTGCGATTGCAAAAGGGGGAGCTTTTGCACCTCGCACAGGTCCCATTTAGTTCGGGGCTAAGGAACTATCAGCGGGCTGAAGAAAAGCCCCGTTTTGTTAATCTGAGCAGCTGGAAATCAAGCAGGCAAAGCTGGGGGTGGAGCTGCCCCCGTATCACAAAGAACAGGCCAACCACGAGTGGCTGTACGATTTACTGCACGCAAACCCAAGCCACATATTGACCCACGTCTGCTTTTATTTATCTGAGAGCCTTCTTATTATCCCCAGCAGCCGCCTGAGAGACAAAGAGAGACCGAGACGCCGCGTACTACTTCCTAACAACACGCGAACACGGGAAGGCGCTGCGCGGAACACCGCGGTGCCGGGACGCAGCAGCAGCAGGCAGGCAGCGCCGTGAGCGGCCAAGCCTCGTTCCAAACCTGCGCAGCTCGGGAGCGGCCGCCTCCAGGAGCAATCACGAACAACGAACCGGGCAGCGACCCGGAGCCGAGCGGGGAACGGCGCGGCGGCGAGCCGGGGGCAGCCCGACCACTCCCGCTGCCCGTTGTTGACGGCGCCCCTTCGCTAGGCAACGGCCGCAACGTCCGGCGGCGCCGCCCACAGCGCCCCCATGCGGCGGGAGGAGCTCCCGCCCCGGAGCTCCCGGGGAGGAGGAAGGCGGTGGATGCTTGTGATCCGCGCGCGCCGTTGCAAGAGATGTAAGGCGAGTTTTCCCCGAAGAAGAGTAAGGACGGGTCAGTTCTGCGTTGGGACACGCAGGCACGGCATTACTGCCAACTGATGGCTGCGTTTGCACCCGCGTGCAGGTACAGGGTTGCTCCAAAAGCAACACGTCCTGTTTTATTACATTGGCCCACAAAGTCAGAGCCAAATGGTGGTGGTACAACAGTGGAGGCTGAACATTGCCAACAGTACTCTGTTCCATTTTGGTCATCTGTGACACACAGCATCGGAGAGGGGAAGCATGACAGAACAGTATCCAATGTGGAAGCATGTATGAAGCAAAGGGGTGGAAATGATTCCTCCGTGCAGAAAAGTGGCACCCACTGACATTTGCCAACCCCTGCTGAGCATATTTAGAGACCGAAACATGAATGTGGGCACAGTGATGTGGTGGGTGGTGCACTGCAGCAGTGGGGACAATGCCAGTGGAACACCTCCCCTGGTGCAGATTTTTACAGGCATGGCATTCAGGCTCTTGTTCACCGCTGGCAAAAATGTATAGCTACCTGTGGCAACCATATGCAAAAATAGGGCTTTATTGCTGCGAATCTGCTCCATCAGTGTTGTTGCATTCTTCATACACATTGTAATTTCCATGGAAACAAAGAAGAGGCATTACTTTCAGAGCAACCTACGCTTATACATGTACACATATACAGCTGTATTTACGTAGATATATGCATATGCCCATACACAAACTCAAAGCAAGAGTAATAAAATCTGTATCGCTACAAATTTTCCAGCAGTTTCTCATTATTAACTTCACTCTCAAGCAGTACACGATTCAAAGTAATCAAGCAAGTTATTCATGTATGCCATCAGAAAGAGTTTGATTTAGTAAGTTCCAAACTAGCATATGACAGATCATTGTATGAAAAAAAAGGAATAGTAATTCAAAGGAAAATGCAACTATACAGTAGTTATCCTGCTGGACTTAGTAATATATACACCGTACCCGATGAAATGGAATATCTTTCATATCTTCCCTGTGATCTCTGGCATAGTCCCAGAGATAGTAATCAAGTAAAACTGCATTGATCTGATCACTCATGTCTTGCCCCTTCTTCTCATAGAGCTCCAGCAAGTGTTTGCAGATCAGCGCACAGCACCAAATTGAACAGCCACGGATCTCTACCTCCTCTCTGTCTCCAGACTTGAAAACAGTTCCTGTAGGACAAGAGACAGCAACTCTGTTACATTCGGGAGACAGAATCCCCAGATGTCCAGGATTTTCTCTTTTTATTTCACGATTAAGCTATTCCAGGACCACAATTTCCACACCTTACACTGTAGCTAATTACTATGTTTCTGTACATTTTCTATGGATTACTTTACCATTACCGAACACATTCGTTCAGCTTTCCTCCCACTCAATTAAGCCATCCTGCTGGATTCTATGAGACTGGGCTTAGGGAGAGAACAGGTGTCTGGGATATACAGCACATGATTATTTTGTTTCTGGAGTCAAAAGGGATACTCAGACAAAATTCCAGTTGGGTATTTTCTGCAAGGGGTAATTCTACTCTTCAGTAAAACCAAAGATCAAACAGATCATAGCATTCTATGATTCTATGATACATTTATAATCACAGAACAATTAATCTTTTTCATGAAATCTTGCTAAGGACATTTCCAGTGCAGGTATTCAAACGCACGGGTTGCTTGATGAATTTGCTGTGCCACTTTAAAATCACTAACAATAGTCCTATCTATAAACACAGTCATTTTGCAGTGGGAACAGAACTGGATTATATTTTCATTCATTCCAGCTCCGAGTTAATAAGTACTTTAAGATGGAAACAGAACTGAACGATTATCTTCTTCAAGACCAATGGCATGTTTTCTTACAGTGGATGTTTACCTTTTTACCTTGCTTGTTGCTCATATAAACAGCAGTTAGTGTTGAGTTCTGACAAACAAGAACCCACATTCTTTGAACTAACGAAGTAACTGCAATTTCTAATATCTAAATAACAAAATCAAAACCATAATAATGCTGGAAAGTGCTGCCATCAACAGTGGCTGTTTTGAAACTCTGAAATCAACCCTTAAGATTCTCTTTATCCATATCTTGCCAGCTTTTAATTCAAAGGAACAGACAGATTCAAAACAAAAGAATACTTTACAATAGTAGTGAAGGAACAAACCTTTGCGTAGCTTTTTCATCAGATCTTCAGAATACTTCATGGCTTTTAAGTGAACAAGAACTTGAGGAATTCTGTAGTCAGCAAATATAGTCAGGCTAGAAATGTCTCCAAAAAAGCCATCTCCCTTGCCTTCCAATACACTCCATGTATCAGCCACAAGTATTTGTGCCCGTTTGTAGAAGGACACCTTCTGTTTCTGATGAAACAGAAAATAAATCCAAATAATATAAATAAATACATAAAATGAAAACTAGAGAAAGATAGGTAAGTTACATTGTTATAGAAAACATAAAGAGACTTTAAATCAAACTTTTCATCTCAG
The DNA here is from genome assembly GCA_013399175.1 of Odontophorus gujanensis. Taxonomy (NCBI): domain Eukaryota; kingdom Metazoa; phylum Chordata; class Aves; order Galliformes; family Odontophoridae; genus Odontophorus; species Odontophorus gujanensis. The sequence continues at coordinate 10,131 of VXAB01005501.1, forward strand.
GCTACAGTTTAGCTTGGAAGAAAAATATTGTCTGGGGTTTCTCCTGGATTTATCCTTTCACTATTTCAGTCGGTAGTTTTTATGCTGCACAGATCTGAAGTTTGTGAAAATTTTCTATGTGGAAAAGACAATGAAGCTTTCATAGTAAATTCTCCCTCCGATCTTTTTAACAGAGAGCAAGAAAAACATTGTGTGAATGGTACTACCTCTCAAATATAGTGTAATTTGTCCAAAACCGGAACATTTTACCTGATGGTAACAAACCTACACTTATTTTCCTCGACTTTTCCATTCTTGCATTCCAAGAAAAGCTACCACTTCTCCTCATTTACCACTCCACTACTTTTACTTCAAGAAGTATCAAGAGACAGAGCTAATTCTGGCCAATGGATATTAAAAAAAAGAAAGGGTACTGTGTTGGGAAACATATAAATGTGATAGCACAGCTAAAAAGAAAAGCAGAGAATAGGATGAGCACAAGAATTTTATGATCTCCATAAAAAATGAAACAAAAAAGTGCATACATATGTGCTGCTTCGGTGACTGGAAGCTTGGAAGGACTCAAAAGTATGTCAGAACATGAAAATCCTGATAAATAATTTAATTTTCATACTTCCACAGTATTCAAAGTCAGCATAATGTTTAAATATGAAATAGTCACACTAGGACAAAAGGATTTCAGTGGTTTTTGTTTGCACTACACTGCACTAAAGCAAAAGTGAAACAGACAATATGCAACTACATTCAGTAATGTCTAACTATGACAAATTTTTCTATATACTTTCGGTAATACCTGCAGTCAAGCTTGTCTTAATTTTACAAGTTCCTCTAGGAGGTCAGATCACATGAGAGCTGTAGCAGTCTGTGATAATGTGATTTCTTGCAGTACAGAATTTATTCTCATATACATGTTTCTATTAGGGAAAGAGTATGTGAAAAACAGCAGTATATTGTCAGATACCTGTGTCTATTTCCCTTTTTAATGAAGGAAAATCTTTACTTGTGAGATCTCAACTGGATGCACAGAAATAGTGCTGCTAATACAATCCATATCACCTCATATTATGTTTTCTTAAAAATATATTTTTAGAACAAATAAGGAGTAAACCTTATCTGCATTATTTCATACACCTTCAAAACACATAGCTTGCTGAGTGAAAGTAGAAGAGCAGCTTCTGTGTTTATGCAATAGTCCTCAGTACCATGTCAGTGCTTACAGTCTGGGTCATTTTCTGTGACAGTTTTTCTTTCAGTAGTTTGCTGATGCTTTGAGGGAGTCTTGCCTTATTAAGCACTCAGCACCATCTCACACAAGACATTACGTCAATGAATACAGTCACTACAAAGATAAAAAAACCAACCCTATTTATCACTTGAAAAATGCCTTCTTTTTTCATCACAAAAGTCATCAAAAAATGACTTCACGTGCACAAATCCAAATAAATTAAACCAGTTACATCAATGATAACTTACAGAGAATCCCTGATTTTTCATGATAATACGTTATCTTCATAGCAGGACACAAAGAAGTACAAAAGATGCCATCTACTCAACATCACAGGTGAGTGAAAAATGCAGTTGGTTCCGAGGCCCAACAAACGATGTTGCAGGGCACTATTTCCAAAGGCCTGTACAAGCTATTGCATAACAGGGGCTATATTGGAGCTAGAGTAAGGTGTTCTGGAGTCTGAACACTAACGCAGATGGAACAGAGCAAGGAGCAGCTACATGTCACCGAGGCTTAAAAAAAAGGGTGTTTGTATAGGGACAACTGGAGAACACCAAACACAGACCGTTTACTTTTCATCAGTTTCTTTCAGAGACTCTGCTGCAAAAATCTTAAGTACTGTGTCAACGCTGACATAAATGATGTGACATTTAGAGTTCATTCTGTCCTGCAGTAATTCCTGTTTAACTAACAACAGTTACAGATTCCTGGTAGTTAGTGTACATTTTCATAATACTAATGGAGTTTCATCTCCTTCATTAGATGCAAAGATCCTCATGGTAAACAAAGAAAAAGAGAGGTACAAATTTAATGAGAAAAAGACAAGAAAAACTAAGATTCAGATTTCTCAGGCAGAAATTATCTTACGTGTTGCACATTTGAAGGACATAAAATAGAGTTGTGGTCTACTTGGAGTACGTAAAAATAAGATTACAACAGCGTGAAGAAGACAGACAACCCATGAAAAACTGTTTCTCCACTAGTGAAAGGAAAAAAAAACAAAACAAAAAAGACTTAGAATTATCACTAGATATATGTTCCTGGTCAATTCCGTACTTCAGATGATGGGGATTCATTTACTGTTAATAAATAGTGTGATTTTGTTTTCAGAGGTATAGACTAATCAAGAAATGAAATATCAATACCTTTGCTCTGTCTTAAGAAAAACATATACTTTAGCCCAAGGGTATTTCAAAATCTATCTTCCCTATCTATATTACTCATAACGACTTATGTAACTAGATAAACCAGTTCAAAGTCTGATCTTCATTATAAAGAATAAACCCCTTACCAATTTGGAGTGGAATTTTAAAATAATGCTGTATTTCCCTTGAATTATACAGAAATCATTATGTTCAGTTTCTGCTTTTCTGAATTAGAAGCCATGACAAATATACAAGTTTTACAGAAATTTTGAACAGACTGTCAGACCAGAAAAATAAAAAATAATTAAAAGAAGAAATCACAATCTGTATTTTAAAGCCACAGTCGGTAATAAGTTTGTACCATAAAAAAATTAAACGTCCCAACTAACTTGCCTCAAAAACAGCTTCATCCTTATAAGAAGGAAAGTTTTCCACCACAAGACGTAGCAGCTTCTGAGCGCTGTTCTCACTCATTTTAACACAGGTGAGGAATGAGCCCCCGAACTTCTCCAGCAGAACTGTTCCGCTTTCGTTCAGTACCCGGCGCCTCTCTTCAAGCAGAGGCATCGGCACCTCCGTGTCGGAGCGGAACACTTGTCTGACCTGGTCCAGCGTCATGGTGGCATAGTATGATGCGCTGGTAATAGGAATTCCTTCAGCGGAGTAAAAAAGAGATGTTAGACTTTCCCTCCCTCCTCCGTCCCCCCTCTCCCCGCCGCCCTGCCCGCACTGACCGTCACCTAGCGCGCGGTTGACGGCGGCGCAGAGCGCCCAGTAGCCGCTGTACTCCTTCCCCTTGTAGCGCACCAGGCACTTCTGCTCGGCGCTCTCGGCCCAGAAGGAGAAGTTGAGCGTGTCCACCAGGAACACCCAATTCACCGCCTCCT
>VXAB01005503.1:295-16291 GCA_013399175.1 Odontophorus gujanensis
AATAACAAAAGTAGCATACTAACAATTTGTAATTATATTTCTTACACCTCACTCATAGTGCTTAAAAAATTGATAACTCATGTTATATAACAATATTTTATCTTCTTTCATGTCCCATTTTTATTTGACAAAGCTGCTAGACTTCATGTTTTGCAAGAATGGCAGACACCTTAATATGAAAAAAAGCCTATGAAAAATATTAAATAGAACCATATTTAACTGTTCTTCCTTACTGTAGCAAACAGAAAGTTATCTGTTAGAGAATGCTGGACAAGATTTGTATCATGTTTAAGCGAAGGACAATTAAATAGAAATTCTGAAAAATCTAAAAAATTTTAGTATATATAGGGAAGTTTACCTTGAATTTCAAAATTATTGCAACTTCTAAATACTTGCAAGTCTATAGCAGTAATGATAATCACAACATATTACACTGTATTGAATTTTTTGTTTTAATTTTATAGTCTTTTCAGGCAAGGAAAGGCTTCTTAAAAACTAATTTTCTTGATTTGTCAAGGCATTCGGGATGAACTTGAAGAACTGTATTTGACCATCTTACTGCAGAACATGTGAAGCTATGTGGGAATACTAAGGTTTTTTTAAATATTTTATTGTATTGTGTCTTACATAGAAAAAAGGAAGTAACATTTATCATTCAAGCATTGCAATGCTAACAACCGCAATTATATTCTTTCCAGTATCTACCACTTATTCTTGATATTTGCCCCTACTCTCAGTTTCTAGAGTACACAAATGTTCTGTATTGCCCTGGTAGGGTAGTGCTATGAAACTGAGTACTTATGAATCTCCTTTGTTGTATATATATATAGCAACTTCTTGATGCGAAAAGAACACTTAGAGACTACAGATAATTTATCTTCTTGCATGTCTGTTTTAGCAATAATTATACACTTACAGCATTCTTCATCTTCTCTAGAAAGAATGAAGAGCTTTTATGATAACTTTTCTTCCTGACATCTAAAAGTAGCACTTCCACACCATGATTCTCATCCATGCTGCAAAGACTCCCTAAAAACGTCCTTCATTAAATGTATTAATTTAATACCTTTCTCTGCAGCTTACCTTGATGAATTTACTTGCTGCAGAGACCTAACATAACATTTTGAAAGACGACCACTAACTCAATTCATTTAAAAATCAAAGATATTTACAGAAAGGCTGCATAAGAGTTTTATATTTAAATTTGTTATTGTGCTCTTTCATACTCTCTATGTAGAAAAGAAACCTATCTCTGCCTAACATAAGAATTGGAATCTACACCACTTCTTCAAATGTTAAACTAAAAAATAATATTGTGATTTAAAAAATCCTTTTTTTCATATCAAGGGAAAAAAGACTTTTTGGGTTTTAGGTTTCACAGTATATGCCATCCTACATGACAGAGTTATAGCATCACAGTACATGATTTTCTCATTTCAAAGTTATTCCAAACTAAAAAGAAAGAATCTAGTTTTACTGCTCCATATCAGTTATCATTCTGTCATGGTGAACATTTGCTATGAAATACAAATCTTGGAGGTATAATAAAGTTTGTCCCTTGCATTAGAGACTTCATAGAGGAATTAGAATAATTTGAGGAAATTTACAAGTTAATAACCAAAGAATCTGCATTAAACTCTTGTTTAACATTTGAATTAATAAAGCAGTAAAAAGTTCAGAAATGTGGAGCATTTGCATTAATAGTAGAATAAAAAACTCATCTTCTGTATTTGTTTTTTCACAAGCACACTTTCAATGTTAATTCATAAAACAATTTAAAGTCATGCCATGTTTATATTCAGATTTAGTTTACTTAGAGCTTGGATCTTTCAGTAAAATGCCTCTGTCAGCTACCAGTAAATCCCAGGAAGATCGTTTTATTCCCCTCTTTTTTACCTGGTCATCACGCTTGGTGTCTAAGGCTATCCCAGAGAAAACTCTGCAGTCGACATTTGGCTGCTGTTGGTCACTGCTAACAAGACTTTTGCATTTGCTCCCTGAGCAAGGCGTTCAGCCTGTCTGCAGGGATGGCAGTAGAGTGGAGCCCTTGAGCCCATGAGCTGCTTGCAATTTGCTGCTGTGGGATTAGCCTTGTTAAGGGTCTGGTGGACATGCGCTCACAGCCCCAAAACACCCCTTCATTTGAACATCTGATCTGATGCCAAAAGAAAAACAAATCCCCTGAGAGCTTGGATTTGAATGGCACAAGCTGTGGCAGGCTTTTTTCCCCTTGTTCCCCCTCAGAAAGCAAGCTTATGAAAGTGTGATAAGGTGCTCCGAGTCCTTAAAGTTCAACCCAGGAAAATAAATCCTTCAAAAGAAATAGTGTACTGAGCTAGAGGGAACCTTAGCACACAAGAGAGATTGTTAATCCCCAAAGAATGAAAGCAGTGTGTTTACAGGGTAACTCAGAAATCCATACACAGATGAAATATATTATGATTAATCAACAGTGGCATTTTTTCAGAGAAGCCAGGGTTTGTCACTGTTTCTCACATTTGCTGCATTGTAATGAACATAACATTACAGAAAGTTATAAACATAAATCTCACTCTCTCAGACACAAGCAACTGCATTGGTTTCAGCTTAATTAAAAATTGTAATATAAAATATGACTTGAACTTCTGAAAATTCAGGGATTAATTCTTTACTGTACCCATATGATATCAGCTCTGAATAGCATTTTCATATGATTTTTTTAAGTAATTATACATTTTGAATTGAGCTTAAAACAAAAAACAGTATTTTTTACTTTTTTTAAGTAAAGTAAGTTTGGATCAAGTCCTCTCTACTTCTACATATGAATTCATGTCCTCCTCTCCTTTTGAGTGAGATTTCCATCTAACACATGTAAACACACTGTCTACCTACTGTACAGACAGATACAAGCATTAAAACATCCTGCATGGGCTCTCGTGGAACAGACACAAGCATTAAAACATCCTGCATGGGCTCTTGTGGACCCAGGGTGGGGCAAGCTGAGTAGATACACAGTGCTGTAAGTTTAGAATTGAATGCAGTTTGAAGAATAGTGTTCCATGGCTGATAATTTGCTCTTTCAAATTGTTATTGTGCACTTTGTATCTGCTGTGGATTCAATGGAAACTAGTAGAAAGCATTATTTTTGGAACAACCTATAGAGACATGTACTGTTTCAACAAAACTACGATCCACAAGACTTGTCAACTGTACACATCATATAACAACAGAGAATGAAATGCTTCCAAGCACAGAATGAGACAAAAGATAGCTTGTGTAGAATGGCAAAGGCAGAGAAAGTTGCAGTGTCAGGAACACAGCTCATAAGCAGCTCAATGAGGTAGAGAATGTAACAGGAGAGTCAGCAGAAAAACACTGCTAGCACTTCAACACAAAGGAGTTGGGTTTGATGGGGAGAGAGGATAAAGAAAACAGGAGGGGAGGAAAGAGAAGACCTAAGATAATTTGGATAACTGAGTACAAATTCAAATCTGACTTTGAAGTAAAATTCATGGGGTGGAAGACATCCCTTTTCTCTTTAGAAATTAACACATGGAATTAATTTGCATATATCATTCAGCAGCACTATTCAGGATGCTGTCAGTATATACCATTAATGTTGCAGGAAAGTACAACTGTCTTTGCCATGGTGCCTTAAAAAATGCTTATTAAAATTCTCTTTGGTGATGTCATTTGCTATCATAGCAACATCTATATTTTGATGGGTAGTAATGCAACAGACAATAAGCAAAGACAATTTATGTAAAAGCAAAGATAGTATATTTTACTATGTGGTGTGAGCTAGAAGGTGGACAGTGCTTTTAGAGAAGTGGATGCTTCATATTTAATCCTGCAAACTTACACATTATTAGCATATTCAACCCAGACCACTGTAAATGAAACAAACTCTGAAGTAGTAGTTAGCAGAGTTCAATAGAGACTCCTTATGCAGGAGAACAAATATTAGAAATAAAGAAAAAAAAATTTTCATAAAAATAATTTTTAGCATATTTAAAATTTATTGTAGCTGGAATGGTCAACTGCTGACCTCTGAATTAAAGCTGTTTTAAAAAAGTGTACACTTTGCTTTGTCTTGGTGAGGCCACTTCTGGAATACCGTGTCCATTTCTGGACTCCTCAGATCAAAAAATACAGAGAACTATTAGAGAGAGTACAGTGGAGGGTGACAAAGATGATTGAGGGAGGGCCTGGAGCATCTCCTGTATAAGGAAAGGTTGAGAGATCTGGGACTGCTCAGCCTGGACAAGAAAAGGCTGACAGGGGATCTCGTCACTGTTCATAACATCTGAAGTGCAGGAATCAAGTCAATGGGGGGAGACTTTCTGGTGACATGCAGCATACGACAAGGGGCAGGGGCCAGAAACTGGAACACAGGAAGTTCCATACAAACATGAGGAAGAACTTCTTTATTGTGAGTGTGATAGAGCACTGGAACCTCTGTCTGCAGTGGTTGTGGAGTCTTCTTCTCTGGAGACATAGTCAAAACGCGCCCGGACATTTTTCGGTACAACTTCCTGAAGGGATTCTTCTTTGTCTGGGTGGTTGGACTTGATGGTACTAGAGGTACCTTCCGAACCATACAATTCTCTAGGTTTAGATCTCTTTGATCTTCTTTGTAGGGCAGAAATGTGGTGAGTTCTAACCTTCTGCTTTCCAACTTTCTTAATCTCTAATTTATCAGGTTATAAAACAGGTTTGGAGAAAGAGAAGTGTTACAATCTTTGCTCTGCCTTTCAGAGAGGCAGAGCAGCTGGACAGGCAGTGGAGTATTACCGAAATAAATTACAGACAATATTTGCAGGAGCATCTGGTGACTGAAGTACTATTGCAAGCTAATGTGATTAGTGTACTTTAATTAAAAGGGCACTTTTGGAAATCTTGCTATCTCTGAGTAAAGAACCTTTATCAGTAAACTTTTATAGCTAGGATAGTGGAAAGGATGGCAGTGCCTCAATACAGACTTCTTACTAGCTGTGTTCAAGCCAAATTTCTACCCCTCGTCCCAATTGTAAGCAATATAACTAGTTCTGTGTCTAGTTTAAAGTATTATGATTTTACCTCTCTGCACAATAAGCTCTAGATTAGCTTTAGATTGCCTAAAATGTTTCACTTTCTATGTTTATTACTAGTGGCACCTTAGAGGCTGTCCATCAGGTCTTAAACTAATAGAGCTATATTTAAACACAGTTTGTTCTTCTGATTTCACTAACATTTTATCATCAGAGTCAACAGAGTCATCAGAGTTCAATAATGTTGAACTGTCTTGTAAATCAAGCAGTAGTCAGTACAGAGTGGGAGGACACAGAATGCAGTCATTTATTACTACACACTGATGTTCAGAACTGAACTTTTTCATTATTTACTAGATGTAACTTTTATGTTGTACTTAGAAGAAACAATTATCAGGAACTTTTCAGTCACTAGATCATCATTTTAAGCATTCTGTCTGACATTCCTGTCAGAAGCTAATGGAAGTGTACAAATTCACTAGAATGCTTCCATAGAAGTATTCAGCATAATCCCAATATTTCACTGCAGTGTGGTAAAGAATTCATAATAATAGCAGTAAAAAACAGCTATAAAAATCAAGTTGTTTAAATCAAATCCAACAGAAAAGATCTATACATATATGGAACTCTAATTTCTGTGAAACACAGACTAACATATCATAATGAAAAATGGCATCAGAGTAGTCAGAATGTGCACATATATAATGTATAGAAAATATTTTAGGCCAATTGAACACATGCTAGACTGTGTTTTAAACCAGTAAATTTTTTGTTGTTTTCTAGAGAAGTGTAATACTGTTACTAACTTATGACATTAAGGAAAGAGAATAACCTTTATATCAGGACAGATCTCACAGCTCTGTAGTGAAAACACAGTTTAAAGTGCGCTTGTAGGAGTTCTGTGCTGAATCTAATTTTGGTCTGAACTAATAGTTCTTTATTTCCGAACTGTACATTGTGCATTTCAAATACATGACAGCTATAATATTGACTCCTCTTCCAGATATAGAAAATGAGGCAGTTTTGGTAGCCATTGTGTGGGTACTGACATGAAGAAAAAATTAAATCATATATAATTGTATGAAAAGGCCTGGAAGGAATGGGGATTCCACGTGTTCCCCAAGCCTACACATTCAAACAGACCAAATCTATGCCACTGTTCGCATTTCATATCATCTTTCAGCCCTGCAACAATTCACAAGTCCCTCCTGAGCTCCTGCATAATGCATCCCTACAGGAATTCTTTGCTAGGATGCCTCGGTGTAGGTTCTGGTTTCATCACCCTCTGGCTTTCCTCCAAACACAATTTCAGAGAAATGGAACAGGAGAAAAACCAATTATGTAAAACAAGAAATGAGACAACACTGCTGATTAGTTCTTCTGGCTCTATTCTGCTCTGCTGAGCCAAAGCTCTAATTTTCTCAGAAGCTATTGAGAGGAAGATTCCCTTAGCTGAGGAATGAAAAATTCAGTCTGTTTCCTGAAAGAGGTAGGGAAAACACTCAGAAAGGAAAACATCTATCTGGGCAGAACAACATCCTTTTCTCTATGGTCTCCTGTGCTCCCTCACTGCTCTCCCTTCTCTTCTCATAGATGCTCCTCACATCTAGTTATCTCCTCTCAGTCATTTTATTTACAACCACCTTCACTCACCAAAACAAGAATAAGTGTAATGCTGCCTCCTCTACATCATCCTATTGGTTGCCACTCCTTGTCAGATCATGAGTGGATAGAGGGCAGCACGATGGAGGAGGACATGGTTCTACTTCTGAATGAAAAGCTCCATATGAGTTAGTAGTGTGTGCTAGCAGCCCAAAAAGCCAACTGCATCTAAAGAAGTATAGCTACCAGGTCGAGGGAGGTGAATGTTCCTTTCTACTCTACTCTCCTGAGACTCTGTCTGGGGCCTGGGATCCTCAGCATAAAAGATATAGAGACCTGTTACAGGGGATCCAGAAAAGGACCACAAAGATAATCACAGGGCTGGAGAACCTCTCTTACACAAAGAGGTTGAGAGAGCTGGGGTTGCTCAGCCTAGGTAGAGAAAAGAAAAATCTGAGGAGACCTTAGAGTAGCTCTGCATTATTTACATGGGGTCTACAGAAAAGGTAGAGAGGGATTCTTTACAAGGGACACTGGAGAAATGTCTCTAAACTAAAAAAGGTAGGTTTAGGCTAGATAGAGAATTAATTATGACAAGGGCAGTGAGGCAGTGGCACAGGCTGCTCAGAGAAGCTGTGGACACCCCATCCTTGGAGGCACTCAAGGACAGGTTGGTTGGGACACTGGGCAGCCTGAGCTGCTGGCTGGCAGCCCTGCCCATGGTACGGAGTTGGAACTGGAACATCTCAAAGGTCCCTCCTAACACAAGCTATTCTATGATTCTGTTAGGGACTAATATGTGGACTGCTGTCAGTAGGAAGAGACATGGCCAGCACCTTGCCCAAACACAGTCACAAAATGGACACTGACAAAAAGTACAAGGAGAAGTACCTCTCACCATGTCAGCATACTCTGGTGTAGCAGTGATTTTTCTTAAGCTGAATAATGGGTAGCAGTTCTTAATTCTGCTTTTAGTTAGCATTTTGGAATTATGTGAAACTTCACGTGGATTTTGAATTATATGAGCCCTACATATTCAAACACTGTAATGTTACTTGTCTGGTACACAATAAGCTCATATCACTTAGCTTTCATCGGCTGATAATCATACTGCTCAAGCTCCAATTACTGGAATGAAACATGTAATGACTTCTGATTACGTCACATCACTAAGCAAATGTGTTAAAATTGAATTTGTATTATTAACTTATAAAACCAGTCTCAAATGACATAGGAAGATTTAAAATCACAGTCTAAATCCTATTACCTCTTTGAACAAATAATTTTAAGAGGACTTTAACTGCAACTGAGAGACACCAGAAAGCACGCTCTTTTCCTGTCAAGACTTTGTAACCGAAGGTCTTCTCAGGCACAGAGAAAATTGCAAAGATGCATATTTAGTGTAAGTAGAACAAACATATACAAACATCTCATCTAAACTAAGGATGAAATACTATGTAACCATTTCAGATCGATGATTATGATTTTGTTTTCTAAGTTCTCAAATGAAAATTTAATTTAATGATCTTCATTTTAAAGAGAAAACAAAGCTATTCCTGTAAGTTTGCTCTAAGCCACTCTAGACTAATGTGACATTTTCTGAGCTATTCAAAGTTGCTACACAGACTGGGGCTATCTGCCCAAGTTGCTCGTTTTTGTGCAATTTTTGCACAGCTATGCATGATAGTTCACTGCAGATATAGCAGGCTAGATTTCTGCAAGGAATGAAACTAGAATATATACATTTCCTAAAACTAATGTACAAATAGCTGAATAAAAAAATATTACATAAATTAGAATCTGGTAAGATATAAGATTTCTTTAGAATTTCAAAGCATAAAATGAAAGAAACTGTCTCATAGTAGATGACTTCCCTGAACAGTCACAGCCTTTACTTATTTTTTTTTTTCAATATTGCAATATCTGTGCTTAATTTTCCAAATGTCTTTGCTAATAGCTTTATAAAGAGATTTGTGTAGATTTTCTTAATTCACTACAAGAAACCATAAACTGGTGCTGAATGAAATGATGCTACTGGGAGAGAGCGGGACAAAAGAATGTGGGAGAGATAATTATAGATGACTGATTAACAAACAAGGCCTAGTAACTCTTCAAAGATTCCATTTACATCATTCAATCACTGTGAAGGAAAAAGGCTCAAACCCACGAAAATTATAAATGTGCCTTCTTTTAATGATGGCAGCATTACAGTTTCCTCAGCATTTATTTCTAGAGCTAGTTAAAAAAGTCAAATAAGAATCTCCATGTGTGTAAACTGGATGTGGAAAAAAGACCAGAAACACACTGTCTGAATCACCTTTAGACTGCAAAATGCTAGTGTGTAGCAGTCAGCACCAGACAGCAGAAATGTCTACAGAGCTCAGCACAGATGTTCACTGAAGCCCTTACTGTGGGCAGCAATGACCAACAAACTCTGGATTTAATCGGATTCAAAATTGGATTTAATCCGATTCATTGAAGTCTGGCTCTAAATTCAAGTCTTGTCTATAGAATAACATGGTAGTGCTTACCGAGTTGATATTAACAGCACTTGTCCTCCATTGTGGTGTGGATGCAATGCATTACAAACAGTTGTTTTAGCTTTCAGATTTACCTTTATATCAGCTAAAATCTTGTGGAAACAAAGAACAGGTAATATTTGTGCCCTGCATACATGGAAATTGATGATCAGCACTGATATTGGAAATCACATAGAACAACAAACACAGCAACCCTACTTTTGGGGATTGAAAGATGGTTCCCAGTATGCCAGATGGGGAATTCTCTCCCCAGATTTTACTAAAACTTCAGTCAGGATTTTTAAGCTATTTTTGTAACTAGCACTGTTCCAGATTCACAGTGCTGGAAGATAGGAGGGTCTGCTCCTTGATCTTTCCTTTGAAGTTGAAAATCTTGTTACACAAAAGATGGGGATTAAATGGGACATATTCTAATTTCCTGTTTTATAATCTCCATTTCTTACCCATACAAGGGATGCTCCAAAAGTAATGACTCCCATTTTATTACATCAGCCTATGATGTCAGAGGTGGAAGTCGATGGTATGGCAGTAGAGGTTGAACCTTACTGCTGGTATTCAGTTACATGTTGTTGCTGTGTGACAGATGGCAGCAGAGAGGCACTCTGACAAAATGACATCTGACATGGAAGTGTGTTTGAGGCAAAGGTGGAGAACTGAATTCCTCCACTGTGTTTCAGCAGTGACAACAGTGATAGTGGATCACATGCACTAGCGCAGATTTTTATGTGTGGCATGCAGGCTCTTGGTCATTACTAGCAAAAATGAATAGCTAATGACGGTGTCTATGTTGCCAAATACTGTTTTGTAGCTGAGAATGTGCTCTATCAAATAGTGTTATTATGCTGTCTGTACCTATTGTAGTTTCCATGGAATAAGCAGGAGGCATTACTTTCGGAGCAAACAACTCAAGCACCAACTTCACTGCTTTATGCCTTTGGAAATATCAACTGAGAGATATTTTAGGCAATTGCCAAGCTCAGTGTCATTTACAGTGTATTAGCTAAATAATGGCATGGACAACAAAAAATGAAAGATTTTTACATTAGCTTGCTTACTTAAGTTCTTGTAAAGAGTCAGGGAATATTCTGAATGAAGTTACAATAGCACTTCCTCTAACTTGAGATTCAAGTGAGAGTTAAACAAAAGGGACCCTTGAAGGTCATCTAGTCCAGGTCCCTTAATGAACAAGGACATTTACAGCTGGGTCTGTTGCAGCCTTTTATTCTAGTAATACGTGGAAGTGAAATCAAATATTCTACTTAAGCTAAAAGTTAAGTAAAGGGTGTATTCTACTCTAGCTAAAAGTTAAGTAAATGGTGCCAGTCATGTACTGCTTGAAACGAAGCTGGGTAAAATGTTAGTGAGCCTTGATTCTGATGTCAGATAAAGCTAACAAAAACACAACTCAGCAGATTAGGTAAAAATGGATATTTAAACTGTGGCTCACAGTTTTCTTACACCAAGCATGAAAGGAATTAAAGACAAGTATTTAAGCTTTTGAGCTCACCTCTGTGCCACAGATATTACTTGGAGACTTTGAGTATTAAGCAGGTATGGGAAATTTTTCAGACACATAATGTATTACAGAAAGTAATTACTTTCTTTTTGTTTTTGCTGTTCATACCTGTCCACATCTGGTCAGAACAAAGCAAGGTTTAGGAGTATAGTTAGTAATTTTTTTTTCTATCAAGACCCCAGAGATTGTTGACATTTGATGTTACTAATATTCAAGTTTCAAGTGTCAACACAATGTTGAATTTCAGTCCAGAAAGAAATAGGTAAGAAAAACAGAATGAAAGTATTACCTAGTAATGAAATTCCCAAATTCCTTGGGAATGTTTCAGAATTTCATATATACTATTTCCCCATACAAACATTTACAGCATATTTGCATAGCTAACAATGAAAAAGGTGAAAACATCTTGAAAATATAAGCATGTATGCAGTCACTTGAGTGAATGAGCGATTTGAAACACTGTCAGATGAACTCTGATATAGATTTTGTGTACAAATGTGCTTTTATGCACTTTTCCTATGTTTTGAACACATAATGTTATCATGGGCAAAGCACGTGTAATTGTGTAATGATGTATGTAACATATTTAAAATGTTGTAGTTCAATAATTCTGATGAAATTAGATGGTCTCTCACAGAGCCACATAATTTTTATTTTTGTTTTTAAGTAAATTTCTACACCATTTTTTATGTCATTATGTAATCAAATATTTTTTTAAAAAAGGTTCACTTCAGATATTTTGGAAACTACAGTGCTACATCAACGCAGAAATCAGTCACACAAACAGTAGCAGCACATTTATGGACTTCTGATATTCATAGATTCATAGATACATTAGGTTGGAAAGGACCTACAAGATCATCTAGTCCAACCATCCTCCTATCACCATCCCTACCCACTAAACTACTAAATCAAATCCCTTAGCACCTCATCTAAACGCTTCTTGAACAGCGCTAGGGATNGACGCATTGTCCCAACTTGGTGTCATCTGCAAACTTACTGAGGGTACACTCACTCCCCTCATCTAGGTCATCAATAAGATATTAATAAAGATATTCAACAAGATGGGAAGATATTAAACAAGATGGGTTTATTGTTTAGCTGATAAAAATTCCTTGCCATGCACACATCTGTTTGGATCAGGAAACAAGTCACAATTATGCCATGGAATTTTCATTATTTTTCTAATCATTTTGAGTCAGACAGAATCATAACTACACTGAAGAATTCAAAGACCCGTGTTTTTGCTAAAATGTTCTTCATCCAGGTTGTATGCTTCAGGTGTTGCTCGTGGCCTATTTACTCTTCCTGGCAATGAAACTTTGCTTTTTCTTTCTTTATGCTACCTGTCTGCACTGACTTGGCTTCAATTAAAAAGTAAAAATGATTGTGACTGGTACTACCAGCTCTTCCCCCTTTTAGTTGAAAGGAAGCAGATTTTCTGACCCAAAAGAACCCTACAATCTTCCAGAAAAGGGAATATTTCAGGGAGAAATTAAAAGTGCATAACTCCACCATTAATTTTTGAATGCTATTATAGATAAGCACATGATGCAGGATTTTTTTTTTTTTTATCATTTAGCACCATGAATAAAATAAATATTCGTCTTTGACCTTACAGCCTGTGAAATTTCAGATTATAATTTGCTACATACTGTTTTGATTGGCAAGGAGAGTAAAATAAAATCATGTATCCTCAGATGTAAATGCATTCATTATCCCAAATGTTCTGTGACTCTAAAAGCATACATTTTTAATTTTTTTTCTTCCCGTGAGGTATGTAATAAAGGTCTTAGCACAAGATTCCGTTACACCTTTTTTCTCCCCAATGCTCGGCCCTGAAACTGTGGTTATACTAAAGTAAACACATTATCTTCTTTAATAACAAAAAGAAAAAACAAATTACCAGATATAAGTTATGTTTCCTGACTTCCAGGGTCAAAGCAGAAGGCAAAGAATAGCTTTGAGATGGAATTTCTTACAGAATCACAGAGTATAAAAGTAAATCACAAATAATGTAATTTAAGTAGCTGCTTTCAGTATTTCTTGTTTCATCTGAATTGAGGATCTAGCTTTAAAAGGACTGCTGAAAAAAGCCAGCTGTTATCTGAGACTCAAGAAGTTAGAAACTTGGTTCAATCTGAATTCCTAAAGCAAAAGACATAATAATATAAACTCACAAGAAGGATTTTATTTTTAATTTCTTGTGTATTAAATAGCTTTAAAGATTATCTATATCAGAATTTAATCACATTAATCATGATGTGTATCAACACATAATTATGACCTACAATATATATAACAGAAAATACTTCACTGGCTTTCTCATCTTATTTTAATTTATGGATTTAGCTTTGCTTGATGATTGAAAGGTTTACTGAAAGACATTCTTTCAACCTATTCTGACTTTGACTTAGGAAAACTGTTAAGCCAGTTCTACAGTTTGATTTCTAATCCTTGAATTAATATTAGGTTTACTATTTCACAGTGAACACGGGTGGGCCTCATTAAATCCTAAATCCTTGCAAATTCTTCAATCTGGGCAACCCACTGTGCCATGACCAGAAATTCTTATGGACTAGAGTCTACAACTGAGAAAAACAAGCCTCAGTCTTTCACACTGCTACAATATTTGAAATCTTCCTTACGGACAATAATCCTTGTGAAGTTGTAAGTATAAATCACAAATATGACTTGGGGGAGATGGTCTGCATTACCTCAATCTAGAAGTAAAATGCAAATAAGAATACACTAGCTGATTACTTGGAAAGAAACTCTGATCCCTGGGTGAGGTGTTTAAACCTTCATCACGCAATAACCCTACCCTCTGGGACTGCTTAATGTACTGTTTTGATAAAGGCAGTTGATCAATATCCACCTGCAGAGGTCTGACAGTTATTGCAGTAAGTTTATAATTACTGCAACATTACAAGACATTTAAACACAAAGACAGGAATAAGAAAGCTCTCTTCAGTTTAGCAGATTTTATCCTGTTTTTTATTTATTATTATTTTATTTTCTGTGGAATCTTTAGAAATATTTTTTACATAAATGGGCACATTTTAGTGTTGAAACATTCCCTAACAGCTAGTCTGTCTTTTCTCCTTCTCTCTCTTGTAGTCTGGATGGCTTCCTTAAGGAATATCTGACCTCAGCGGCAATTGATAGGCTCAAGAAAATGAGTTGCTATGCAGATGGCCATACTTAGTAGTCACAGCTGAAAATGTATTTGAAAGAAAGCACAGCTGAGATGCAGGACACAGTTTAGACCATGTAGTGTAGCACATTAATATCACTGCTACTGGAATTACAGTTTCAACACTATCATCCCATAAAGAACAAGGTAGAGCTCAGTGTTACTGAGGGGTAAAAGAACTAGCAAAATCATCAGTCTGATTATACCCAGGTATCAAAGTTGGAATTTGTATTCACAGACACAAAAAGGTTGATAGGAACATTCAAAATGGACAGCAAATTGGCTGACATGGACATTCACAAAAGGCAAGGTTAATGTTTTTTATTCTTAACTTCTGCTTGCTATAAGACCTACACAAAAGTTTCCAGTGACAGCAATCAGAATTTACCCATGTGTGAAGACCCCTATTTTTTGAGCTGAAACTACTTTAGAAAGCAAGGTGGTGTGGGACTTTCATTCAATTTATAAAACTTGAATATTTTCCATTAAATGATATTACAGTGTGAATATTAATCACCTTAAATTTTACAATCTTCACTACTCGTGTACAAATTAGGATAAAAAAAATTACAGTTCTTCAGCACTGTAAGATATATGCAGCTTGTAGTGCTAGTGAGAAGTTTGGAAGAAATTAAAAAAATGCAAATCGAGACCATTAGAGATTGCTAGTTTAAAAAATATTCATAGTAGATAGTCAAAAAACAATCAGACCATGTGATTAGTCTTAATTTTTGCAAACTGTATGATGGAAGTTATTCATAGGAAGGGTAAGTTGTTACAAACTTCTTTCTTGGTTTGACATGGCAATTTAATAAGGATTTTTAGGCCATCTTTTTAGGATATGCAGTCCTGAGTATACTGGATATTAAAATCTAGTGATGAAAAAACCCACTACCTTTGCTACAAAAAGTCTTGGTCTACTTTTTCCTCTCTTCCCGCCCCCTCCCCCCAGTCTCTTTCCCTCTTCCTCTCTTCCTCCCTTTCTTTCCTTCTTTCTGCCTGTCTTTAGGTGTATATCTCCCAGAAATTGATTACACAGCACATTCTAGCTATTTGTTTCATCAGGCAGCCATGCTAGCAGTGCTGGCTGATTAGTACTTAAGCATTGGTTCAATGTGAGCTGTTGAGGGATTTCATTTAACAGAGATTAGTACCTTTATTAAACTGTGGTTAATTGAAGCCTCTGAGCTCTGTTAAGTATTATTCAGTGAAGTGGATTGATTGTTTTAATTTGTTGCTCTCTAGCACAAAAAACCCACCCAAAACACTGAATTAAATAACTACCTTTTCTCATTGGGCTACTAAGGGTGACATTATGAGAGGGCTTGCAATTTATGTATCTTCTGATACACACTTTTCTAACTTACAGAGATGCCTATGGTTCAACAAACTTAGAAACTGACTTGACCCCCTTGTGCTCTCTTGGGAAACTAGAAAACATTATAAAAACACAGAGAATAATCTTGTACTTACTTCACTGGGTAAAGTAACAATTTATTCAAAGATTATTTTTAAGTCTTAGATTCTACAAGAAGATGTCAGAGCCATTATTTTTCACTGTTAACTTCTTAGGAAAGAATATTTAAGATTCAAGGGAAAATAATATGCCGTGTAGATTTTAATACTGTTTGTTCCAGACTGTGATTGATTTACATTGAAGTTTCTTTATTTAAAGAAAAAGATGTCACTCTTAGAAAAACCTGTATAATAAGGTTAAAGGAAAGAAAGTAACTCATCAAAAGCAGCTGTATCTAAATCATCTGGAAAAATATCTCTGCATCTATGAAAGAGATGTGACAACAAAGTGACCCTTGTTTCTGTCCAGTTCCTGCTAAACTAAGAGGGAAGGTAGGAAGAGTGAAGCACAAAGTTATACAGGAATGCCTATGACTGCTCTTTTAAAGCTGAACGCTAGATAAGATGGTAGATTTGTAGAGGTCTGATAAGGTTGCTGTAGTGGCTGCACCCAAAAGGTACGGTCTATACAACTGTATTTGCACAAGTTCTGATTTTGAATTGCTGAATAAGTGCACTTTATTCATTACTATTACAAATTGTTAATATTTGCAATTCTTTGTATATGCAAAATTATTCAAAATAACTTGCTTTATTATATATAATATTATTATATAA
>VXAB01005509.1:0-21036 GCA_013399175.1 Odontophorus gujanensis
GTCTGTGAAGAGGTGCGAGGAGGACGGCGGATGAGCGGAGCTGCGAAGGGCGCGGGGCGGAGTGCCGCGGTACGGTGAGCGCTCGTGGTGCTGCGGCCGCAAACGGAGCGCGAACCCCGCGAGCTGAGGGCGGAGCTGCGCGGCCGCGGCTGTCCCGGCACGGGGAGTACCGGCAGCGCGGGGCGGGACGGGCGGGGCGGGGGATCCGGGTGGGACTGTGCGTTGCGCTGCGGCCGCTCCGCTTTGCGTCCTTCCGCTGTCGGACGGCGCTGCTCGGTGAGAGGGGACTTGAAGCGGTACGGGTTCTGTTCCGCAGTAACTGCTGAAGCGCGACGTGTGAATCTTGCTCACGTGATTTTTAGGAGCTGTTTCTGCGGTTTCTCATCGAAGAGCTGAAATGAGATTTAGAGGTATCCGTACACAACCAGTGGTTAAGAGGCAGATCAGATCTTTGAGGTGTGAGTGTTCGTGGCAGTGCTCGGCTCCCACCCGTGCTGCTCTGGAAGCTGAAGCACAGCTCTGTGAGTGTGTGTAGGGCAGCTGCAGGGGGTGGTGCTGCAGGGGCTGTG
The DNA here is from genome assembly GCA_013399175.1 of Odontophorus gujanensis. Classification (NCBI taxonomy): domain Eukaryota; kingdom Metazoa; phylum Chordata; class Aves; order Galliformes; family Odontophoridae; genus Odontophorus; species Odontophorus gujanensis. Next base: position 570 of record VXAB01005509.1, read on the forward strand.
GCAGCTGAGGAAGCAGCCCGAGCTTGTGGCACCCGGCCCGAGGAGAAGCGGTGCTCCTCGAAGAGAGCTGCAGAATTGGGCCAAAGGCACAGAGCAGCAAGCTGAGGCTGCAGGACAGCAGGTTTGTGTGAAGGACAGCTCTGCTGGGATGGAGCTGTCTCCAGGGGGAGAGCACCCATTCTTTATTGAGAGCAACTTCTGCCATTGCCGTGCTGTGCATTCTTCCTGTTGTTTGCTAAGGGGATCTGGTTTGGAGAAACAAACCAAGTATTGATGGCTGTGTTGATGGCTCTGACTGCTCAGAGTCTGGTCATGATCCACCTCTGGAACACTTTTATCTCTACTGTCTCCCTGTAGTTTATTGCAATAAAAAGGAAATGCTATTGGATATTAAGAATGGTTTATCATTATATTTATTCAAGTTTGCTTGTTTTCTGTTCGCAATATATCAATAAAGATTTCAGAGAGCGTACATCTTCGCTATGGTTTGAATTCAGAAGGTGACATTTGCCTCATGAGTTAAATACCAACTTCTTTTCCACATGTGCATGAGAGCAACTACATTTGTGAATATGTAGCTTGTAATCTGAGATCTTCAAATGTCCCAATTTTTGACGTGAGAAGCGAGTGGCTGCTTTTCCGAATCACTGAGGAGCTTTGGGAGCGAGCCAGGCAGGCCACTGATTGCAAGGCGACCGTGTTTGCGTATGTGAACATTTTGTAAACGCCCGTGGTAGTGTCACGCAGGGGGCTGTGGGCCTTCACCCGGGAATAAACCTCGGGCGAGGGTACGTGGGTGCGGGCGCGCGCTCAGCAAACGCAGCTCCACAATAGGGAACGGCGCGTTGGGGATGCGGAATGCGGCGCGGTTGCAGCGGGTGGCTTTTAAACCCTCGGGAAACGAGGTTTAAAGATGGAAAGCGCAGAGCCCCGCGTGCGGACACCCCGGCAGCTCGGGCGGGGCGGGGCGGGGCCGTGTGCCCGCGGGGGGAACCGGAAGGACGCGCTCGGGCGCGGAAAAGTTGCTTTCATTCGTGCTCTCGTAAGCGGCGNGCACGGTGCCTTTGTTTGGTTTTGTTCTCTGGTATGTTCTGCCGATGAAATGAGAAGGGAATCCGAGTCGGAGAGCTGGCCACGCTTTTGGTTTTGCTTTCACTGTTCACGTTTTGTTTCCGTAATGGCAGAACAGAAAAAACAGAGCGACCGAGTGCAGCGCTTCGCGTCAGAGCGTGATGCTGGCCGAGGCTCGGGGCGGATGTGTTGAAAAAGTGGAAGATAATGTTTCACTTGGGAGGAATAGAAGCGTACACGTTTTAAAACTATGAGAGTGATGAATACGTTACAATGGAAAAAATACTCTTCTTGCAATTAGAAATATCTGCAGTAACTTTTTTTTTCTTAACGAAGCCCATCCTGTTGCCTTACAGAAGCAATGCTGTGCCCGATTTGAAGACCTGCTTGCATAACACAGAACAGAAAATGGAAGAAGAGGTTTCACGCGGTGAACCTGAGCTGGCAGAAGTTAAAGCACGCACTGCCCCTGGCGTTGGCCGGCAGATATCAGTCAGTGAGTTCCTGTGCCATTGCTGTTATGACATTCTGGTCAATCCCACCACCCTGAACTGTGGGCACAGTTTCTGTAGGCATTGCTTGGCCTTGTGGTGGGTGTCCTCCAAGAAGAATGAATGTCCAGAATGCAGAGAGAAATGGGAAGGATTCCCCAAAGTCAACATTCTCCTCAGGTGATCTTAACATACTTCTGTTATTTCTTTGGATTTCCAAACCAAGCAAAACTGTCTGCCCTCCCATTTAACTATTATTGACAGTCTGAAGCCATTCATGCTACTCTTCTTTTTCCTGAAGGAAATGGAAAGCATGGGTGTAAGATGGTGGTTGTGTGTTTGCTTTTTCTGTTCTGATTTCTTAGGGCTTTTTTTATATATATTGAGACACTTGTGACTCTAAAAATTATTAGGAACGAACAGGTTGTATTAAGTTAGAATTATCCTTGATAACAATGTGACTCTCTCTAATAGGAACTGTTTATAGGAAGAAATGTCATCTTATGGCAGAAGAAAGCAAAACTGTTGTCTGTAGTGTACTACCTAGTTCCTGTGGTGCAGGGAAACACAGGCCTTCTCTGATAGATCTGTAATAAGCAGGTTATAGGGTTGATGCTTCTATGTTGTCTCCTTCTTAGCATTTTTGAGTAATCAGGACATGCTCGTGCACACAATTCTGATTTTGCAGTAAGGATTTACTTGTTTTTAAATCTGAGTTCATTCACTTCCTCTGTATTTGAAGTGCTGTTTTGAAGTAATTGATTTAACTTTACCAAGTGCTAATTACTAATACTTTGTTGTTTTCAGAGATGGTGGTCTTCGGTATAAGCTGGAAAACATGAGTCTTAAAATTAATCCATTTTCTGAATTCTAAGCCTTGGTGATGATATAGGTCAATGACAAGTGTTTCTCCCATTAGGGATGTTATTGAAAGGCTGTTTTCTGATGCCATTGAACAAAGAAAAGAAGATATTCAGCAAAACAGTGATGTAGCACGCAGCTTAGCAACCTTCCAAAAATATGGGAATGACCAGATTTCTACAGCTCCAAACACAGGAAGATTTGATCCTCGAGGAAGAGGGTTTTTCTCAGGTGTTCTGACAGCTTTAACTTGTGTAGCAGTAAGTTTCATCTGGATGGTCTTCCATATACTTGATTGAGTATCCAAAGAAACATACTTAACATCTGTGAATGTCAAAAAGATTGTCAGTATGGAAGAAACTTCAGCTGAGCTGAGTAGGTCCGGTACTGTTCAGAGTTGTCTGTCAGGAACTGCAGTTTCAATATATAGCAAATGGGAATTAGACAAACTGGCTAAGGCTTAAAGGTATTTTCTTATAACTTAACATTGTAGGGTCCTTAGAATGGAAGATTTTGCATGTCAAGCCCCTTAATGTGTGTTTATTGTTACGATTTGATAACTTCTGCATTGAAAGAATGGCCTTTATTTTATTTTTTAATTGACGTATAGGTAGTACTGCTTGGGTATCACTGGAGTAGCAGGGAATTTGAAGATGACCTTCTTGTCCACAAGCCTGTTGCTAAATGGACTGCTGAAGAAGTGACACTTTGGCTAGAGCAGCTGGGCCAGTGGGCTTCTCACTATAAAGAAAGATTTTTGCTGGAGAACGTGAATGGAAGGTGAGATTTAATGGTCAGGGGCTGCTGTCATCTGAGTGGACTACTGGATAGCTTTCACTAGGCACAGTGTGTTCTGAAATGGTCAGACTTTGCTCCATAGGCTGTGGGATTATTCTGTTGATGTATCAAGATAAAATACAGGGGAAGTTTTAATACTTGTGGTTGAAAACTTTAGTAGTAGATACTTAGCAACCTAACTGAAGTCTAAGTCCTGAGAACTTACTTAGATGTTGATAATCCTGAAAATAAAATTCTACTAATGTGTTATCCACCCCCTCCACCTTTTCTTTCTTGTGGAAAATATGCATATGCTATATGCATTGTTGCACTCCAGCCAGGAGCTCTAGGTTTGATATCAGGAGACCAGACTAGATCTGTGATGTACTGAAGAACTGTGTTCATTAATAGCCAACAAGCTCATACATTTGCATGCTGAGAGCAGGCAAGAGAGAACTTGAAAAGAAGGATATTTAAAACCCAGCGTGAGACGCAGTTGATTCAGAACATATGGAAAGTGATCCAAAAGGTGATACCTTCTATCAGTAGCTTATTGTTTCAGTATGTAGTTACTGATGTTAGTCATATCTTCTTGGTGAAGTCACCGTTTGCCTTCTGAATTCTTCCTTCTTAGGCTCCTTCTGACGCTGACAGAGGAGGATTTCACAAAAGAGCCTTACAGTATAGAAAACAATAACCACAGAAAGGCAATTATGGCAGAATTGGAATGTGTCAAAGCTTTAGGTGTTAAACCACCACAGAACCTTTGGGAATACAAGGTAAATTCTCTTTGCATAGTAAGTGATTTTAAATCGTGTATTTCAAAGGCAAGTCTCATAAAGCCAAAAGGATTTTTAAAGAATCTGTGTAAAAATTGCTCAGCTTAATGAACTACTGTATTTGAAAAAATGATCCTTTGAAAAATGACTGTTAGAAAGGAACTGTCATGCACCTTTCATTTCATCTTTGCCATTTATACCTTTCAGGCAGTAAATCCAGGAAAATCACTCTTTCTTCTGTATGCGCTCAAGAATTCTCCGAGACTCAGTATGTTGTACTTGTACCTGTTTGATTATACAGAAGCTTTCCTACCTTTTATCCACACCATTTGTCCTATGCAAGAAGACCAACATGAAGACACTGTCACAAAATTATTAGTAAGTGCTCAAATGCTGTGTGGTTGAGGCACAGTAAGATTTAGTTCCTTAAAAAACATATGATGTAGTTGTCCATAATGTCATCTCCCTACAATGCAACTTTTCAGAAAGAAATGTTAAAAGTGTTGGTCCTTTACTTTACATGCAGGACTAACAGCGTTGTGACCATAACCTTTACTAAGATTTATTTAAAGTGTTTAAGACCTTAAGTCTGTGAAGCTTATTTTTCTTATTATTTATTTTAAGTTTCACGTAACTGTAGAAAGACTTCACTGAAAATATCTTCATGGAAGAAATGATCAAGTCTGTCCAGCTGTGATGCTTTATGCTAATTAATTGAAATTAGTGGGTTACAGAATTAGCTACCAAAAGTATAAAATTTTAATTACTGCTTAGAACTTACTAAACAAATAAAAAAAACAATAGGAGATCAACAACAAAAAGCAGTGGAAATAAGCCAGTATTTTCTATTTAGTAGGAAATTATTTAACAGTCTTTTTATCCTAATTTACAGGACCTTAAAGATCCCACTTGGAAACAGTGGAGAGAATTCATTGTGAAGTATATGTTTTTGCCATACCAGCTGATAGCTGAGTTTGCTTGGGATTGGATGGATGTGCACTACTGGACATCCAGATTTATCATTGTAAATGCCATGTTACTCTCTGTTCTGGAATTACTCTCCTTTTGGAAGCTCTGGTCAAGAAGAGAATTGAGGTAAATCTTACTGAGCTCGTTGAGGAATGTAGGAAGTACATGACCCTATAAACTGGAAAAGCAGTATGTTGCAATTTCACAGGTGCTAACTGAAAGTGATGGTGCTAACCAGAACTCAGGATAATAAGATGCAAGTCTGAATCTGCACATCTCATACTGCTGTGGAATATTTTTGTTGCTCTGAATACTTAAAGGATTTCTTACAGCTGGTTTCACTGATCAGATGTAGTAAATGCAGTAGCAGTGATATTTTTACCTGATTGTTGGAGCACACCTCGCTCTTACCACAGGAGTTGCTGCCCCTTACCATTACTGGTGTCATCTGTCAGCTGAGGGCTGAATATTTAAAGTTCTGTCATGTGTGTTCACAGTGTTGTTACTCAAGGGTATTTAATTGGACTGATATTACTACTGTAGTGTAGTAATATGATTTCATAACTGCTGTGATCTTTTGGTTATAATTTTTTTAAAGTTTCGTGGGAGGAATTCTTGCTTTGGCATACATGTTGCTGCTGCCCTTGCCAGCAGCCAGGGGGCAGAGCATCTTCAAAAGAGAACAGGGTATGTGAAAATCATCTAAAATCTGCAGTTTTACTGCTTCGATCTGCTGTGCTTTGTGGTCTGAATAAATGGACTTAATACTTCCTCACATAAGAAAATACATTACTGTATTTTAAGTAAGTTTTTGTGGAGTGAAGAATTCTGTCTTTTACAAGTAACTTGAGTAGGTGTTAATAATTTGAGGCTAAAACACATACTAGCTTGTCTTAGAGTGGTTAAAAATAAAGCCTCTAAGCCTCTCCCTTTCCTTTCCCACAGGACTGTTCCTCACAGAATGTGGAAACATTTCTGGAAACTCTCAACCCAGGGTCTTTTTGTTGCAGTTTTTTGGCCTTTTATTCCTCAGTTTGTCTGCAATTGTTTGTTTTATTGGGCCTTGTACTTTAACCCAGTTATAAACATTGATCTTGTAGTTAAAGAAGTAAGGCGTCTGGAGACACAAGTGCATTGACTTGCATTAGACCTTTAGAGCTGGGTAGTTTCTAAAAATGGAAATTTGAAAGAAACTGTTTGTTTGGGTTTTTTTGTTGTTTTGTTTTGTTTTCCTTTATAATGTAGCAATGAAAGTAGATTACGTTAACTTAAACATACAAAAAAGCCTTGGGGGAAGTTACACTTAAACAGATGATTCCAAATCTGAGGATGGACTTTATTACCCAAAAAGATTTTTGTAGTTAATGAAAAACAAATATATTCCTGATTTAGCCATTTAAAACTTGGTCACATCATCATACTTTTGATCAAATAGCACTTCTCTAATCCGTCTTAAAATGAGCGTCTTCTGAAAAGCTATGGTGGTGTTTTCAACTTAGTATTTCACACCAGCACTGTGTTGCTCAGAACTTAAGTTTGCCAAAGGAAAGCTCAGAGGGTGATAGGTTTGATATTGAGAGTACTTGGGTGTTTTCAGCCTGCTTTATGTGTGAAGCTCTGACTGATAAACACACAGTGAGATTGTTCTAAAATTCCCTACGTAGATGGCAAAGACCAAGCTGTGTTGTCCTCTGGAAAATATGGCCATTGCCATTCATATTTTTGTTTTGTTCAGATCAGTTAGACCTCATCTGCAGCTCCTTTAATGCTCCCTTAAAATCTGTTGCTAATCCTTAAATTCATTTAGCTCTTAAAAGGATTATTTTGGATAAGTGACCTGACACTGTAATTATGTCTTACTGCAATAAATGGTGTGCATTTAGGTCTGAGAGTGAACATTGACTGGAGATGCTGTAGAAATGGATTGCCACTTACTAATGTGAGGCTTTTGACCTTTCATTATATGTTGTGATTTTTGTTGGGTTTTTTTGCGTTTGTATCATGAACATGAACTTCAAATTTGCCTATAAATATTTTTTTAAAGATTAAATATATTATTTTAAATCTTAGTCCTTCCTGAAGTTTGATTTCTTTTATATCAAGGTGTTTGATGTTATCTTTGACTTGTTTTTCTTTCTTTTATTTGTTCTGTATTCCTCTAGCTATGAGTAAGTTGAGGTGGGTGAAAGTAAATATAAAACATTTCTTGTTCTTAAGCTGTTAAAGTTATCAGTTATGAAAAAATGTCTTCATCAGTAGTTCTTGTGACTGACTTCTCCTTTTCTTAAAATGTCTCCCAAAACTATGAGCCACCCCGAGCTGGGGCCATCGCTCCTGGACTGTGCAGACTCATGCTGTCGTGTGAGATCAAATGGTGATGGGGACGATAGACAACCCAAACCATGCTGTGATTCAGACAGATTTTAAGTCAGTTACTCCTTAAACCAATAAATGCTAAAGAAGGATTTGAGCATAGTAAAGGAAGGCTTACACCATAATACTGATCTTGGTTTTAGTCCATGTATTGTAGAAAGTACATAAGAAGAGAAGTGTTTGCTTTGGCCATTCTAAGGCAGAGGAGCGGCAGGAGGGAAGAACAAGAAAGAGAAAAATCGTTTCCTGTCACTACTGTGACAAAAGCCATCTTTCCAGGTTTTAAATACGTACAGAGTTTTCATGGGGCTGATGTTGTGTGTTTAGTATCTGCACAAAGGTTGAACCTCACCACACATGGTATCTGGCCACAGGAGGTACTTTGCGTGGTACGGAGCTTTAGAAAAACATTTGGCAGCTTGACGGTCACATTCACATGCCATTTTTTGACACTTGTCTTCTAGTGATTCTGAAAGAAAACAAAGTAGGTTTGATTCTAGTTTGAAGTAGTAATAATAACAATGGAAGTACAGTTACTACGTCCCATTCCATATAGTGTTCATAACCTGTTACACAACAACAGTCATGTTTCAGTTTGCTGTTGTAGTTGAAATGCAATAGGAACTGTACTGAGCTTTAGTAATGCAGTTCTTCAGTTGGCACATTCCTTCTGGAAACACAGCCTACCCTGGCAAAGGAGGCACAAATGGAGGGAAAGCAAAATAAGGATTTTGCAGGAAATTAATGAATGCCTTTCTGCACAGTCCATGAGACAGTCGGCACAAAACCAAACTCACCACCTGGAACTGTCCACTCACCGCACACAGCAGCGTTGTCCTCGCACTCCCAGTGGTAACTTTCTATCTTGGGGTGACACCCTGCTTGCTCTGCCCTGCCATAGCAGCAGTCGTGGTTAAAGCAGCACCTGGGAATAACAGGAATGGGTTTGCACTAACACGTGCTGTGGTCATTTTCAGTCACGTCATCCGGATGGTTTTGCTTGGCATGTTTCTATAGGTTATAGGAACAAAATAATGTGTGTGCAAACAGTTAGCTACTCTGGAATCGAAACAAGATAATTGTTTAATAGATAAGATAAAGAATACTTATGCCCGTATTATGGTCAGGGATGAGGACGAGAAGTGTCTGGTACATGCTGATCAATTTGAACCTTCCCTGTATTTTCATCTATAAGAATCTAAAGGGTTTTCAATTTTAAACAGAGTAAACATAAAAGGTGAAGCCATTTCTGCAGCACCTTCCGAGGTGAATAAACATCAGAACAGTTTGCCAGATAAGAACTGCTTCATTTTTCTTCCAGCTATTGATGTTACTGTAACAGTTGCTAACAGCGGACAAGAAAACCTGTTAGGCCATAGTGTATCGTCAGAGATGTCTTGCTGCAAACCAACTGCTCTCTTTGACTCAGTGGAAGAACAGGATATATCAGTGAGCTCTTCACGTTCAGTCACTCTGTTTCCTCTTAAAAGCATCATATTACTGTAGGCACGTGATGTTTAGATGGTGTTCAGCTTGCCTGAGGAACTTGTGTGCAATAGAGCTCACAGCACTGACTTTTTCCCACTTGCAATTACTGTTGTTTTTTTCCTGTGCTTATGAAATAATTGCCAGTCTTCACCAATCTTCACTTAAACCTCCTGCAGTGCTGAGCAGCACAGTGCCTGTGAAGTAGCTCAGGACATCTATTTTGGGTGTAGGAATAAAAGACTTCCAAACAAAGAAACAAAAATCTACGCTCAAGCAGGACTGAAGGAAATGAGTGAGGAGCAGGGCTGCCTTTGCCATGGCTTCGTGTCAGTCTTCCTGTGTTTACAAATAATAGGACTCCACGAGAGTAGGTCTTAATTTTTTAGAATAACTTTTAAGCATTAAAAGAATAGAATATATGTTTTTGGATTTTTATATGTTGTTTTATAAAAGCAGTAAGAAAGCAGTTGTCTCCATGTGCAAGATCATAAGTGATGGCAGTAACTATTATGTGAATAATTATGTGAACCTCAAAAACTGTCTTTAAAATAACAGTGTTTATATCCAAAGGCTTGAAATACATAGGCAAAGACTCTAAGTGTAAGGTCTGACCACAACTACTGCGTGCAAAAAGCTTCATGCGCTGGCTTTCCCTATGTTCTGCTCTAATGGTAAATATCAGGTGTTTTCCTTTTGAATCACAGTGTTACCTGTCTGCTAAGTGAGAACTTCAGGTGTAGTGTGTGGTGGGGAAGTGCAGCATTGTAATGGTAAACGTCAATGTGTAAACCCTTATGTGACTGCTGTAACCAGGAAATCATCTTCCTGTCAGCTCATGTTCAGTCATGAATTGAATTGATGCTAGTCAGTGCAATGAGATCTAGTGCTAAATGTGAGGACTGTGTGCAATTTTGATTTCAGTAAGAACTTGTTATTACTTAATGTTATTTTCACCACGCTGAATTTTGCAGTTTTGTGTCTTGTTTTGAATGCTAATACAGTGGGGTGAGTAGAACTAAAACCAAAAGATTTTTCCAACAATTGTTTTTTTAGTAGATTGAGTGTTTGAGCTTTTAAAACTTCTCCAAGAAGTGTTCAGTTCTTGGCTAAGCAGCTGCAGCTAGGAAACTATGTTGTACTGCAAAGCCAATGTCAGCTTGGTAGGAGTTTCAGTTGAAGACTCACACAGAGGTACAGTAACACCAATTTAATGCTTCACAGTTTCCTAGCACTCTGTATTCTCTTTAAACTCAGTTCCCACATTTGATGTTAACTAGGCCTGACTGATGTCTTAGTTGTCTTAACTTTGGCATCAGCACCTTGCTACCCAGATAAAGAGTTAGCTTACCAGTCCACTCTGTCCTTGGGCCATCCCCTTCCTCCCAGGCCGCAGTAGCATCCGTAACGTAGGTAGGCAAAAGGAGACCGTCCCGTAGTGCATCGAATGGCTCCAGCTAATTCCAGGATTCCTCTTCGGTTTCTAACGTGGGCTTCCCCCAAAGTGTCTCTGCAAACTGTGGAAGGAAACCTTTTTATGTTGTGTGGAATCAAACGTTCAGACACAGCCTTTTTATTTTTTTTCTTCTAACTTTGATAATGAATGTCAGGACTTCAAACAATGCTCCCTTTTCTTTCTGAAATTCTGAGGCCGCAGTGGTTGACTGTCTTTGACCCGATCCCTACAACACTGAAGAGCATCTGGGATAGGTGCAGAGGTTTCCTCCCATCAGAGACAGCATACAGTAACCTCAGCCACGTCCACTCTTAAAGCTGGGGCTCCTGAGCATTTGGGAGGATTTAGCTAGAGTTGTGTTGTGGCCAAAGGAACCACGACAGTGGTGGATGGCAAAGCTGGGTCTGCTTGAGTGATAGGTGTAACTCAGGGAACCCCCAAAGAAAGTGAAGAATTTTCAGCATGTCTACCAGGTCCTGGCTGCTGGGGAAAGAAGATGTAGGAGGGTAAAAACAGGAAGAGGAAGGCAAGACTTCCTAAATTTTATTCCTGGTTGTATCAGAGAATTGTTGGCCAACTATGGAGAAATGGCAATCCCTCACTTAAATCCAGATCAGGTGGAAGCTGTGAACTGTCTTTTACTCAAGCATAATTCCTTGAAGCGTGCCATGTAAGCTGAAGAAAGGGAAACAACCTCATTATTCTTGCAGTTTCCTTATGTTAGAGCTCCAAGTCAGCCAGGTGCTCTGTTACTGAAGGAAGAGCGTTGGAACCTGAGCACAGCAAAGCAATGGGACTCCTAGAACACACAGAACTACAGAAGCAGTGCGGTATCAGCACAGTAAGGGCTCGTAAAGTATTGGCAGCCCAGAAACATTTCCAAAATATTTTATCAGAACTTCCATGGAATAAAATAAAGAATTGAACAGCGAAGTGGCACACTTGGGTATTTCCATACTGTTCATGATTAAGATGCATTTAAAAAGTGTTCTGTGACATTTGTTTTTACAGAGGTTGCTCATTTATTTTCAGGACAGGAATATTCCTGTGGGTTTGATTGTGCATTCCTGAAACAGTAGGTATACTTCTGTTAGGCCAATATGGGGTAACTCATATTTTTAAGTGTAGAATGGATCTTTGTTGCCTCTGAGTTTTCTTTTTGTCATGCAAATTGTGTGCAGCTGTATTGAAGACAATATCATGGCTGGAGGAAAAAGGGAGGGAGTCAGACTGGGTTTAGTTTGGTGCCTTAATGATGCATACAAGAAATCACAAACACATTGCTTTGATATGTAGAGATCACAGGAAATAAGTACAAGCAAGTGTACAAGGATGCTCTCCAACAAGTCAGGTTGAGTCTGGTCCTGTTAGAGCTTTCAGAATTATCATAATGTTTAATTCCCATGATCATTGTGTACGAGGAATTGTGAGCACCTTTGCTAAAATTTCAGCTGATGAGAGAAAGTTTTGGAGAGGAGTATGAAACCAAACCAGCCCCAAAGCCCTGACGAGGTCTGTCCGTCAGCAGACGCCCGTGCAAATGGGTGCCAGGCACCCACAAGTGAAGGTCGAAGGGAAGACGAACCCGTACTAATCCCACTGAAACTATAGGCACTGCTTCTATCCCCACGTGCTGTTTGACAAACTGTAGTTGTCTTTGTGATTTCAGTAACTCAGTTGCAGGCATTAGAAGCTGTGTGGTGGCTTTCTGAAGAGTGAAATGAAGCAAACATTAAGATGGCTCTAGAGAAGGTAGCAGCGAGTAATCGCATTATATCGGCGTTGCGCTCGATTTCCAATCTGTAATTTTGCTGCCCAGATTGGAGTCCTGCCATGCTTGGAGAAACTTCAGTGTACTCTCCTGGGTTGCTGCCTACGCAGGCTCTTCAAAGCTGGGATAGTGCTGTACGTTATCATGTCATAATTATTATGTCTTTGCAAGATATTTCTGCCACAGCTTCCTATATAAATTTTCCTGGCTTTCTAGCCACCTACTTTGTGCTAATATTTAAAACAAAACAGCAGTCCCTTATGTTTCCATTAGCATGGAGGGGGGGGGGGCGAAGTCACTTTAGAAACATGAGGTTTTTGTGACAGGTCCTATTTCCTATACCATTCTTCCCCTTGCAACAGTCGCAATGTTTTTCAGACGCTATTTTTGTGGAGATACGAAGCTGTCCACGAGCTGTGACACACTGCTTCATCAATCGTTGACATCCTGTATAGACTGTGGGTTTGACAGGAAATTCTGTGCCATTCTATCAAAGGCAGAGGCCACAGGAACATTTGTGATGTAAAATATATTTAAGATTACCTATAGCGATGCTTTCTGTGTAAGGTCATAGTGCTCCAGTAGTTCAGAGGTTGAAAACTAGGGGTGAGCAGATTTTGTGATGCGTCTCTCCGGCCCTGCCAGGGCTGGGTGCCTTCATACTGTATGGGTTATCTCTTTTTTCTGGCTTAGATCTGCCCACTGCTTTCAGAAGCCGCCAGGAATAGCCTTTCTCACCTCATCTCGTTGCCCAGACCACCGCCATACACACGACTACAGCTTATAGAAAGAGCGAGCTTCTTTGGAGGAGCAGTTTGCCTGATACTGCAGCACAAGCGTTGGGAAAGAGGTAAATTGCCTTTCCCTCCCTCCTCCCTGCCTACAGAACGGGTGAGTGCGAAGCCTGACTCAGAGCCATCGTGCTGAAGCCAGGCTCTCTCTGTAATGATCACTCCAGGCTGCCACAAGCAGTCCAAGCAGTTTTCATTGCTTCCCTTGATGTTCTCACTGAGGTTTGGACGGAGCGAGGTGGGAAGGCTTGGAGGAGGAACAAAATGCAGAAGGAATAATAGGGGTACGCTGAGCTCAGGAAGTCGAACTGGGGCAGTGAGGCTAGTGGGACCTTCAGCTGGCCCCATTAGTGAGCACCTTCCCTTTGGGCTTTAGTTGTGTGACCTCTTCGGTCCTCCCCCAGCCCCTGCTCCGCTCTGTGCAGAAGACAGGAACGGGTAGGGACGTGTGAAGAGCAGGAAGGCAGAAGAGAATCTCTTACTGAAGGCAGCTCAGTGCTGTCCTGGCAAAGTGGCCTTCATCCTACGGCCGCTGCAGAGGATGGGCTTTGTAGTGAGGGGCACCGAGCGGGCGCAGTGGGAGCCGGGCTCTGCCATGCTCTGCTGGGTAAGTCGTGGTGAATAAGATGGGGATCTTTCGTGTCACTGCAGGAACCTAGAATCAGTGGCCTCTTATCTGTGCATTAAGTACTGGGAGAGTACAGCTTCACAGCGTGGAAGGAATAGGTACAGTCCGGTACTGCACAGATGGACACCTCAGAAAATCTATGGGGAAATGGACTGTAAATGATCACAACTGCTCTCTAGTACTGCTGAATAAACAGGACACCTATTTAACGAGCAGGAGCCGAGAAATTAACATCTGCCAAGGAAGCGGTCTGCGGGGGTAAGGCGGGGGAGGGATCCGTAATGGAAGGACCCACTCGTGCCTTATCCACAGCGCCCGACTCGCGCTGCGGGAGCTGCTGGGCTCTGCCCGGCTCGGCTGGGGAGCGGGCAGCTGCCCTACGTGCACGCTGCAGTGAGGGTAGAGATACCGAACCGGTAAATTCGCGCACGGCCGATGAAGCGTGAGCGCGAGGGGCCGCGCAGCGCTGCAGCTCCGGGCGCTCCCGGCTGTGCTGCTCGGGGTGGGAGCTGCGCCCTCACCGCGTCTCTCCTCGGGCTGCCCGCTCCGCCCAGCCCCAGCCCCAGCTCCCGGGAAGCGGCACTCACCGGCGGCGAGCAGCAGCAGCAGCGGCAGCGGTGCCGTGCGGCGGGGCCCCATGTGCAGCGCGTCGGGCGGGCGGGGATGCGGCTCCGGGCAGCGCTGCCGCGCTCTGTGCGCGCTGTGTAGGTGTGCGCCGGCTATAAAGGGCCGCTCCTGCCCCGGGTCGGGTCCCCGGAGCCCGAGCCGCGCTCCGTCCGTCCCGCCACGAGGGAGGGGCTGCGGCCGCGGAGCCGGGCGCTCCGAATCGGTGCGGTCCGGAGCGGGGCCGCTCCCCCCAGCCACGCTGCGGGACGGGGACCTCCCGGGCACGCAGCCTTATCCCGGGCTTCTTTTGATGCGGGGTTGTTTTTTTTTCCGCTCGTGGAATTTGTAGGTGCTTTTTCCCTTTACAACTCTCCAGTTATTATTGAGAACTGCGCGGCCCGGTGCCACGTTCCCCCCGCGGTGTCACTGCCCCTCAGAACACAGACAGTGCCACTCTGTACATCGTCCCGGTGTCGTGTTCCAGTTGTGTCATCGCACCTTTGCACGGGGACCGGCACGCTCCGTCGGTGCTCCCCGCGGTCTGAGCCCCGCAGCACTGCGGCTTCGGTAACGGGTCGGCTTTCCCTCCTGCGCCATTGGAACCCCACTGCGGACAAAGTTAAGGGAAGAAGGAAAGAAGGTGGTTTCTGTCCCTCAGTAGGATTTACCAAGAACTTGTTCTTGGTCATCCCGCAGTTGGAAGGCAGCCTGAGGGTCGTTCGCTTGTTTGTACTGTTTTGTTTGTTGACACTGTGCACTGCCACCGCTTTCTGTCCGTCCCTTTTGGACACGGTGAGCACAGCTCCCGCTGTCCTTCCCAGGGAGGGGGGCTCGCGTGTCACAGAACTGCCGGCTCGGGCAGACGTCGCTGCTGTCGGTGGTCTGTTCAGGTCACATTAGGAAATCCATCCGTTCAGATAGAATTGATGTATTTTTCAGGTTTTGCTGCTGCTGCCATCAAATGGGTCAAAGCAATTTTCTCATTACTCACGGAGTCACACCGCTAATTGCTGTTACACTATTTTTATATTGTCACTTGTCCATTATTTGTTTACTGACTCTTCCGGTCAGTCAGTCACACCTATTACAGCGTTTTAATAGCTTTCAACAGCACTTTGGTGAAACTTCCAGTTGAACAGTGTCCCATCCAGCATACCATTGGATATGACAATGAGAACAGTATCCAAGGGAGCAATGCAAATTGCCTGGTTTGTTTGCCCTTCAGAGGCAGGCTGTGATGTGCTGCTGTCGGGTTAGTGCAGCTGATGGGGATTTCTCATCTAAGCTGGCTAATTCCTCTCCAAGTATCATACACACGTTATCCAACTGTCACAACAAACCAACGTTAACGTTTATGGGTGGCAGCACGTGCAGAAATCGTGCGTAGCCAATAAACAAGGTGCTGCTGTAATACTTTTTAAAGCAGCTGCTGAATACTTTATGTCAGCAGTTTGAACTGAAACAGAGCCATCCCGTTGGCATTCTGTGGCCCTGGGAAATGTTCTGCTACGACAGCAGAGAGATGGACAGCGTGGTGTTGGGTTCATGAAGCTTCTCTTTCTGTAGAGACCACAGCAGCACATCTGTGTGACAGTACAGAGTCTGTGAGGCTGCTGGTGGGGATTGTGTCTGTGAGCACTTTTCCCATTATGTATGGCACCCAAGATGTCATCTTTGAGTTAGAAATACATTGTTCTCTGAGGGAAGGACAGTAATCCTAAAGCCACTGCTAACAATTGTGTGAGACTGACACGCTCAGGGTGAGCTGCTCCTGTCAGCAAGGAGAGGAAGACACAGCGTGACCCTACGTGAAGGAATGAAGCAAGGAACACAAGTCAGGAGTTCTACTTCATGTGATTGGTGACAGAAGTTCAAAGGAGAACATCTCATGAAACTGGGCCAAAAAAAAATCTCATAAAAGGAAATAATTTCGTTTAAGGAATTGGATGGCCAAGTTCCCTTTAAGCTTTTAGATCATATTTAAATACTGCAAATGTTCTATTCCCATTTTCTGGTGCTGCTGCTCTTTCCGAAGCACTCGGTGTCTGCTGTGAGCTGTGTGTGATGTGTGATGCATACATTCTTACTCATGAGTTCTTTCTTTGTGTGAATCGGAGCTGTGTGAGGGTGGGAGAAGCGTTTGCTTCTCAAATGTCCTTAACCAAGGTTGTGTATGCTCTGTGGTGGTTTTAATTGTGGCAGTTTTAATTAAGTTGCTTTGAACACTGAGGAATAGATGAATGTAACTGAGACTTATCATTGTACCAAGGAACATTCTCAGTGTAAAAATAAGGGCAGACTTGTTAGGTTGGCTGAACTGAACAAGTTCACTGAAGTTTTTTCAACGTGTGTGATTCAGTTTATGTGCAGAATGAGTGTATTAGAGTATACCCACAGCGAGATAACCGAGTGAAGCAATCCAAGTTAAAATGTTGAGGGATTGTTAGCACAGTCCGAAATAGGACGACTGTGAGTGCTGGTTATCTGCTTCCCTGTGGGCAGCTAAAGGCAGGGACTCTGAGCATGGTGTAATGGTGTATCTATGCTGACTGAATGGCTGCAAAGGTGTATTTTTCTAGCAACTGAATTACTTCTATTAACACTTCTTATTTAGTAAAAGCAGTTATTTTATCTGAGGAATTAAAAAGCACTGACCTTGGTCAAAGTTGGTGTGGATATATGTGTGTGTATAAATATACACATACTCATCACTTAGCTATAATGATGATCTCCAGTACTGATGATGATTGTAGATCAGGGTGTGTAGGTACATAAGTCCTACAAAATCAGGATTCCACTATGTTAAGCATGTTATGATTACTCCGTATGATGTATTTCCTACTCCACTGGATGACTGAACTAAGCAAACTGAACTAAGAAAGAATGGTGGAAGAAATTATTTCCCCCACTGACAGAGATGGAAATGGAGGCAGGGTGACTGGGTTATGGTCTTACTCAGTGAGGACTGTGATGGAGCTGGGGAACCGCACCCTGCTGTCCCGTATCCCAGCTTAACTCTCAGACTGGGTTTTTCTGGGGCACCAGCTTCTGGAGGAAACCCAGTAAAGAAAAAATATTCATCACATAAATCCACTTCTAGCATGCAGAATAAAATTCAGTTTTGCACTAAGATTGCACCAGTCTGTGGTATAACCTGGGGTGTCTTTGAAATAGTAAGCTTCTGAGTACAAGAGAACCTGGGGAGCCACGTGTACAGCACTGTCCTTGACTTGCCCTTCAGCACTGATGCTGTGCGTGTTCATAGACGTGCTGTGCCAGTGCAGAGCTGCACATAACAGACACAGTGTGCGAGGAGGGCTGTTATTACAGGAATGGCTTACAGCTGCAGTGTGTACAGGGGAGCTGAAGGACTCCTACAGCACTGCTTCTCACATAAGGCATTTTTTTCAGTTTGGTTCGGTTCTGTTCTGGATTCTGCTCTCTCATCTATGATGGCTGTCAGCACAAAGTCCATCCTGTGCCTTCCATCCCCCAGGCAAGGTACAGACTGCAAGCGTGTTCTTGGAGCACCACGTAATACTGATGCAATACTGTCCTTTTATTGTGATATGGAAATGTCATCTGTCTTTGAGCAAAGCCACAAACTATCAGATTCTGGTGAAGGAATCTATAAATAATTTCTGACTTTCTTAGCTCTTATGTTTTGATGCCATGTGTGTGTGCCAGGGGATTTGCTACACACTGTAAGTCGAGCTCTGCGTTACGGCACTTGCACCCAGAGGAGCCCCAGGCCTGCTTCTCGTGGATCCCAGGGCTACTTTTGATACCTGGATGTGAAGAGATATAGCAGTGCAACTCTTCCATTTATTTTTGCAAAACAAAAGTTGAAAGCTCTGGCGTATCACTGGAAGGATGTCTCACTTGCCTCTTTCAGTAAGGTTGCATCAACTTGGGTTCTTGCAGTGGCTGCTGTAATGACCAGGGTGATGGGATCGAGTGAACTCTCACCAAGTTTGTGGGCGACAGCAAATTGGGGGGAGTGGCTGATGCACTGCAGGGCAGGGCTGCTGTGCACATGGACCTGGTCAGACTGGAAAAATGAGCTATCAGGGCCTCATAAATTTCAGCAGATAGAGCCCCGTACCTGGGCTGATACAACCCTGCGTGGCAGGACAGGTTGGGAACTGTCTAGAGAGCAGCTTGGTAGAAGAAGACCTAGGGGTCACAGCAGATGAGTCAACTGTGCAACCTTGCAAGCAAATGTGTCCAGCTGCATGCTGGGCTGAGAACAGCTGATGGCTATGGAAGAAAATCATTTTCCCATCTATTTGGCACACATGAGACTACATCTGGAACACTGTCTATAGTTTCGGACTCCTAGTAAAAGCCAAATGTTCATCTACTAAAGTGAGGCTAGAGAACGCCACCGGAGGGCTCAGGGAGGGGGAAGCTGATGGAGATGGGTTTGGTTACCTTTAAAGATGATGATGGAGAGAGGGCTGTAGGGAGGATGGAGCTTGGTTCTGCCCAGAGAACAACAGGCAAATGCTAATAAGTTGCAACATAGAAAATCTAATACATAAAACTATCTATCTTTTTATATATAATAAATATATCTATGGATGTACATATGTATATATGCATATATATATAACATTCTATCCTTAAAGTAACTCAGCTGGAGATAGCCTGGATCAACCTACTCTACAGGGACCTGCCTTGAGCAGAAAGCTGTACTGCAGACTTGAAGAAGCCCCTTGCCACTTATGGATGTGTTTCTATGAATTTGTGATGTGAAATCAGATAGCTTCAAACTAGCAGTTGCACTTTACCAGGGAAGGAGACTCCTATACCACTTTACATTTGCCTGAAGTATTCCATGAAACGATGCCTGCCGGGCAGAGAAGGCAGTACATCTGTTCTGTTGCAATAATTAATTGAAAATTAGTTTTGCATGTATCAAGAACTATGCTATGCAAATACAAAGGGGAAATAATGTGTACTGATTCCAAAGAGACCTGGGGCTTCGTCTGTCTGCTTTTATTGTTTGCATTGCTTTGCTATCAACAGAAGCAGTGTCCTTTTCATAAAGAACTAATTTTCTACCTTTACAATTCACTGCTTTGAAATTCAGTCGCTGTGCATTTGTCCCTGTTGCCCTTATTTAAATACTCTTCCAGTTCTGTTGTATCCTTACTGAGATGGGGGAAAGCTGCAGCACTGTGCACAGCAGTCAAGGTGAAAGTAGACTTTATGCTGAAAGAGACTGTGTAGACTATATTCCATTGGGAGGGATAAGACACAAATACACCTGTTATCACTTTGTGCAACCTTTTATTTTAGTTTATCTGTTTGGTTTTTTTGTTGTTGGTTTTTTTTTTCATTCCATCTCATTACACATTTTAAATTGCTTCAAAATCATCTGAGACAAAAATTTGCATTTATGTATTCATCCATGTCTTATTCTCCATCCCATCAATGGTGTGATCTCACACTGCTCTGCTTGTAGTACAGCTTTTTCCCTGCTCTTTCTGTTCATGATACCTGCTTTCTCAGCTGTCAAGAATTTTATGGCAATTGGACACTTAGCAGAGGATAAAAACCTAAGCATGTTTCCATCAGAAGAAAGGTAAGCACGAAGTAGCCCTTGTCTGTTTCATCCTATAGAATCACGAACTCTTCCTTAGTTGTAGGAAAGAAGAACCTAACCTTCCCCTTTTCTATTTCTGTTTGGAATTCTTTAATGCCACATTAATGTTTTAACGCTGCACTAGTTATTGCCTCTCTCAGAAAGAAGAAAAGCTAAACCCTTACTAGTTTATGGTCCATGTACTCCCTAGGATGGATTTGCAAGGAACAGATAATCATTGCTTGTTTCCAAGTAGTATTCAGAAGGGAGGATCAAGGGGAGACATTCGCAAATATAATTAAATAGCAATTCTAATTCATGTATATTCTGTACAATACCATACTGAGGTGTTTTTGGTTTGGATTTTCTCTTTCTGACAGCCAACAAGAAAAACAACTGTACTAAATAGACTTAAAATGTAAAGCAAAGTAGTTGATTATCTGTAATGATTTCATCCTGATCCTAAGGAAGGGAGCACACCTTCCTCTGACCAGGAATAATATAAGCATTAAATGCTACTTTTGTTCATATAAAGAAAGAAATATTTTTAATCATAGTACATATATTACAGTTGTCTGTAATCACCATAATTAACTGATTACCCCACAACTGGGAAAACTGGAATTAGGTGGGTGCCCCTATGGTCAACCTTTCTGCAGGTTGAAGGAAGAGGAGGAGCTGCAGAGTCCTGATTTTACTTTAAATACTGGACTTAGGGAGTCATGTGAGAACACCAAGAAGCACGATCCCTAGGGAAGGGTTGTCACACCAGAAGTGCGACGTATTGGTACACTCCTTCTCCCTTCCTCCCTTCCTCCC
>VXAB01005510.1:1290-44658 GCA_013399175.1 Odontophorus gujanensis
CCCCCCCAGGAGCACCCAGTCCGAGCTGCTTTCTGCCTCTGATAGTGCTTGTGTTAACTGCGGTCTGAGCTCCTGCTTTGAGGATGGGAACGGGAAACGACACTGAAGCACGGAGGAAAGTGGCAGTGAGCGATGCCCGGCAGCAGGTGGAGCTGAAAGCCAGAGGGAGCGCAGCCAAGAGGCAGTGCAAGAGACGGCACCGCTCCGTGTCCCTATTTAGCAATGGCCACACATCAGGAGGGCTGCAGCACCAGGGCACCAGCGAGGGCTCTGATTTGGATGCTGTCATTTTGGACAAATGCAGAATTCTGCTTCTCCCACCCCAAGAGCATATTCCTCTTGCATTTCAATTCTGCTCTGAGGCTTGCTGTGCCTTGCAGGGGGGTGAAATGCTAAAAGTCACTGAAGCAACCATGGCCCATGAGCTATGTTTTTTGGGGAAGATCCTGCCAGACTGCTCTGTGTTTCTCTGCAGTGGTGTTTGCAGCCCCACTGCACAGCAAGCAGTTATCACCCAGGGACCGTGAGCCAGTCCAATGCAGGAGGTACTGTCTGAATCAACTCTAACTCACAGCAAGCTCAACAATTCCACTGATGATTCCCAGAGCTCAGCACAAAATGGACATCTGCTAGCATGGAAAAGCCCTGAGCAAAGCACGAGGCAGTTTCCAGGGTGGGAGCCTTCTCCCTGCATCTCTTGCCCCAGCTTAGCTCTCACCCATGCTGGTTGCACCTGGCAGCAGTCACAGGACACTGGGTCACTCACCATCGCAGTCAAAGAGCGCGAACACCACATCACACACGTGGTCCGACAGCTCCACCTTTGCCACCGTCCTGGCCACCTGTTGCATTGTCACTGCAAGAGAGGAGGGCACACGGCTAGTGGGACACCAGCACCCAGAGCTGACACAGAGATGTGCAGAAAACTCTCCCTTTTCCATTTTAGCAGCTAGAGATTCAGTGCAGGGTTATGCAGTTGATTTTGTTGTGCAGCGGAAAAGAGAAAAACCCTAAATCCTCACAGGTCTGGTTCAGCCACTCCCCACATATATCAGTACCTATCTGACTGCCTTCTGCTGTCTCTTTGAGCTCATTCAGCACCATCTGATGCAATGGAAGAGCTCTGCATGAGCATGTTTGCACCTACCCTTCACTCAGCTGAGCTGAGACCCAAAGTGAATGACTGAGGGCTCCCATTAGAAGTGATTTCATTTAGCAATGCCTCACCATGAGGTGGCACTCAAATGGTGCCTTGGGAGGAAAACCTTCCAGCAAGGGTGAGAGCCACCCAGCACTGCATGCCCCAAAATTTGGCTTTCTGCAGCACTGGCCCCATTTGCACCGTCATCTCTATGTTTAATTTTTAATAGTTGCTTTCCAACCAGTTGCACAGCAGCTCCACCAAACTGAATTGGCTCTTGAAGCTAAAGCAGAGTGGTGTTCACAGGTGTTCCTGTCCACTGTTACCAGAATAAAGCTGTTTCCAAGTCACTGCTGAAGAAAACCTAAATTAGTTTAAGCCCCCAAGATGCAATGTGGTCAAATGAACGAACCCAGGTGATGGCATTCCTCAGCCCTACACAGGAACACGTTAACGGTCCAGGACTTAATCAGCTCACACTGACATCAGATGCTCACAAACTGTAATTAAATTCCCAATCTGAATTCAGCTTCCCCCTACTTCAGGAGAGGAATAAAACCATAAATCTTTCAGCAAGGTGCACGCCAGGTCAGAGGCACAGGAGGACATGGTATAATTAGATTACATCACGCTGTCCTCAGGCTGATGCCAGCCACATCTCCAGACCCTCACAAAATGCTTTCATTCAATGCAGAAATACTGCTCTTTGCTGACCTGCCCTCTGCTTTTCCACCCCTGCAGCTGAGGGCGAGGTCACAGCAAGTTGCTCATCTGTTCTGCTGAACCTCTGGAATAATCCAGCTGCATGGCAATGCTCTGGAACACCTCCAGGGATGCTGACCCCCCCTACCTCCCTGTGCTTTACCACACTTCCAGAGAAGAAATGTTTCCTAATATCCAACCCGAGAAGGAAAGCAGCAGCCACAGAGAAGAACAGCCCTTGGAGCAAAACCCTCTCTCCAGCCACAGCAGAGCACTGCTCTCAGACAGTTATGCTTTTGTAAGAGCATCACACATACCAAACAGAAGCGCCTGCACAAGTACAGTATAGGTCTCTGGCAGTGGTCCAGGGGTCAGCTCTCATCTTCATGTACTTTCTCTGCAGACACAGGAGCAGGAGCTCCCATGACCTGCAGCACAACTGGAGCTAACAGTTGTCAGAGAGGCCCCCTCATCCTTAGCATCCTGGTACACAGAGAGCCTGAGGCTGTTCAGAGAGCTGAAATGGGACCACTGGATTGGGTTAAGTGCTCAAGCTGTCCTCTACCATTAAGCATGTTCCTTAACATGTGAAAAGCTCAAGGAAAAAGAAGTAACACTAGTAGAAAAAGCACCAAAAACACTTATCTACACTTACCTCTAGCTTCATTTTCCCCACTTATCTGCACGTGCTGCAGAGGTGCTGTAGCACACCTATGCTTAGGGAAGGAAAGAGGCTTGAAGTGCTGTAAGCCACCACATATCCAAGACCAATCGTCTCCAACAGCAGAAGCAGTCTGTATTTCCTCAAACAGCAACGCTGAATGTCATCACAGAATGGTTTAGTTTGGAAGGGACATTTTGAGATCATCTAGTTCCAATCCCTCTGCCAGAGGGCAGGGATGCCTCTCACTAAGCCAGGTCGCTCAGAGCCCAGTGTCCTTTAGCTCCTTTTAAACTCAAACCTTCCTGACCCCACGTTCCTCTGCCCCAGGCACCCCAGCACACTAGGTGTCTCAAAAGCGATTTTTCTTCTAAGATTTCAAGTGTTGCAGCTTTACGCCCGCTCCTTTACCGAGCCATCAGAGCATTTCATCCAGGGTTAGAGCTCAACAGTTCTCTCTTCCACCGAGCCATGCCTCACAATGCGCTCAGCGCACGGGGTTGCACGCAGCAGGAGTGTGCCAGAGCCCAGGCAGATGGCAAACATCATTTTTCAATCTGTCTTGAGATTAATCATTTGGGCAAAGCAACAACACACAGATGTTCTATCTCACTGGACCCCAAAGGCTCTATTTCCTCCTACTGCTGAAGCGTAGCTTCCTCTTGTCTCTGCTGCAAGTCTCTCCAAGGCACTGCTCCCCTGTGCCCTGAGATGCGGGGCAGCCCTACTGCAGCACTGCTGCTGCCAGCAGGGTTGCTGCTCAGAAAGTCTGGCTGCGGATGGTGCCAAGGAAGTGCAGCTCACACCCTCGCCTCAAAAGAGGACTCAGCAATGAATTCCGTGCCAGCCTGCTGCCAGCTGCACGCCCCAGCAAACTGCCTGGAGCCATCTGCTCAATAATGTTTGTTTGTGATTTAAGAGAACGATGGCTACATGTTTCCAGTGGAACCAGAGAAGGGCGAATAAGGAATTCTCCATGTTCGTTCGTGGGTCAGTTTTACTGCTTAGAAGAGGCTTCCTTAATTCAACACCAAAAAGAAGCTGCCCAGCTATTGCTGTTTGGTGCCATCCATTTTTTCCTGCTTCATATTAAACAGCACTCCCAGAACCTAACAGCCAGTCTCCTGCATGAGGTTAGCAGCAAGGACACAAATTGTCCTTTTTCTCCTCCCAACAGGATGCACAACTTCTATATTTGTTGCTTTTTAATAAGCAACCCTATAAGAACTTGGCTTTTGGAGGAGATGCAGCCCACTTATTGCTGATCTATTTGTGAGTGTAATATCCAGATGAGGTGACAAAGAGCATGCATATGGAAAACAAGTTGTGTGCAGATAGTTTAGGTGTGTGAGCATGCAGATTCCCTGCTGCAAAACCCAGGCATACTGCTGCAGGTTGATCTGCACCTTCATCAAGGCCGCACTAAAACCTTCCTCGAGCACCCTGCCACAACTCACCTCCTGCATCTCTGGGCTGGGCAGTGCCGATGGAGGAGGGGGATAACGCGTGCCAGCTGCCAGACACAGACAAAATGGGGAACTGCAGCACAGCTCTCCTGCCAAGGCATGAAGAGCTTGAACTCGTGAATGGCAAAGGGGTTGTGGCTAACGCTTCTGGAGCACCCACACTTTGAGGCTTTTCCCACTCCTCTCTGGTTTGCACAGTGTCAGTGTCAACCAGACCTTTCCCTGAGGCTTCCCACCCCCACAGGCTGCTGGCATCAGACCTGGAAGATTCCTGGCAGAACACAGCAGCATGAAGCCTCCCACGGCTTCTTCCTTCAGCCAAAAGACTCCTTGATCAATGGCTGTAGCTCCAGCACAAGCTCATTAATTGTACATAATTAAACAGTAATCACACTGATTTACCAACTGTGTGCGGACCTAAACACTCCACAAATACATATTTTGTGACTGGGCAGTTGCTAATTTACTGTAGACGCTGAGAAAATTGGATTTGCTAGGTTATTATCACCACACTGCAGACAGGGCTCTGTGCAGCAGCAGCAGCACATCCATACTTCATATAAGGTACTTACTCAATTTTACTTTCAGATTAGAGGGGAAAAAAAAACCTAGAACTATCTGGTTCTTTTAACTTTAAGTCTTAAGATGCAGTGATCCAGAGGAAAGGGTACAGGTGATTTCCCAAAAATTCAGAGATGAGGAGAGCTGTTGATGCATGCTGGACAAGATGTGACACCGATGGCAATTCTACTGCCCAATAACCTATTCATATCCTAACATTCCCTCAAGAGCTCGATAAATAACTTGCTTCTGAAACATCTGATTTTGCAGCTGCTTTAACTGGTTAGTAGGCAGGAGTTTCCACAAAACTTAAACTCCAGTCAGGGACTTCAGTGCTCAGCCCAGGAACTCAATGGAGCCCAAAATGCAGATGCCATTACTTGGATTTCAGATCAGAAGTGCAGCATGTGGTTCTTCTTTCTAAGCAAAGCCTCTTAATTTTAGGCAAAGAGGAACCAGGGGTTGTATAGTGCCTACCACCAGCTCCACTGCTGGTTAGTGTACAGGGACCTCAAGTGTTTGTAAAAGGCTGGAAAGATGTCCTTCCCAGGACTGGCCTGGAGAAGAAACATCAAAGTGCCTGGACTGGTAACATAGTCAGGGGTTTGCTTTACCTCTGTACACACCTGACCTGAACGGTTCTACTGAAGAGCTTTATCACAGCTTACTGATCTATTCAGGTTATATGTTTCAGCATTTTTTTCCATGCTATATCTAAAATGGAAGAAATATAAAACCCCAAATCCACGTTTATCCCTGCACTTCAGCAAGTTAAATCTCTAATCACAGGGAAGAGCTGCTGTTTTGCGACACGTTTAATCCATCAGATGGGGCTTGCTGGCCAGCTCTAAGTCCAACCACATGCTCACAGCGTCTGTGTGCCACACAACTTTAATACCTTTATCAAGTGAAGCTCCAGCCATGTGGTAAAAGCTCAACGCCGTGTCCACATCATTTATATTCTTCAGAAAAGTGAAGAAGTTCTCCACCTCCTCAAATGTCAGCCCCTGCGATGGAAAAAGAGGGTCTTAAGTGACAGGGAAGGCAGAGCGTGACCTCACAGCTGAGGTTTGGGACACTACTACAAGAAGGTTCATGTATGAGACGTGCCTAAACTAGCTTTGCTATAGGATGCTGCAGAACGGGTCTGTTTGCCCTACCTATCTGTACAGCATACAGGCAGAACAGCTGGTGGCAAGCTTGGCTCCCAGCTCTATTTGGCTGCAAAATGTAGCTCGACTGCATCAACCCCTCAAGCAGGGCTGCACTGAGAGCTGCAGCTTCGCAGCTTCCAGACCACCTGAGCTGGTGCTCCACCACAGCAGGGACAGCCACCCTGCCTCCTTCCCTGCAGAGATCCATCAGCCTGTCACAGGAGCTCCGGCTCAGTCTCCTCCTGCCACGTTTAGCCAGAGAGATGGATGTACTGAGACTGAAACCACAACTGCGTAACATGGCATGGCTTCAGAGTGCAGATGAGAGAGCACACACTGCAGCTGGTACTGCCAAATATAAACTCCTATGGCCTGCTGTCACCCTGTTCAAGCTGCTCCTAACAATTTCCAGTCAGGGAAGAAGTGATCTAGCTATTCTGAATATAAAGCACTTAAAAAAAAAAAATCTTCTACAGACACAGCACCTCTAGATATGTTAAAAAAAAAGAAAAAAAAAGAACTACAGAACATGTGCAGCCTGCCCAGAAGTACTTCAGCTTGTTCCTGTCCTCCACCTAACTGAGTACATGGCTGTGTACAGCTGATGCACGCTGCAAAGCATGCACACCAACTGCAGCAGCAGGGTTTGTCAGCACTGGACTCTCAGATCCAGACCAAAAAGGATGAGGTAGCAGAGTGCAATCATAGCCAACACACCTAAAAAAATTCCCAGTCACTGCACAGGGGGCTTTCTTCAGACATATATCACTCTGCTTTCCAAGCAGTATGTTAACAGCCACATGGCAGAGTCAAATATTATGCTGTCCCAGCAAAAGAAAACATCACGTGCTTCTGCACGAGGTAGCACAAAGACTCCTGCTTTGTACAATGGAGCTACAAGAGAACACATCTTGGCAATTCAAACACCCACCCATCCCAGCACCTCCCTGCCAGGTGTGTGCATCTGAGCAGAGCACCAACAATGCAGAAACCCTGAGGGAGCTAGGATCTGCACAGTCACATTCACGCTAACAGAAGACATCGTGCTCTGGTTTGCTGATCATATAACCTCCCATGGTTGAGGCAGTGGCCACAATGTACCCCAACAACCACTGTAAGCATAGCATTATCCTGAGAATTTCCACCAGGAAATGGCCAATGTCCAGGCTGAGCAGTGTTTCTCTTCGTGCCAAGTGGCCCCTTGCTCAGCAGCTTGTGGTTGTTGCCATTGTTTCAGCCAGCAGCATGGAAGGTTACCAGCTTACATACCATCTTGTGGTCCTTGTCCTTGCTAGAAAGCAAAAGCAATGAAGCGTGGAGATGTCCTACTAGTCCAGGCTTTCACAGTACACACATACTGAATCTCCACAGCAAAAATCTAGCTGGTATTGCAGAATTGAGGAATTGATGAATTCTGTCACTGAGGCTGGCAGCAGTACTGACACCTTCCCAATTCTCTACAACTGGAGAACTGCAGAATTGTGCTGACAAGCTGACAGCAGTGAGCGATCACTATCAGCCAGCAGCCGGGTATGGGGATTAATCTGTCCCCATCACTGTGTCTGTCAGTGCTGCTCAGCTCTCATAAGTCACTCATGTCTTTGCTGAAAGACCAATAGACATCAACCCACCAAAGGTTTAGCCTTTTGTTCCTCAGGATTGTTTCCACCAATATCTGCTTCCCGTGGTTTCTACTTGAATTTCCACTCCTTCTGCTCACGTGGAAATGGCTTCAGCAACACTTTAAGGACTGGGGCCCAAAGGGGGGCACGGGAGAGGACCAGCTCTGTTCCTTCTTCACAGGCGAGGAGCAAAGCAGAGTGTGATGCAGCAGCTGCTGGCTCTGCAGATGTCTCAGTTGCAGAAGCACTGCCAGCACTGAACTCTCGCTGTTCCCAGTCAAGAGCACTTCCTAGCTTAATGCTACACTCACTTACAAGGGCAACTCAGCAAGAACAGCCCTGAATAAATCAGCTGGGAAGCTCAAAAGGCAATTAATGTGATTCTGGCCACAGTAGTCCTATTTCTAATGAGACAGGAAAATTTAAGCAACATAAAAACAATGAGAGCTGCACCTGTGTGATGCAATAAAAGCACATGAGCACGTTCACATACAAAGTGCTGCACACATACCTGCAGGGGATATGGTCCTCTGCAATACCCCAGGGGAAGAACAAATACTTTCAGGAAGAGATTCTCTTGTACAAAAGACAATGCAACATTGGGCACCAGGCTGTGCTGTCTGTGAGCTCAGACCTGCTGAAAGAGATGAGTGTGGTGCCCAACTTCTGCCTTGCATAAGCACAGGCTCTGTGCATCCTGGTGCCCGGAAGGCTTATCTGCTCCTGTGTGAAGAAGCTGCCCCTTCTTGCATCCTTTACTTCTCCCTAAATCAATGTGTATCTTGTTTATAGAGGGACTGTCTTGTTTTAGGATTTGGTTGCTTCATCTCCCCCAACCTAAGGAATTATGCGCTTTCAAACAATTCTGTTTCTTGAAAACACTTTTTCCTTCCCTTAAAAGTTATTGGAAGGAAGAAATAAAGTGACTTGCTCAGAATCTGTCTGTTACCTACAAATAGAAACACAATCTGGTTGCCTTAGGGATGAGGAATAAGGTAAAAACAAAAGATCTTTCTCTGCCACAGATGTCAGGTTTCTGACTGACACATGGAAGGAAGGGAACATCTGCTGTAAGAAACCTTCCAAAAATAACTCCCTCTGACTAATTTCTCATGCACCCATCTACTGTTCCACATTACATAAAATCACAGCAGAGAATTGACAGTTAGTGAGGATAACAATAGAGCCAATGTCTATTCCACAGACATCACAGCTACTCAGCCACTAAGAATTTGTCCCCAAGAAAACAAATAATTCCTGTTAAAACTCAAGGGGAGCAGAAGTATTGGAGGAGTAAAACCCACAGAGTTTCACTCAAAAATCCAATAAATTGACTCAGTACTGCAACCCTGGAAACACTAATGGTCTTATTTAAGCTAGTGACCAACAGCTTGGGAAGTGAGATTTCCACATATTGACAGGCAATTTCTTCCTGCTTTTGGGCATCGCTTGCAGTGACAAACAATGCATCACGAAAGCACCTGAGCTCAGGCCTCCCCCTGGAGTTAGGAAAAATGAGATGTTTCTGAAATACAGAGATTGCTGATGAGGTTCCACTGTGAGAGAGGCACTTCAGGGATGCCCAAACGTGCTGAGCCTCTGCACTGTGCTGGGAGAGATCGAAACTCACATGACATCACTTGTTCAGCTCCTGAAGGAACACCCCCAGGAGCACCAGGTGGGGCTGAGTGGTACATGAGCTATGCTGGGGCTCATGGATGCTGCAGGCTGACCAGTATAACATAAAAAGGTTTTGATTGTGAAGATTATGTCTCTGGTGAACACTAATTTTTGAGATGAGAAAACTCACTTGTGGTTGAAGATCCTGGTTCACAGCCGTGCACAGGAGGATCTCCTAGCTAAACCAGAGGCTTCCACCAGCACTATCAATGGAAAAAGTCCCAACAACCTAAGGGTGACAGAAGCCTGCCCTCAGGGCACATCAATAGAGACCTACTGGCGTACCTGCTGCTTCACTGTGCCCCAATTCTCCTTTGTAGTCCCAGCTCCAACAGAAGATAGAAGACAAGGAGAAAAAGTCTTTGATGCAGCTTTGTATGGTCTGAGGATTCCTGAACATCACAGGAGTTCAGGCAGTTTTATTTACAGTCCCCCCAAAAAGACAGAAAAGGACAGTCCAGCCAACACTGCTGTCCTGTAACACATTCTGCATCTAAGTCTGTTAAGAAATAAACATCAGTTCTGATTTCATGAGGAAGTGGCTTTAAGAGTCAGGCCAACACAATGTGCAAAAGCCTTCCATCCATTTTCATTTTGGTTAATTGTATGTTTATGACCTATTTAATAAAAGAAGAATCCATCTTTACAGAAGCAGACATGAAGTTCTAATACTGAAGTATTGCAGCACGCCATACTTGCATTACCTGATGAAACACGTCCTTTTAAGTATGCATATTTTATACCAAGGTCTCCTGCTAGATTAACTGGTGCAGGACACACAGCCTTATTCCTCTCTAATCATTAAGTAATTCAAATCCTTTTTCACGTAAGTTCATAACTAAATAATAAATTGCCCAGCCAGAGCAGCTAATTAAACCAAGGTTGAGCCAGTAAGTAGGTGCACATCTTCAGAATTTATTCTGGCTTCAGACCCTACTCCCTAAACATGCGTTTTGTAAAGCACAGCATCGTGTCAGTAGGGAGAAGCTTACAGCCTGATCAGGACGTGATTGCTGCACTCCCACCTCCTGCATCTCCCTGTTCCTGGAGAGGATTTATCATCTGCAACGTCAGCATGTCTCTTCAGACTGCTTTTCTCTGGATGACAGGGATGGCTTGTTACAGAAGGATAGAGCTTTGCATGTCAACCTATTGCTTAGAAAAGTCATTTCCTGCCTTCAGCCCTTCACAAGAACATGAAATCCTCAGTGGTTTTGTCCATCTCTGCCACAAAGCATAACTCAGCCACGTGCAGTTTGGACAAGCCAGTGAAAAACACCATCACAGTGCAACTCCCCTTACAAAGGTACCCTCTGAACCTGACTCACCAGCTCGTCTCTCAGCGTGGTATGAGATGTTTGTCTTGCTCCCCTGCCCCCCCAAATTCCCAATTGGACTGACCTCCCCATCTTGGAAGTGTTTCTTGAGCTGCTTCAGCATGACCGTGAGCTTCTTGGACTGCACCCCGCTGTAGGCCAGCAGCATGCTGCCGAACTGGCGCTCCGTGATCCGCCCGTCCACCGGGTCATGCCGCTCAAACTGTGAAGCAGATGGAAACAAGGGTGTAAAAAGGGCATAGTAATAACAGATGGACATCACAGCAGATGAGAAGAAGAAATCCCAGCACGTTTGATTAGTTGCCTCTCCAGGACTGTTTCCATCAGCACCGATACTTTTTGGCGTGGGCAACTTCCTGAGAAGTTTTTGCACCTAGTGCTCCTAGTTTCATCTTATTGGAGGCTATTTGTAGAAAAAGCAGGATGATTGTTTTAATCTGAAACTAAGCTTGTGACCACAGGGCTCCAAAGGAGCAAAAGAGAAGAGAAAATACTGAGGTGCTCTTCACATGGTCACTGAATAAACACCTGAACAAATGGTGCTGCAGCAGCTTCTTCCCACCTGCTCCAAGACTCCACTTTCACACATCTCAGCGTTCAGAATCCCTTACTTGGTTTCCATAAAGCATACTGGAAAACGTGCAGCTGATTACAAGCCTGAGGATGACATTTAACAACGGAATTAATTTTTAAACTCCTATGGAACAACTCATTTAGCTCAAGAGTAACACTAATTTGACATAACAGGGCTGTGTTAACCATTCCTGCCTCAATCGCTTTTCCGCGCTGAATTACGCAGCTAACACAAAGCCAGCAAGGTACCCAGCTGAGATCAAGGTGGGAGCAGGGGAT
The DNA here is from genome assembly GCA_013399175.1 of Odontophorus gujanensis. NCBI lineage: Eukaryota > Metazoa > Chordata > Aves > Galliformes > Odontophoridae > Odontophorus > Odontophorus gujanensis. Next base: position 12,467 of record VXAB01005510.1, read on the forward strand.
GAAAGGCAGCAGCTCTGCCCGTGATCTCAAACTGCCTCTGAAGTGGTGAATCTCTTAGGAAAGCCTTGACTCAGAGGCGCAGCAGCCCGGTACCTGGCTCTGCATTAAAGGACAGTACAGCCACCCCTGACTTACAGGTGGGGAAACAAACATTTAAGCAAAACAGAGATGCTGCAGTCAGTACTTGGCAGCCAGGTACCACGCTCACTCACACACGCTGCAGGGACAGCTGAGGAGGGGAGCCATGAACACCGGTGTTACAGATCAGCTGCTGTCTGCTGGGCTCCAGTCTCAAGTACGATCACCTCTGAGCTAAGAAGAAGCCATTTGCCAAGCAGCAACGTGGCAAAGGGTGAAGGAAGTTCAAAACTTGCCTCCGGCTGCTGTCAGATATACTTCAGTTAATTGTGGGACAGATGAGCAGAGGACGTTGCTTATAGAAGATGCACACAATTTCAGTGGGAAGAAAAAAGGAAGTCTGGGCAAATACACAAAAGTTGGTTTTAAAACAAGCCTTGATGCAGGAAAACAAAGGATGAGGGCAGCAGGGGCTGCTGTAATCCCCATTTCCATCTCTGGGCTTCACAGATGCCAGCACTCCTGGATCACTCAAAGCTCCATGCTCCTAGAAGCCACCAACAAAACACAAATCCTAAGACAGTAAATTGTTTTATTTTTTCTGACATGCTGGCAGTGGTGTTTCCTCATCGCAAAGCTTGGCTTTGAATGATTTGTGAGAAGAACCTTGTTTCCAGCTTCTTAAAAGAGCTGCAGCAGCCCCTTCCTCAGCTACGTGCTGGGATGCAGGCACGTGTTTTCTCCTCTATGATTAATAGCATATTTCCACTTATAAATCAAGACTCCAGAGCCCCTGGCTCACCCTGGCAGGCAGCAGACACGGCAAAGGCATGCTTAGTTACTTGTTGGGCAAGCTCCTGGTGAGCCTGGTGCTGCCCGACAACTTCCAGCCACCACCACTTGGTGCCAGCAGTGGATTCTGCATGTGTGCAGCAGTGAGGATGCACGACTTAATAAAGCAGAGTGCTCTCCAGTGTCACCCGAGGTGCTGCTCAAGTTAGCCTAAAATATATTAGGCAATATTGATAGTCGTATTAGAAGGTAGTGAGATGCACAGGACAATCAAATGTGATCCCCAAAGCGGGGAGGAAGGCAGAAGAAATGGTTAAAGCCAAAAGTCCCTGGAGAAGATGTCCCAGTGCCAGCCTAGAGCAGCTTTCCTAGCCTTGTCCACGCAGCCAGCCCACGTCCACACCAGCCATTGAAGAGACTACTCCCTGTAAGCTGAAAAAGGCACTGAATCACAGAGTTGTAGGGGTTGGAAGGGNTGACTCAGAGGCGCAGCAGCCCGGTACCTGGCTCTGCATTAAAGGACAGTACAGCCACCCCTGACTTACAGGTGGGGAAACAAACATTTAAGCAAAACAGAGATGCTGCAGTCAGTACTTGGCAGCCAGGTACCACGCTCACTCACACACGCTGCAGGGACAGCTGAGGAGGGGAGCCATGAACACCGGTGTTACAGATCAGCTGCTGTCTGCTGGGCTCCAGTCTCAAGTACGATCACCTCTGAGCTAAGAAGAAGCCATTTGCCAAGCAGCAACGTGGCAAAGGGTGAAGGAAGTTCAAAACTTGCCTCCGGCTGCTGTCAGATATACTTCAGTTAATTGTGGGACAGATGAGCAGAGGACGTTGCTTATAGAAGATGCACACAATTTCAGTGGGAAGAAAAAAGGAAGTCTGGGCAAATACACAAAAGTTGGTTTTAAAACAAGCCTTGATGCAGGAAAACAAAGGATGAGGGCAGCAGGGGCTGCTGTAATCCCCATTTCCATCTCTGGGCTTCACAGATGCCAGCACTCCTGGATCACTCAAAGCTCCATGCTCCTAGAAGCCACCAACAAAACACAAATCCTAAGACAGTAAATTGTTTTATTTTTTCTGACATGCTGGCAGTGGTGTTTCCTCATCGCAAAGCTTGGCTTTGAATGATTTGTGAGAAGAACCTTGTTTCCAGCTTCTTAAAAGAGCTGCAGCAGCCCCTTCCTCAGCTACGTGCTGGGATGCAGGCACGTGTTTTCTCCTCTATGATTAATAGCATATTTCCACTTATAAATCAAGACTCCAGAGCCCCTGGCTCACCCTGGCAGGCAGCAGACACGGCAAAGGCACGCTTAGTTACTTGTTGGGCAAGCTCCTGGTGAGCCTGGTGCTGCCCGACAACTTCCAGCCACCACCACTTGGTGCCAGCAGTGGATTCTGCATGTGTGCAGCAGTGAGGATGCACGACTTAATAAAGCAGAGTGCTCTCCAGTGTCACCCGAGGTGCTGCTCAAGTTAGCCTAAAATATATTAGGCAATATTGATAGTCGTATTAGAAGGTAGTGAGATGCACAGGACAATCAAATGTGATCCCCAAAGCGGGGAGGAAGGCAGAAGAAATGGTTAAAGCCAAAAGTCCCTGGAGAAGATGTCCCAGTGCCAGCCTAGAGCAGCTTTCCTAGCCTTGTCCACGCAGCCAGCCCACGTCCACACCAGCCATTGAAGAGACTACTCCCTGTAAGCTGAAAAAGGCACTGAATCACAGAGTTGTAGGGGTTGGAAGGGACCTCCACAGATCATCCAGTCCAACCCCCCCGCCAAAGCAGTCTCCCTAGACCAGATTGCACAGGTAGGTGTCCAGGAGGGTCTAGGACCTTCTTCCTCCCCTGCACCAAAAAATTAGACATGAAAAACATCCCCATGTTTCTCTAAGAGAAGCTTCTCCAACGATAACCTTAAACACAGCTTTCAGTCTGAATAACTCAGTCTACCCTCCTTTGCTTCAGCGCACAGAGGAAAGGCTTCATCAGATGAGGAAAGCAGAAGGCAAATAAAAAGAGACTTTTCTCTGCTTCCACATCCCCTTAATTGCAGAACTCCTCATTGAAAGGCAATGCAAGAATCCACCACAGAATGACAGACTCATAATCACTCTGCTCCCAGACTTCACTGCTTGCTTTGACTAACCCATTCCACCTGCTCCTGGGAGAAATCAAATGCCAGCCCCAGAAAAGCACCCAGCCTGAGCCACTTCAGAGGCACCACCACAAAAAGCATCTTTGTTCAGGAAAAAGCTGGGACTTCTTACACATGGACACTGGTTTCCTCTCATCCTCCTCCTGCTGCCACCAGCTGCAGTGCTCGTGGCTGGGTAATGAGGCAGCTTCAAGGGCTGCGAGCCACCTGGCGTGGGCAGCAGGACCTGCTCTGGGTCCTCCCAAACACAGGGAACGGACATGACCAATGCCACCATGGACTCAATCCATCTGTCTCACAAATGGGGACTTCTCAGGTCTGACAAAGAATGGGCAAGCAGGGGTGAGTGTTTAAGCCAAGGGCCTAAGGCACAGCAGCATCACACCTCTAGGAGCTGCTTGCAGATCCCGGGCTCTGCAGGTCTTGGGGCACGGCTGTGCTGCTGCTTCCTGCCCTGCCTCAATACTGCTTTCAGCCACACCACTGCCCAAGGGAGGTGCTGGAAAGCCAGGACTCCCAGGGATTGCCTGCAGACAAAGTCTAGGAGACACTGCCATTTGGTTTTTAAATCAAAGCCAAATGCTCACCACTCAAATCAGCAAGAACCTCAATGGCTGCCCAGTGAGGAAAGGGACATGCACAGCTGTGATGTGTTGATGAAAACACAGCTCTGACTTTCTTCAGCACCTCCCAGGCTGTTTGCATGCCAAATTCACGCCCATAAAGACCAGCTAAATAAAAACAAAAATAAAAACAGATTCCTGACAGCAGTACTGAGTTCAAGGCACTCCTGTCTTGAGTCAGCATGACCCAAGGGTGACTGCTCAGTGCTGTGGCTTGAAGGAAGTGCACACAGGCTTTGCACTGGCTTCTCCTTATTTCTGCTTTACCACTACCTGCCATCATTTGCAGTATGCTCCAAGAGAAATGACTCAACTACTGTGGAAGCAGGAGGCCTCTCAGATAGCCAGTGAGCAGCAGGCAACCAAGAAATGACCAACAACAGAAACTGTATTACCTTTGCCTTCACACACTGCAATGTAAAATGTGGTTTATGAAGAAGTCTCCTTTCTCTCCAGCTGAAAAGATCATCTTGTGGCCACAGCCAGATGCCAGAGCACAAACTGCACCCCAGTTTGCTGCCAGAGACCCCCTCACAAAGCCCAGCTGCTTCTCCCAGGAGCACCCCATCCCACACATGCTGTCACCACCTTGGGTAGAGAGGTTTGCACACCCGTGGTAATTAAAACAGGGACTGGAACATCTCTATAGCACTGCCTTACCCTGTGACAGTACAATTACAGCACCCTGAGCAGCACAGGGGCTTGCTGAGAGCTGCCACACGACTGCGCTGCTCTACAAACACCAGGGAAGGTTATGAAACTTGTTCACATCACACGGCTTTAAAAGGGAGACTAAGCACAAAGCACAGCGTTCGTGCAGTGCAGGAGTCAGCATTTTCAAGTTACTGTTTTGTTTTTTTTTTCCTTATTTTTCAGCAGTTTCCTGAACCAGTCTTCTACGGTTTGATGCAGGTATCTCTGAAAAGAGAACTAACTGCAGCCAGGCATCTCAGCAACGTCATGTCTATCCTCTTACATGTGCTCCTATCCAGCTGTATTTTAGTAAGCTGTTACATAGCTAGGAAGGCTTCTCCTAGAAAAACAAACAGTGCATGGAGCCTCTAACATTCCAAAGCAAGCACCTAAGAAAGAAATGTATGTGTGCTTCTTCTTATTACCCACTGAGATACTACAAAAAAATATCTACGAGGGCTTTTGGGTGGAGAGAAGAGTGCAGAGGATGATTTTTGAGCTTATTTGAGCTGGTTAGACAAGTGTCCCTAACAAAACTAGTGCTAATTCTGCCAGTTCTAAAGGTACTTGAAAAAGGTGACCTGTTTGGAAAGGCAGCAAAGTGTGTGTAATAAGGAGCCAAAGGGATCTGGGAAATAATGATTTGTGGGGTAATATTCAGATTCACAATCTATGACCCTTTAAAGTGGTATTTGCTCAAAGCTTTATTAGACAGGCTGTAATGTATTATTTATCTGCACACTGCTGCAGCACTGGTTCTGTTTACTGTTCTGAAGAAGCATGCTGCCAGGATCTCTTGTCAAGTTGCATATACAACTCTGACAGAGAAGGAAAGCACTGTTCATCTTCCTAAACCCAGCAACCTCATCTGTCCAGAAAAAAAAACAACCTGAGAAGAAGCTGTGGTGTTTGCAAGGGCACCAAATTAATGCCAGAACAGAAAGCATGGCAAAAGTTTCTAAATGCTTTTTAGTTGGAAAGATCAGGGGTCTCCTAATAGTCACATTTGAGCTGTTCTGGACACCACTCTTGCACACCAGGCTGTCCGTGGAAGTTGGTCCAGAGCTGGATAACACATGAGGAAGCAAATCACGACTGCTTTTAATGTGCAGATGTGGCACTGGGGGACAAAAAATCCCACCTTTTGAATGCTTTCTCTGTTCTCCCTTTGCTCTCTGAGAGCAACTGAAGTGAATATGTAGCAGCAAGGTTAAAGATGTGCATCCGTCAGCAGCAGTGAAATCCCCACAGAACAAGTGCTTTTTAGATGCTTCTGACATTTCTTTGGCCTTGGCACAGAACCACTGCCTGCAAGGGGAAAAAATTAATTCCAACCGCCAGCAACTTGTTACGCTTTAATGAGCAATTAAAAAAGGTTATGTAAAGATGGCTGTACCTTAACTTCATCCTCATGAATCAAAATAACTTATTGCAGATCCTTTCAGAGCTGGCAATTTGAAATTTCAAGTGTTGAGGAAATGAAATGAGAAAAATGTAAAGGAGAGGAATCAGCAATACTCATGTCTGATGAATAAGAGGGAAGCATTCACCCGACTGCCGGGGGCAGAGTGGGATGAGACAGAGCACCTGGCTGCTCCTGCTCTGCCAGTCAACAGCCAGCTCCCACTGCTGCTCTCTGCCCTGACTGCATCACTGTCACTTGTGCCCTTGGTAATGCTTCTGCTAGCCAGCGGTGAGGAGCTTCTCCACCCCACATGCCCCCTGAATAAGGAAAACACAAAGTTCAGAAATGTAAAGAGCTCCTGACCTCTCTGCAGCAAAATCCATTGGCTGGTTGCACGTACCCAAGCCAAACAGTTTGGAAATCCAAATAAAAGTCTCTGTGGAATCGATGCACACAGTTTTATTATGAGTACATAGCTCTTTCACTGCCTGCTAGAGTTCACGCTGTTTCTGCTTGGCCTTGGAGCTCAATTTACCGAGAGAAAATAAGTTAACTACACTTTAAATCAGTTTAGCAGAGTGAAAGGAATGAAAAGGGTAAAGCAGCTGCTCTGACCATCTCACACCAGCCACCACAGCACAAAGTCAGCATCTTCCAGATGAATACAGCTACATGTGGCACCTTGGCTGCATTTTCAGAATCCTACTTTTCATCTCTCTGTCCCAGAGCTCAAGAAGACCTTTTGTTCAGGAGGCACTGCTACCAGGGCCATCCTCCATCCTTGTGCAAGCAAAGACCTACAGTTGTCCCAATGTTTAAGCATAAAGATACACACCCATGTAAGGATCCAGCTCCTCAACCTAAGGGGCAAGCTGCTCCATGGGAAGCTGCAGTCACCTCCTTGAAGCACAGACCCAATTTCAGACTGTACAAGGTGCGGGGCTGCATTAGGACCCACTCTTCCAAGTCAGCTGAGAATCAATGTCCTCTTTGCCTAACTGTCAGGGAAACAACACGCTACAGAAATCTCACTGCAGGCACTTGCAAAAAACCAATTCACTAAGGTTTGACACCACAGGCATGGACATCATCACTGGCAATAAGAGCTGGGGAAATACAACAAAGCTAAGTATGGAGATTAAATCACTGCTCTTAACAGGTTGGGGGCTGCATTTCAGAGAGCAAAGAGGTGACGCAGATATGGAGAACAATGAGCCTAGACATCTTTCCTACATCTGCTTACAGAATCCCAGAAAAGCGTGGACTGGAAGAATTACAAGGGCTGGCTGCGACTCACAGTCCAAGAGGACCAAGGACATGGGAAGAGCTTGGACAGATACCGCCAAGCAGAAATAGCATAAATGATGATGTCAAGAACTATCCATCTTCCTGACACAGAACTCACTCAAAACAGTACCATTTGAGAGAAATACTGCATACAGGACATACTGGCTGCAGAGCCCGCACTGCCTTTTTTATGCCAAACTTACCACCCTTTGTCACACTGATAGGAAGAAAGGGAGTTTTTCCAAAGATGCTAATACAACAGGACATGAAAGTGGTACAAAAATAAAATTAAAAAAAAAAAAACCCAAGTACTTATTTGGGATCCCATCCTGTTGGTGGGTTGGTCACCAGCACCCAGCCTTAGCTAACCCACAACAACCTGCAGCACAGCAAGGATTCCAGCTCCACTCACACCTACAGTTCCATGAAAAAGAGCTGGGATATGCTATTGATGCTCCTCCTGGAGGAAGCAGCAGCACTTTCTGGTCTGGAAGACAATAGGGAAGCAGTGGGATATCAGGGAAACCATCAAAGCATCCAAACCACAAAATGTCCTAAGTCATTAAAAGCTTCTCTTCATCCTCTGGCTGTGGTTACTTTCCTTCCACAGCTCAGATGATTGCTGAGTTCTCATAAAGTGATGGAAAATGTTCTTTCATTAAAAACTATAAGCAAAAGGGAAGAAAGAAGTGACCATGGTTATTTAAACATGCCATCAGCACTGCACCTAAACAGGACAGGAAACGTCTGGGGCTTTTTCTGACCTAATCATTCTCAGAACTTTCTGTATCATTATTTTGGTAATCAGAACGAACAAACACCAAGACCAGTAAGAAGAAAGTGGGTTCAGGCGGTCAGAAACTATTGTTCCACCTGCACAGACAGAAGAAGAAACTGATCCTCTAGTGTACTAACTGCAGATATGCCCAGATATGTCTTACCATGCTTTTTAAGTGGCTGCGTTCATTAGAGTACACCTTGGAAAAGGAATGATGTGAACCCACCAGGCACTGTGTGAAAAGCCACTTCACCATGAACAAAACCAGCAAATATGAGGCAAGGAAAGAAGGCAGGAGATAATGTCAAAGGAGAAGAAAGCACTGGAGGAGAGAGGCCACGTTACATAATGCTGAGGATGGAAATAGGTCTGTATTGCCTAAATCAGTGAGAACTACAAACAGAAAAACCAGGTGCTTTAATATCATGAATTCTGGAAAAAAAGCCCCACAAGTCTGGCTGAACAAAGCTGTCAGCATTGCACAGGTCAGTTTTTCAGTTGAAACCACATAAAAAATGCTAAGCATAGCGTGGACCATGTTCAAGGGTGCATACTCATTAACTTCCCAAGACATCAGCATCTTGCACTGTCTCCAGTTAACTCGTTAGAAAGGCAACTAACATTCATCAGAAAGATGCCCAACTGACTGATAACACTAAGAACTAAATTAGTACTTAACCGTTGCAGGAAGAGAAGAACAAGTATGAAGAAGCTAAAAAGAATCCCACTGCTTCTTACTGAGCTAAGGGAGAACCCACAGATGAGCCACACACCTCCAGCACTGGCTTAGAAAAAATTACTTCAGTGCTTGATCATTGCCTGACACTGGAGAGAAAGTGGAAGTGCGAAATCAGAGCAGAACAGCAAGCAGGGACAGAGTAATCTCTAGTTCTCTTCCCTGCAAGTTTCACCTTAGGTTTCTTAACCTTAAAAATTATCTCATTGATTTTCAATTTGTAGAGGAGCTGAAGAATCAACACTTCCCAGTCCACTGAGAACGTTTTCCTCCACCAGCTGACTCCCCCTGCAAACGCACAGCTACACTGCCAGTTTTAATCAACATTTAAATGAAGCCAACTAGCTGGACAATTGCCCTCATTAAAACATTAGTCCTTGAGTCAGTTTCTTAGATTTGTAAAACTCCAGTTAAAAAGGGGAATCAATTCAGGTTCAGTTCATAGAGACCGGTTTGATAGCAGCTTAATAAAAAGCTGTACATTAGCTGAATCACACAGCCTGAGCACGTGGACGTTTGTGCATCAGACAGAAGCACTAACCGTCTCTGGAGACTACCTTAACATGTCACGGTTGTGAGGGGATTTTCCTGAGCACAAAATCCTCACTTGTGATTCAAAGAAGAACCAGGCTTTGCTCAAGCCAACTCAAACCTTCAGGCTTTTTCCAGAGAAAGGCAATGCATTAAACTGCATCAGTTCCACTTGGGAGCCAAGACAGACGCCAAGAAATCCACTGCAGCTGTTCCTGTACTCACATTATTCAAAAGAACCAAATGCTGAAGGTTGGTACTCTAAATCAAGGTATGTGACTGGGAGGAGGAGGCTGGGAGCTGCTGTTAACTCCCAGTAATGGAAAAATAAGGATGCATTCAATTCTGTTGAATGGCAGAAGATTCAGAACAGACAGACGTTTCTTATTCAATCCTGGGTTAATGTACACTTGTAATGGAGGTCACATAGCAGAGACCATGCATTTAGAAGATTCAAAGAAGGCTTGAATGCTTATGCAGCAGAAATGTTCAGAGTAGTGAAGCAAAGAGGGAACGAGCGCTTTGGAAGGGCTATAACCCCTGGTCCTTCAGGGCACAGTTTGCTCAGGAGGAGCGAGACAAACCTGCTCTGGTAAGGCAGCAACAGACTGCTCAGCACCTCTGCTGTCTTTTTCTAGAGTATCTCTATCTCATCATTGGGCAGTGCCAAAGCAACAGAAAGGCAAATAGAGCAGGGAGATATGCATGCCTGTGATCCTGTATTCTGCTTCAACTCCACTAACACCACTACCAAAAAGAGCTGGGCATGTTACTGGGGAGCACGACACACGCTGAAATGTTCACAGAAAGTCAGCAAAGGTTAGACTACTGCCCTCTCCCCATACATAAAAGTAACTCAAACCTCTAGCTTCAGAATATCGTGCTGCAGTTTGCGCTGGAAGTCAAGGAAATGGGAGATGGTCAGCTTCCCCTTCAGATCTGCCCCAAAGAAGTACGTTGTCAGTGCTGAGTTGAAGCCTGTCTTCAGAGTGTTCCCAGTTGTGGAGCGGTCTCTGTGGCGCATGCCCATGCTGGTTTGGGAGCGAATGATGCTCTGTACCTAAAAAAAAAAAAAAAGAGAGGGAGGACATTAGAATAGAAACCACCACTGGGAATTGTTAATCCTGGCTAGCTAGCTCGAGGTCCACCTAGCTCACATCACGTTGCCTTTGCACCCGTGCACAAAACAAGTTGTTTTTCTTCTTTTACTCAACCGCTCTTTGCTTTGGTTTTAAGCTCCTCTGTCACTAGGGCAGGCTAAGCCACAGAGAGGGCCTGTCCAACACAGAGCAAAGGGTTCTTCAGGCTGCATCAGCCCAAACAGACCCCCAGAACAATAACACACCGCAAAGTTATCAGCAGACAGATAACTTGCCTCACCTAACTCAGATAACACCTCAGATAACACCTGCCTCAACACAGCCAAATGTGAAATCATGCACTGTAATAGCAATATCTTGCAAAACCTTTGCTCTGGGAACCAAAGCAAACCATACAGCATAGACCTGGTCAAGATCTGCAGCCAAGAGGCTAAATAAATCACCCAGAAAACAAGAAGACAAGGATGAGGGAACAGCTGTGGAGACCAGTATAGGCACACTGCAAACATCCTTCTCCTCCAGAGCTCTCTGGAAGGCCCCACACAGCTCAAGTGGGTGGCATGAGACAGGGCAAGGACATCTAGGACAAGTTCACCAGCCCCCAATACATGGCAGAAGATGAAACTGAAGGATGTGACAGCTGCAAAACAAGCTCCAAGAACTCTTTATTTTGAGTGGGGTTATTCTCCATGTGACAGCAGACTTCTTCCACCGTACTGCCCAGCCCCAGTGGGAGCAGAGGGAGAGACTTCCAACGGGCTTTCTGGAGCTCCAACAAAACCCACGGCTTTGCCCTCAGCCTCCTCCTGCTGAGGCACACTGAAACGGAGGAAAAGCAAAGGCAGCAGCTGCATAGAGCTTCAGCTGTCAAAAGGATGCTGGAACCTTGTTAAAGCAGTATATGGCACGTTACATTTTTTTGTAACAATCCCAAAGGGGATGCTCAGGAGAATGTTGCATACCCTTCCCAGGTTCACTGCCTTCCACCACAAGGAACACCAAGTCACAGGGCAAGGCATGAACAAGGGGGCTGTTCTTGTAAGATACGAGCTGCGATGCGAGGAAAGAGTTTGCCCTCTGGTTTGTAATGCTGCTGTAAATAGCAGCTCCTCCTTCTGCTTTGTGCTCCACTTTAGCTGCAAGCACTGCACGCACGTTCCAGGCAAATATTTATAAACTGTCTGGAGTTTATGACCAGCTGGGAAACCTGCCCCTTCTGCAGCTCACCATACTGCAGACTGTGTGACAGGGCATGTGATTCACACGGCGTCGCACATTGCAGCCAGACTCGTGTCCATCTTTCCCTCCCCATCCATAGCAAGTACCAGACAGTCTGAACATCCATCTGTGGGCACTGCAGCCAAAACAGTTGTCCTGCTCCCTGCTTTGGGTAATTCTGATAGGCGGAAGCATGGGTGCCTGCCTGCCATAAGTTCTCCAGCCCAGCCAGCACTGTCCTCCCCCACACTGCATCGATCGTGCAGTTCTGCACAGATGCTTCACTGTCTTTTTTTATTCTTTAAGCACATTTCAGCCCAAGCATTTGATCTGTTTCATCTCTTGTACCAGGCAAGGGAAAAAAAATAATAAAAAACAATCAATGAAAATAGTTAAAAGCAATGATTCGAAGAGAAACTCGAAGTAATGCTGCCTGCAAGTTAACTACTTTTCATCCAGCATTTTAATTAAAAATAGAAGCATTACAGTTTCTGGTCTGTATGCCAAAGGATGAAAAGGTAAAGAGGATAGTGATGCAGGCAGCAAGCTATTTATGCATCAACACGAAAAGACCTGCAGCTCTTCCTCGAGGCACAAGAAATTAACACCTTTGGTTGGGCACTGCAGCCTCTAACCCACGCACGAGCTGCGTTACTGAGTGGCTGTTTCCCCCACGAATACTCCAGGTTTTTGGATGTTAATGACAGGACAGACCTGCTGCTGGAGTATGAAATCCACCCCCACAGGTGGGGTGGCAGGGATGGCAAGATGCTGAGCCAAACCTTTTCCTTCCCTTCTCTCCCCCAAAAGTGCATGGCTCTTTCAATGCTTCCTCCAGCAGCATGCTCCCTGGGACGGGTGCTTGTAGCTGCCCCTGCCAAGCCCAGCTTATGGTACAGGCCTTTAAGTGCTGCCATCCTTTGTGCTTTTCCTGAGGCCTTTCCATAAGGAACGAAAAAAAGTGCATTTCTGCTATAAATGATTAGGTTATGTGTTTACACACACACACACACACACAAAAGGATGTGCCTCCCACCAAAGCGATGTGTTTACCTTAGTTGTGTTTGCCAAGTGCAGCAAATCAGTTACAGCACTATCTGCCCAGAGCAGATGGCAGCAATTTGATTTCACTAAGCACTTGAGTTGAAAAGCTCACGTTCGCAGACATTTCTCCTTGTTTCGACACCGCCGTGCTCTTCTCACCTTCCAAAACAGCTCCTGCATCCCTTGACTCAAAGGCTCTGGAAGATCACTCCTCACTGATACATTCTGATGTTAAACAGTAATTTTATTCCCTTATACAGATGCAGTGACGCACGTAACGAGCTTAACAAAAATATGTTCCCCTTCCCAGGGATTTTTGCACAGCTTAACACACAGACAACTTCCTGATGATTTGAGATAATTTAATTCTACCAGATGATTGGAGATTATTTAAATCTATTTTGTGCTTTCATTTTCCCAGCATTTCCAAAATAGGCATCCTGAGGAAATGTTCCTTCTTTCTTTACCCATGGAATATAAAAGCCAAGCGTGACAACTGCACTAATGCTTCAGTTTCACTGCAATTTTAGCAGGCAGTAAACTATTTTCCACTTTCCTTAAACTCATTTATCTATGTGCTGGTCTCACTTCAGAACATTAGTAACCACTGTAAAGTGCCTTTTTGAATTGTTAAGTATTATTAGATGCCTGAGGTGCAGTACTGCTATATTCATTTACTTGTCAAACATACAAGGAAGAACGGTATTCTTGACTATGAAAAATCCTTCATTTCCTATTTTTCAAGCTAAATCAGTTTTTAGGGAGGCAGTGCTACACAGCACAACAACAGGGACATTGCTGTGAATTCAAATCTGCACTCAAAGGAAAAAGAATGAGTTCCTGGATTTATGTCACAAGCTACTCCTTCAAAATGTGTCATGCTGGAAATAAAACACACCTCCACTGTTATCACAGTCCAAAGCTTGCACCTAAAGCCATGGTTAGCCAGATAGATTACACAGCTCTGGAGCAAACCAATAATACCAAAACCATAGGAAATAATTCAAGAAGGACGGCAGCAGAAGATTGGAAGTGGTGGGGTACATTCAACAGATCTGCTTTGCCACTTGCTCTCTCCATTTACAGCCAATGCCCCAACCACGATCTCTTACCAACTTCTGAAGTTAACCACTTATTCAATCAACCTCTGAGTAAGAATTTCTAAGTAGGTAAGTAAAAGTAAAGGTAGCTTATTTTTTCTGACCATAGAGCATTATCCTTTGCCCCGAAGCAACATCTTCCAGTTGCCCACTGAATGCTCAGCCCCAAGAAACGTGGAGCAAGAGACAATGTCAGGGGTCCCACAGATATCCGGTAGATGAGGAGATACCAGAGGTAGTGATTCATCATTCCAACTCTCAGTGAGGGAAAAGCTGACTCCTTTCACAGCTGGAGAGGTCAGACTGTTTCCCCACTGACAGCCCAGGCGTTCAATCTGTACTCACTGCTGCAGTACCACAAGTCACACCACACATGAAGGCATGTGTCAGATGCACAGGTTAAGTTCTTTAAAAAGTCAGCCTGCAAGCTCTCTGCTAATGAAATTTTGCAAAGGAAAACTAATGGAAACGCCCCCTCAGTAAGTATTTCATGACTACATTGAAATAAATGGGTAAATTCTTCTTTGAAGCAGATTAGTTTTGGTGATTATCTGAAGGCAAAGGTAATAAGCACAATGAAATCCACAGAAAAAAGTAACGCCAAAATCCTCTGATATCAACAGAGTGAAAAAATTTCTTTACCTGTGACACTTTGCAAAGATACCTTTGGGACAGAGTCTCTGGAAAGAGGTTTATACTTAAACTTAAAGTTGTCCTGGCTGAATGAAAAATTACATCTTATTTGATAAGAAAAGCAGAAACCACATCACAAGAGCAGAACACAGGAGGAAAAGCCGTAAGCCAGCAGTAACCTCAAATACAAATTACAAGAACATCTCGGAGAAGCACTGCAGGTATGACTAAGATGCTGCAGCATTAAGTCAACCTGCCATTCAACTCACCTGCTCAAACTCTTCCATATCCACTTCACCATCACCGTTCAGGTCAAACATCTTGAAGGCGATTTCAAAATTCCTTTGGGGAGCTGCATTGAAGAAACACAATAAAAAAAGATCAGTTAAAGAGAATACACAGGTTCAAAACAAGGCACGAGTTACAAGCTCAGAACGATGCTGTCCAAAAGTAGCTTTACACAATTCCTTTTTAAGGAGAAAAGGCAGCACTCAGGAACCTCTACAAGTGTCATGGTGCTGCTTTTATCAAAGGTTTACACAGAAGGTGGGGGAAGGAGAGGTTTCTTGAACAAAACTTACTCCATTTATAGATGGAAAAGGCAAGAAAGCAAAACATCATCTCATACTTGTAATAAGCAATCAAAAGCAAATGACACCACAGCAAGAGCCACTGGATGTGGTGTAATACACACTTGGCCAGCTGATGTCCCTCTGCACTCCATGCAGCAGCTGCTGGGAGTGGAGCTGGCCAGGGCTCTGGGCAATTCTCTTCCAAACTCAAGCTCCCGTCACTGTGCAAATTTAAACAAATCATTACCAGCCCTGTCTCAATCCAGCTATAACACGAAGACAAGACAAGAGCTGCAGATCACCAGCTGGAACCCAAATGAGACTGTGGCACCTTATTTTTCATTGCACTTCGTCTATGTTGTTAGGGTTTATCTAGCCAGAATTGTGCGAATGCATCAAGCTGACAAGTTAGCTTCACAGCAACCTATCACAGCAAAATTGCACTGCTGTTGTGCATCCCAAGGAGTTCCAGTACATTTCCATTCCAGGTTCTGTAACCCATCGACATGTAAGTTACAACAGTGCCATAAGTTTTTCCCCAAGTTAAGCTAATGTAAGCGAGTGCACCTTGTTCTGTTGCTTTCAAATATATGCCACCCACGTGGATTTTGGTGTTCACCAGGATTCCCAGGGAACCCACCAGGCTCTAACTATTGCTCAGTTTACCTTAAACAATGCAGCTCAGCCCTCCGTTGTTCTGAAGGAGGTTCTTCCCCCCAGAGCTGGCAGCAGGATGCAGGCCACCCACGAGGCTCAGCCCCCTTCAGCCTCATATGTGTTCATCAACTTTAATATCCCTTGCAATGCTCAGAAAATAAGAGTTTCAGCAGTCACCTCTGTGCTAGTACCTCTCAGGGATGGGGGCACAAAGAGCAATCGCTCAAAGAAATTAATACAGAATGAACAGAACCAGATTTTGCTCGTTAGTTACAGCTTCAATTTAACGCCAGGAGACTTTTACATTGTATTTTCCCCTCGCTATTATAAACTGGAGCATTTTATGGTAAAAAGATTCAGTAAATCTTAACGAGCTTGGCTTTCCAATCACTATGAGACTCACCAACAGGAATGGCCTGTTGCTTGCCACGTGAAATACACACTGCATACAGCCCTGCAGTTATCATCTCTGGGTTTCCGATTTCCCCACACTACACAAGCCATTACCTGGGCCTTAAATCTCAAGCATCAAAACATCCCACGTGAGGGATGCCTTCTTAACATGTCAATACCCAGCAGCACGCTGTCTGATATTTCCCCTTCCCTGTACCATTCTGCAGCAGAAGTGATGCTTCCATCCTGCTCTTCCATCCTGCCCAGGTGGGGAGAGCCCAAGGACAGGTCACCCCTCACACAAGCCCTCCAATAATGCAATGTCATGATGGGATTTATATTAATTCCTCATTTCCTCCAGGAGTGCCAGTATTAAGAACCTTCCAGCTGCTCTCCCAATAACACATCTGATTTCATTCTTTTTAATTGCAAGTTCCACACAAAACCCTGCAGGCATTTATTTTCATTAGCCCCAAAATCTAGCGCTGCACTTGCTCTATGAGGAAATATGGAAACATATAAGGCAAATCCAGTTACAACATGTTTCTTGGAGAAGAGTAATTTACAGGTCTCTTCCTCACATTTCCTCTGCCACAAGACTATAAAGTATATGCTGAGATTGCAAAAATTGCTTCTCTTTGTCAAAAGATCGCAGGCGTTTTTTCTTTTCTTTAAAGGAGATTATCATGTTCCATCCATGGAAACATAGCACAAACAGAGAAAGCAAGGGACTTTTATCCTACCTACACAAAGGCCATTCCTTTCCTTCTCCTCCTCTAAAGGTAGAGAACAAGACTCAGAGGAGAACAACTTTAAAGTGAGCAGTTCTGCATCAAACTCCTGCAGGGTCATTATTTTCTAGGGACAAGAAAGTGACTTTAAATTGGTAAATTCAATTACTTCATCCCTTTAATAAGCCAGATGGACTGTTTTGTCCTCCAACCCGTGTACGTGCCATCAGCTCTTTGCAACGGCTCTCCCAGCCAGCAAGTGTGAATCATGGGAAGCAGAGGGCAGCAGGGGCTGTGAGCTCAGCCAGCTCCTGCTCAGGGACACGTGCTCCTCAGCGTGTATGCCCCTGGGCCCCAGACAGCCCATATTTATGGGTCCAAGGTGAGATGGCTGCTGCCTCTCCTCACAGGCACAACAATACTGACCAAGATTTATTGGGAAACAACCATTGTGTCAGCAGCTAAACCCAGCCCTTTCACACCATACCCATCACTTTTGGTTCCATCACCCTCTGCCACTTCCACTGCGCTTCCTTTTATGCTTGCAGAAACCTGCACACCATTAAACCCACTGGCAGCAGTCTGCCTACCCAAAACCCACTTCTGGCTTGTCCCCGGTGCTACACTGCATTTCCAGCTCTTTGATTCTGCAAGCCTTCCCCTCACGAGCCTCCCTGATGTTATCAAGGATCAACAGTTCTTATTACAACTAATTTCCCTGGGGCAGCAAGTCAGAAACTGGTCAGGGCAACTGCATTTTTCTTACAACTTTATTTCTAGGCTGTAAGAGAGTTCCAATACAAGGCAGTCTGCTCACGTGTACATTTCTAAATTTGAAATTGGTTGACAATTTAAAACTGACTTTTGTTCTTAAACAATTTGTTCAAATACAGTGTTTTGAAACAGTAGTAGAAAGTGGTAGTGAGACCAGAAGGTGCACACAGCAGCATTGAGAAGACAGCCAGCCTTCACCAACCAGCAATGCTGCCATGCTGCGAACACACGCCTGGCCCATCAGCACGGAGCCCCAGGGGACCTCCAAGCAATTAAACGAGGCATTTTCACACCAATTCTGTCATTTTGAACTATTTTGAATTATTCAAGGGTCCAACTTGCAGCACTCAATTGCTTTTCATTGCCGTTTACTAACACCAGAAGCAACATACCCTGCAAGGCTCTAAACACTTACTGATGAGAATGCCACATCTCACAATTCCACTTGTTTCAGAATCTTCTTTTCCTCTCTTCCAGTACTCTACACTTAGACTCAACAGGTCTTTCCCTGCGACTGCTGTAGGACCTCCTGCAGCACATGACTACAGTTGCATCTATACAGCATCCATCTTGGAGGTACTGAGTTTTAGGAAATCTACCTCAAATAGCCTTGTGAGTTGACAAGATCAGCCAGGCAAGACCACTTTCCTCCAGGTACTTGGAGTTCGCTTCCCAAACTGCAATTTTAGTGTGGGAAGGGAGACCAAGATTCCAGCTGGGAACCACTTGGAGGAAAACTTGTCATTAGAGGTTAAATACTCCAATCTCTTCTCCATCTATCACAAAGTTAAGAAAACACATTTTCTCCAGCTTCAGGGGACACACATCCTAGTAATCAACCCAAAATTAACACAGTCCTCCTGAAGCAGAGGGAAATCACCAACAGAGATGCCTGTTAAAGCCTCACAGCTATAACACTATATATATATTTTTTTTCCAGGCCACATTAAAGACATCTTACCTTCTCCCTCCAGACAAAGATTAAACAAGATTTCCACCCCCCCCCTTCAGTTACATAAATCAGAATGGCCATTATTCTGACTCTGCACAGCAGCATTTCAGCCAAGAAATCTTCCTCCCTGTGTTGGAATTGGAACATTTTTATCGGAAGAACGGGGTCAGAAAAAAGCTTACCCTGACAAGACCACAGCCAGCAGCGGTATCTAGTTTGGTCTGTGTCATTACAAAGGTAGCAGGGAAGAATTTGACAATGCAGCTATACATAACGACCTCCAAATACTGTAATGTTTGCTGAGAGTGGTGTAGAAGCCTTATGGGAAGCAACTGTCCGTAGAAGACTGATGTCAAAGCTCCCATTACAATAAAGACAGAGAACTGTCATCAAGACTGCAGCACGGAGCTGCAGGAACTCACTACTGGAACTGGTGCTACCCATAAACAGCAGTCACTTCCTATCACAAGGAAGAGTCAGAATTATCTCTGATTGAAATAACGCAAATACAACAGAATTAATTTTAGCATACAATCACTGAAAAACAGATATAAGCTTTAAGGCAGACTAGAAACCCCAGAGAATGAGGGACCCAGGAGGCCAGTGGGATTGAAGACATCCCCACACCGCAGTGTATGCAGACTGAAGGGCTTGAAAGCTTAGAGTAATGATAAAATTAACATGAACAAATATTCTTAGTAACTCTGAGCAACCTCATTTCTTTCTCTTACAGGAACAAGCTGTATAGCAGTTGGTGTTGCTTTGCAGGATGAAAACACCATCCGTAAGATTACAGATCTCACTTTTGTGCCGAGCCCCCACAAAAGGCTCATGATGCAGTCAGAAAATCATTCCCAGAGCTAGCTGCTTTGCCATTTATTTTCTAAATGGGCAGAATAAAAAACAAACAAACAAAAAAAAAACAACAGAAATTCAATCAATCCCATGCAAGAGGCTTCTCAGGGGCCATTCCTGCAATGGCACCAGGACTTAGGCTCGTGGCCAGGAACAGGGAGCAGGGAAATGAGAAATGCTGCTGGCTGGCACGATGTTTGGGACAGAGCCCATAGGGCACAGGGGAAGGAGCTGCAGGTCAGTTCTGAGAGCACTGGCAAGGGAGCAATTCCTTTGGCGTGAGCCTACATTATTTAAACCTCTTTTCATGAAGAGTAAACCCAGACACAGTGACAGTCCAATTATGGAAACACCACTGACCTATTCTGTTAATGCCCGGCTCCTTCCAGTATCCGTTAATCAAACAGGCATTACCATGCCTGCATATTCCCTTTAAAAAGAGCTCCTTCTCCCCTTCCTCCAACAGTCCTTTAAGTCCAAAAGCAAAATCCTCATTGTTCAGGGAGGCAGCGTGTGCTTTCCTATGGCACTTGAAGGAAGGGGTTACAATCCCACCTGTTTTCTGCTTGGTCTTACTCTGCTCATCACTCTACCTCTGTCCCAGAATGCAAAGAGCAGCTGAAGCACCAGAAACCATGTGCTCTCCCCCTGAGGCCGTTCAAGCTCTAATTGCCTTTAATAGAAGGCTGACTTTCTGAAGCCAGCTATTTTATTAGCTTTTTTAAAATACATTTTCACAGAAACACAGCAACTGATGAGGACAGTGATAAACGCGAGAAATCACTTGTAAACAGAATATGGTGACAGACTTCATTTCATGTGCAATATGCAAAAAGCTCTCTGCAAGCAACGTGCAGATGAAGGCTTCAGCCCTATCCTGCCCTCCCTCCCCAGCAGCTGATACTCAGCCTGCATTTCAGGGAATCAAACCAAAAGGAGCTTCAGCTGCAGCTACAGAGATAAAGGAAATGGTATGAGCAGGGAGAGCTCTAGCAGAGCCCAGCAGCACTTTCAGGAAGGGCAAGGAGAGGGGCACAGGGAGTACAGGAGGGGAATGAGCCACCCCAGCACTTGCCAGGCATAATCTCCCCAAGAAGCACAGCAAGATGCAGCCCTCTGGTCCCTTAGGTTTCCTGTTTCCAAAGGTTAGGGCCTTCCTGAGCTCAGTAAGCCAGACCAGGCCATCAGTGATGTCTTCCTGTGACTTCTGAGCACAGCAGAGGAGCATCTCTTCCCCATGCCAGTCAGACTCAACCTCACAGTCCCCTTCTAAGCACCTTTATTGCTCAATAAGTCATTTTCCTTTTTCTGTATTTGGTGACTTTTAACTATCTGATGTGATCTACATCTCCCTCTTGTCCAAATACAAACGTTAAGAATGAGTCATCTTGAACTCTCAGGTTCAAGAAACATTTTCTTCATTGTATTTCACTTGCTTCCTAGAAGAAAAAACAAGCACTATTGGATTTGTAAGGTAACATTCACTACCAGGTGAGCAGAACAGGCAGGGTGGCACAACAGGAGATTTCTATCTTTACAATAGGACAAGGTTCAGTTCTATTTTCAAAACAGCAAATGCTTTACAAATTAAAGCACAAGTTTTCCATAGGGGGAACTGCCATTTGCCAGCAGCTCTAGAGATGGTCCCCTATCTTTAAGAGCCACTCAGCACGGTTTTTGAAGGACAAACCAACATAAAAAGGATCCTAAATATCCTGGAATGTTTTACTTTTTTCCTCCTAGCAGAAGTTTCTACCTTGTCTGCCCTTCCATCGTTCTTCAAAGCATAAACCACCCAATTCTGTCTCATCCTGTTAGTCTGATCCCCTAGTAATTGTGGACGTGTTTAACAGCCCGAGAATAAAAGAGGAAAACCATTCTGCCTGCACAATGCTCTAACGCAAGGCTAACTGCTACTCCGGTGCAGGGTGGTAAATGGTTTTATTCTCACAACAAAGAAATTAAACCAAAGCAAGAAGAATTTGTCTTTATTTCTGTCGTCTGTGAAAGCACACGCGGTTTGTTTGGCACGGCACACACTTGCTTAGCAGCTTGTTCACAACAACTGGTGCAGCCATAAAAAGACAAGGGCAATGCTTGCTAAGCCACAGCCAGTAATGCGATACGATAGGTTTGGGTCTGCCATCTGCACAGACTCGAATTAAAAGCCCTTGCTATAAAAGGGAAAATACCTTGGATAATTTTGGCACAGTCTGGACTAATAGAGAAAAAAAAAAAAGGCAAAAATCTTGAGTCAGCTCTGACACTCAAAGATGCAGATTAAAAACCCAAAGGAAAATCCTTGGCTCGAAGCAGTGTTATGTATCCATGTTTGTTTTTGCAACACGAAGGTCACATACAAGCCTGCCGTGCCATGGCAGGGTGACAACAAACAGGACCTTAAAGCTTGTCCTGTCACAGAGCTTCCACAGTGTAGCTCTGACCAAGGGCTGCCTTGTTCATTCATTCTCCCATGTTACAGCACCCAAGAGCACAGGAAAAAACACAGCATCTGTTGCTTCTACAGAACACCAGTGACTTACCTGATCGACTCCAAGAGTAGCACAAAGCGGGCAACTGTGGCAATTTATCAACTAAAATGCCAAGTGCTAGGAGTTTGGTTTTAATAACACTGTCATAAGGATGAAAAGTTTGGCCCTATGACCATGTATTGTTAACATATATAAACATTTTTGACAGCTTGAAATAAACTGTTTGTTTGGAAAGCAGCACTGTTCTCTTCCAAAAGGACTGGAATATAACTTCTCTGGAAATGTTCCAGGCCCACCTGGACACCTACCTGTGCAACCTGGGCTAGGGAGCTGCTCTGGCAGGGGGTTGGACTCAATGACCTCTAGAGGTCCTTTCCAACCCCTACAATTCCACGACAGCAAGGAATTTGTTGACTTGTTTTCTGGTGATACGGCACCTCCTGAGATGCTTCACAAAGATGGCCTTGTGCTTGCTTTCCCCATAAGTAAAGGCTAGAAATGCCATTCGACATCACCAAATTCTTCAGCTTCACCCTTCCTTGCCAACAAAATAAAGTCTCAGCACTCAGAGAGCAGAAGGTTTTGCTGGGACGGATCAGCAGATCACTGAAATACCACGAATGTAAGTCAAGCACCACAGTGAGAGAAGAAAGAAGGTGTCCAATGATGCTTGTTGAAACGTAAACTGCCTAACTTCTCATCAGATTACATCCAGCACAAGTGTGAGCTTACCAAATACAGCTGGAGAAGAGCCAGTTGTGTTCATCCAAACACAACAGTATCGTACAGTTAGCACAACTTATGAACATCTGCCCATTTACAGTTTTGAACAGTAGGTCAAAGGACCCGTTCCAAAATAAGCCACATTCTTAATTAAGAAATACTACTTTGGAAGAAATCGATCTGCTCATCTTTCTGAACGACTCAAAGTTAAATCTGAGAGAGATGAAGCAATGGCGATTGTTGACCCAGCTCATGTTTCAAGCAACCAACAACCCCTTTTAGGGAAATGTATGCAGAGTACAAGGGAAAACCTACTGCTGGTAAACTCCAAAACTTAAACAAAAGTAACAATTGTGACATTCTATAATTGCAGAGAAAAAAATTGCAAAGAAAAAAAAACTGTACTTACTGGAAAGGACTGTGGTGAGGAAAATGTAGTCCGAAAAGGAAATGAGTCCACATTCTCCAAGTGCATAAAATATGCTGTCTTCATCAGCAAACTTCTCTCGCTCCTGAGACAACTTCTGTTTGTTCATCCGACCCCCATCCCAAAAGGAGAAACCAAAGCAATCGATTAAACACAGAACCAGAAGGTTTTGTGTCCTTACCACCAAGCCATTCACATACACACACCACACACCCCTACTGTCTCCACTCATATTCAGCGGACCTTTTCCAGCCTTCAAATCTGTCAGAATTGGTCTGCAAAGGTCAGTGCTTCCCTGTCTCAAATCAGGGATAAGGAATTGCACAACACTTAAGTGTAACCAAAATACAAATAAACTAGGTCAATTTTGCTTAACGTTACCTGAATCTCTGGGAGAATACAGTACTGTTGTAAATCAGACCTTTGAGAATATCGGATTTCCAAAGGAAGTGATTGGATTTCATTCAAAACATTTTCATTTTAGTTGTACTCTGCAGCAGTAGCCAAGGAAGATCTATTTCACTCAGATGAGGAATGCAATCAAAGTTACTGGAAGTCTGCAGCTAACGAAGCACACAGTTCAGGAGTGAGTCTGACAAGCTCACTGAAAAGGACCAGGACCAAAACCATACTCTGACTTTCTTGCTCCACTTCTTTACCACCAGTTTTAACAGAAAGTATCATGTTTTATCACCTGATCTCCTTTACTAAGCTAAGAATCCAAGCCACTTTGATCTGCTGAAGCTTCAAAGACTGAAAAGGATCCATAAAACTGTTAGGAGCTGCATACTGAATTCCACACTGGTGATCCGTTATAGGAACACGGCAGGAGGAGGCACACACACAAGCACACACAGAGGAAAACAGAATTAATGTAAAGAACAACAGGCGTGGATGGGATTATTACACAGAAATCAGATCATGCAAGCATAGAAGCGTGGTCAAGGCAGGCTGAATTTAGCATCAGCTTTAGGAAAACCACCAACAAACACCACCACACGAGGGCCCAGCTCCACAGCTGTCCCCCACCGTTACCTCTGTCTAGCGGAGATCCCATCATATACAAGATAAAGGAAAGAAAACTGGTTAACCAACAATACAACAAGCAGACAAAACATAACATCAAGTTGAACGGTTAGACTTGCAAAGAGCAAGAAGGTGTTGAAGCAACCAGATGGTTGCTTGGACCAGGGGCTGCCACGAAGCCTGGGGTCACATCCCAGCAAGGGTTAGCACCCCGCCCCTGGGGTCAGAGCCACAGGCTGCGGCTGGCATCTCTCATCCAGCCCAGTTTTTGAGAGAACTCACCATTGCAGGTGGCAGCAGATTGGGGATGAGTTCAGCTAATAATTTAGATGAAAATTTAACCCGTATCTGGCTCGGAAACCACAAGAGAAGAGACAAAAATACAGTTTTCAGGAAAAACATTCAGCTCTATCCATCAAGCATAACTCTTTACAGCAGCTCTCCATTTACTCTCAGGAGCTCTACAGGAATTTAACAAGAGGTGCATCTCTCACAGCAGACAACACTAATGGCATTCACTTCATGCAAAGTAACTGATCTATGCTTACAGGATATCAGGTTGAAGCATCATTTACTAAAACACATTTGCCTCCCCTTCCCATCAAGGTGGTTCCCACACAAAGCAGCCATCAAGACAACACATAAAGGACAAAAACAACACCTGGCTTTCCTTAAAACAGAAGGATCAATGGGAAAATCAGTTTTCTGCTATAGCTCCTCGCTGGTGCCATCAACTGCATCTCACCTGCTCACGTGATTTATTGCCCTGATCACCTTCAGCAGCATTTACCATAGACTAGCTGCTAGCATTCACCTGCATCCAGAGCTCTACGGACCCCACAAAGAGGGTCCAGAGGTTGGCTTATTCACTTCTGTGCTTAAAACTTACAGCTAGCAAACTGCTCACAAGTCTCCTTAAGCTTAAAAATCAGATCCACAGAATAACAATAAAATGGATATTAAGTCAGCTGCTCTCTGAAATATAAAGGTTTGGACAGATGGGAGGGAGAAGCATTTATTCAATTGCATCTCACTTCAAACAAAGTCAATATAAAAGGCTTATTTTTAAGTATTTAGTTGTCTAGAACCTGAAGAAGAGGAACGTATGCTGCCACAGCAGTGCCCAGCCTGGCTGCAGCTAATGGGAAAGGGCACCCCTCCCACTGAGCTTCCACAGTTAAATGCTTGGGGACAAGCAGATTTAGGCTTAGCTGCCATTCTGTCATCAGCTCACGTTCCCCTAACCAGAAACACAGCACAGAACAACAGCAAGGTTTGGGACACCTCAGCTCATGTCAGTTTAACACTACTTGGGAATAGAAGATCTGCAAGTGGCATTCTGTGAGATATGTAGGGCAAAAGCAGACCAGTAAACGTGTCCCAGCTGAAAACCTCCAGTACTGAGTCTGTACTGCCGGCTGGACTCAAAGGAACAGAGTTTTCACAGAAGGATGATGGTTAATTAACAGAGGAAAATGTTAATCACAAAAGGCAAATACTCAACAGGTAGATTTCACTTATTCACACATTTAAAATACACACTGCATGTGAGTTAAGGCTTCCCAGCTAGGCGGCACGTCAGCCTGCCTGAGCTAACAGGCCTGCTGTGGAGGGCACAACCCCCAACAAAAGCTGAATTTGCAGAGTGCTTGGTTACAAGTCAGACAACTTCAGCATAATATCTTTCTCCATCTTGACTCCATTCCTCAAAGCAGAACAATAAGTTAAAACCACTCAGTGCTACCTCAAGAGCATCCCAAGCTGAGCACATGCAAGTGAGCGGGGCAGGGTTTGGAGCTGGGATGCCTCCTGCCATCAGGCAGTAAACTTGTGGCAAACACACAGACAAATCCATTATCAGCTGCAAAAGAAAGCAAGTCAAATATACTGTTGATTTCAGCCCAAGCACATCTGTGTGAGGTCAGTGATAAACTGACAGTCATGGGGGAATGACTTTGTACATAAAGTCAGCTAAATTCTCTTTTGGTATCACTAAACACCAACAGCAGGTTAAAAAAAAGTAGTAGCTTTTCAAAATGCCAAGCCTGGTGCGTAACTTCTGACTCAGACACAAAGGCAGCCAGCAGCAGCTCAAAGACAAGCATCTCTCATGAAATAACTGTTTTTTTCCCCTGTGCTTTTTGCCACGTGGGTTAAACACTCATCGCAGTGGTACCTACTGAGGGTGGCAAACAGCCTCCCCCCAAGTGCCTGCACATGAAGTTGCATACATATGCCTGTAACTCCCAGCCTGTGTGATGCACAGGGCAAAGAGTGTGATGCAAGCAAGCAAAGCACCCAGAGATGTTGCAAAATTCCACACATTCTGCCCCAGAACTAATGATGGAGCATCCCTCAAGCCAAGTGCACGGTGCAGCTCCCAGGCAAACATACACGAGCTGAATTAAAGCTTCCAGGTGTAAAGGATTTGGAAAACCTGCTTGATCCCTCCTTTGCTTGCTAAACATCACCTTTACTTGGAGTGACAAAGCAGTTTTCCTAAGGGTGAACAAGGAGTGAAAGGTAATGGGGAAGTGTGGGAGCCCTGTGCCTGCTGTGCCACACAGGGCTGGGATTGCTGGTGTGGTTCCTGGTTAACAGATCAAAGGACATGCTCAGTCTGCTTAACACCAAATTAAGAGAAGGATGCAGTTTTGCAAATTAACAGCTACCACCTCTGCAAATAGCAGGTGTTGGTTTTGTTCTGCACTCCCGACCGCAGCTAGGAAACCATGTCAGCAAAATCCTCAAAGATCCACTTTGTTCTGCGTTTCAGAACTCCTTAACGAGCAGCACTCGACTTGCCACTTAGGGCAGAACATGCACTTGACAGGACACTTCAAGCTGGCAGCGCGTGCTCCAGTCTGGAGGAGAAAGTGTGCGTTCAGCACTGTTGTTCACGTAACACGTTTGTGTTTCACTAGCACCCTTGCACTTTGTGCAGCCAACTTTTGGGAAGCCATCACCCCCACGTCCTCACCCACCAGCAACTTCCACCTTCCAGAACCAATGAAACAACAGTGCATGCAAGATGAGCACATCTCCCGAGTCAGAAAGGAATTTAGTGAATTGCTGAGGAATTTCAGGTGAGCCATAACCATCTCTTATCAATATCACAGCGAGTTCATTCCTTTTTAAAAGAAACAGTTACCAGTATTACTTGAGAAGTACAGGACAGTGAATGACTCAAACAGTGAGGGCAGCTTGCTGCAAAGCAATTCTCTTCCAGTCCCAGCTGACCACCCTCCGTTATGTAAACCGTTAGAAGGCAGCCACTCATATGCTTCTTTTACAGTTCACAAGAGACAGAGAAAAAGGAGTTTAGAAACACAGCATGTTCGGTATAAAAATCTTTCTGCTTCTCAGTAGGTTTTTCTGAAAACCCCTACAAGTTTTCCCACTACGTACACGTAAAATTTCTCTGATCATGTCTGTCCTGAGTTCTCTGGATTCATAAGGTGAAGGTGACCTCCTGTATGATTGCAGTTTGGGGGTATACATCTCAAAAAATGAAGATGCAAACGGAAGAGCACATGACCGAGGCACATTTTATAGAGAGCAACCCCCTGCGATCTCACGTCAGTCTCTATAAGGCAGATAAAAATAGGGTAAACTCTTGCTAATCCTAATGCCTAACACAGTCAAAATGGTAAGCTTGGGAATTATTGGGTCAGGAACCCAGTCCCTTCCACCTGGGAAATAGCTGTGCAGGCACTTGCTGCAGCATCACATTAATCTGTCACAAAAGCAAGAGAAGGAAAATCTTAAGATAAATGCCAGTGCAAACTGCAGGTAATTTCACCACAACCACTGACAATACTGAACTTTGCCTGCATCCCAGGGCTGAGCTAGCTTCTGAAATCAAGGGGACTAGTTTATTTTTTTGCTCATTTTTCTGAAGATGGGAGCTTTACAGAATGAAAGCTATTAAATCAGAAATCTCATGATACAACCCATACTGGCACCTTATGCCCGCAATAAGAAAAGGGAAATAAATAGAAAGGGAAAGGCTTTCAAAAGCAGACACAGAACCTTTCAAGCCTGTGTGTGCCAAAGCCCTGTGGGGGAGAAAGACAGGGCAGGTCCCTGTGCTGGCAAACAAGAACCTGAGGGGGAACAGAGTGCTTCTTTAAGGCTTCTTTAAAGCTACCCTTAGAACGGGGATGTGAAGTAGGACATTTCAGACAAAGCACTTGGGGCTTCATATCAATAAAGGGGAAAAAAAAGGGTTTAGGTTGTGACAGAAATCATTACAGTCAATGAAAGTGAGTCAGTAATAGTAATAAAACAGCAGAGAAGTTTATAGGATCATCAGTAGTGGCTCCAGATGATTTATCAGAAATTCTATGTGTTAATATGGGTAAATGCAAACAGACTCTGCATGGCAAATCAGGGTGGTGTCAGAGCATAGGAAAATTTATGACTGCCTAATAAACACTGCAGCTTATGACCTTTCATGAACACATTTTAATAAAGAGCTTTTAAACTCTATTTGTGGGGTTATTTATCTGCCTACGTACACAGGGGACACAAATACGCAGCTGGGCACAGATGAGGTTGTTCTGCATACATCTTTCTCTCCAATTTGAATTTGGACACATATAGAGAATGAAGAATTAGGCATCAACTATTAGTATGGGTGGTCTTCTGAGACTGGAAAGAGAGATTTGCATTCGCTCCTTCCAGCCAGGCTGGAAATATTCATCCCCTTGCAACAAACGGCACCTGGAACGCAAGGCCAGCATTTGGAACAACCAAGAGAAATGATGCAGACTTTCCAGAGCCTGGGCAGGCAGCACACCCAGTCATGCACAAGAGGAGGAACCCCTGCTGGGAAAGCAGAAAGGAAATGCTTCTGAAAAGGGACAGTCTACACTGCTGCTCCCGGCACTGCAGTGCCACGCTCCTGGGCCAGAAAGGGGCTGTGCATCCCATGCTCACCCTCAGCTCCTTCAGTCACACAAGCTGACTCATTTATGGCCATTGTTTTAGCTATAATGGTTAGCAACAGCTTCTTAGGAAATACTGAATCTTTATTGACTACATGTATTTGCAGCTGATAAAAGTCTCCCCAGATCTCTCAAAGAGGAACATCTACAGACGTGGATTATTTTTCACACAGGGGAAAAGAAAAAACCCTCAGAGCTGAAGACAAACCTCTAAGCTCCAGAGGTCTCCTACCCAAACCTACAGGAGATGAAGCTGTCCACGGCCTCAAGCACTGAATGTCATTTTCCAACAGAGACAGCCTACTGCTGCCTATGGAATCAAATAATGCCAGAGGCCTCAGAAGGCAGCAAGAAAACAGGAGGACAGGAAGGTGCAGACTTGAGCACTGCCATTAAGAGATCCCTGGAGGACTGAGTTCCTAACAACCTAAACTGGAATGTATGGCCATAAATCCTTTAGGTCAGGTCTCATGGAGAATGAGTTCAGGATTATTTCTTACAGGAGCAGGGAGAAGGGGTCAGCATACACTGTCCCTTTTACATGAAAAGGGCACGTCATGAGGTCTGATGCACAAAGTAATTAAAGCACATGCTATCTGCTTTGTACCTGCCAGAAATCCTGGTGGAAGGGGAGAGGGTTAGAAAAGGGAAGAAAATGAGGGAACGCTCAGTTATACCAAAACCAAAGCATCATTAGATTTAAGACACAAGTATCATGGATTAGTAGCTGGAAGAACACCCGCTGGATACCTAGAAATCAGAATGAAAGAACACAGAAAGCAATCAGACCATTTCAACAGGATCTGCCAAACGAACCCTGTGAAAACAGGCAAAGGAGTTAGTACTACAAGGCAACAGCAGGGACAGCTCCCTTAAAAATGAAGTATTCCCCCGTGGTTTGGTAGAAGAGGTAGGAAGGGATGGAGCGTGTTCTGCATTTGGAGGTAAAGTAACCCAGGAGTCCACAGGGATGTTTGTGTGCCATGCATTTACCTATGTTAGAAGCAACTAAGCCTTTTCTTGGATTAGATTCATTTTTACTAAAAAGGAACAAAGAAGAACACGCAGTTCAGTGTCATACAGATTCCAGTGACCCCCACACAAGAGAAAGCAATAAGGAACACAGAAGGAACTCAAAACAACCAACCAAAGCAGCTGAGGGCCAAGTTTGGCCAGGAGGAGAAAGACAGTGAGGAAAGAGACTCACAAACACGGGCAAAGAAAGCAAAGAGAGAAAGCACACAGCTCAGCTCACAGGTTTGCTGATTACCTGCAATAAGCAGCATCCCTGTTTGCTTTCCCCAAGACGTGGGAAACAACTCTTCCAACCTTCTGGTTGGAACACTTAGGAGAATGGCAGAGGAACTCACACACAGAAGAGTGAGGTTACTCCCCACACGAGGTGCCTCCTGCTTGTAATGTGAACACGACCAGCACTAAGCAAGATCAGAAGCAGAATGAATTTAAAAGCAGTAAATCTGAAATGAGACACTGATGTTTCACAGGGATTTCAGAACAAGTTAGATGAAAGCCTCAAGGTACCTCCAAGCTACAACCAGCTTTAGCTGTTGCTGGCTTACACCAGCACCTCAAATACTCTTACCAAACACACTGGCAGGACCTCATACAGCTGAGTTCACAGGACTCTCAACTGTTTCATTCCACCTGAGGTAAAGCTCTGAGAATCTTCCTCAGCTAACAAGCTCATTAAATTAACTGCTCACACACTTCACACCACATCCTTTTGAGTAGAGGCACTTAATAACAGTACCTCTGATGTTAACAGAAGCACTTCAACACGATCCAGTGCTTAGCTCCCAAATCAAAGCAGGACTTGAAGCTTGTCCTGCTGCACGCTTGGGTCAGCAGCTTACACCATTCTGGTGCAAGCCTTATGCTCATACACAAACCTGAGGAAGCCAGAAATTCAAGCCGATGCATAAAATCCCTTTTTCACTTCCAAAATTAGCAGTAAGGTCCTTCGATTCACCATCTTCCTCCAGTCCTTTCCATGGAGACCCTTCCCAAGCACACTTTTTCAGGCTTCAGGGTTGCCCTTTCCATCACCTGGCACGACATCTTCCTCCTGCATTGCCTTCCAGCAGCTCTGTAAGGCTTACTTGCAGGGCAGCTCTTCCTTCATGGACACACACACTAGTGACAGGTGCTCGGCTGAGGACAATCCTGCTACTGGCCCCCTACACAAGCCTGCCACTGGGATGTCTGATTGATTTGTGGCACAGAGAGAGAAGCTCTCCACGGTGGGACTGAGTTTCAGATGTTGTAGTGGTCCTTACCTGTTCCTTCTGTTTCAATTTCAATAGAGGATAGCAGAGAAACCAACACAAAAACATATGTTGTTTTGAACAAATTGACAGGATAACACAGAGAACACAAACTTGTAATGCAAGTCAGCAGTTAGAACACCTGGATGCACATCAAAACAACCCCCCTTTCCTTCTGGGAAGCGATAAGGACTGAAATGGATGTCTGCAGGATGCAAGCAGCCCTACTACTTCTGGCAGGGACTGACTTACTGCTATCCAGAGAGGGGAAATTTCTTCCAGGAAAAGGTACAGAAAGCAACAGAAGTATTCACCCTTGCCTTCATTTTGTTATCTCTCTGCATTTCTCTCAGGCATCCCAAAACATCTAGAGATGTGAACATAAATACTGGCAGGAAGTACTTTATTTCTAAGTTTAATTAGAGGGCACTGAAACCTCTCTAATTGCTTGCTGCAGCAATGGTAGCATGAGGGTAAGCTGATGCTAGTAGGCTATGGGCTCCAGTTCGTATTAAGCTGCACCAAGACATTTCTCCCTCCCGAGAGCAGAGAGGGCAAGTCAAGTTTATTCAGTACTGAACTAATAAGCTAGCTAGTTTTTTTTCTATGCTGTGTGCTCACCACGTCCATTTCCTGCCTTCACTCTCATGTTTACACCAGGCTGTGCTGCTGAGAGCTCCCTGCTCTGGCTCACCAGGATGGGGACCACGCTCCTCTGTCTGCATAGTTGGCAGGGCATGACTCAGAACAAGGTGTATCTGCAGCCTGCTTCAGAGGAACACCACTAACAGCATCACTTCTCTAGGACATGAAGCTTCTCAATCATTAATGCTTAAGCCAAAGGAACAGCAATTAAACAATGCATGGAAAAGGAAATACTTAAATTACATCTGTACTGTGCACGCAACACTAGTGAAGCCTGTGCACATCACAGGTGCTATGAGACAGGATTCTGGTTAGTAATGTGGGAGCTTATTTATCACCATCAACTTGCTAAGCAAGGACAAAAGCAATGAGTGATGAAAGTACAAGACATTAATTTGAAAGTCTGATGTGGGAAGGAAATCTCCATGCCACTCTCCGAAGTGCTCCTTAAGAAGCACAGAATGCAGCTGGGGAAACAGTGCTCTTAAATGCAGCAAGACTGCATCCTTGTTATGGTTTTATGATTT
>VXAB01005511.1:321-11282 GCA_013399175.1 Odontophorus gujanensis
GTCCGTGCCTTGAAATAGGAAGCCCGGAGCAGCCGGCGCAGACAGCGCGACACCGCAAAGCCCGTGCAGCTTTCGGCCCTTTGTCCGCCCGCGTGCGGGGCCGGGGTGCGGGCAGGGGGTTGTCACCTCCTCCCCACCCCTCATTGCGGTTCCCCTCCCCCCCCTCCCCGCAGCTCGCGGCGCGTGGCCCCGCTGCCGCCCGCACGATGCCGGTCGAGGCGCTGCACGCCGGCGGTGCCATGAAGGGGATGGCGACGAGGGCCCCCTTCACCTCGGCCATGCCCATCCGCATCCTCAACAAGGGACCCGAGTATTTCCGACGCCGAGCGGAGCCCGCTGCCCGAAAACCCAGCGCCGTGGAGAGGTTGGAGGCCGACAAGGCCAAATACGTGAAGAGCCAGCAGGTCGCCAGCACCCGGCAGGAGCCGGTGAAGCCGCCGTTGCTCAAGCAGCCGCTCTTGGTGCCGGGCGTGCGCCGCGCCGTGCTCACCCCCAACCGCAAGACGACGCCGGGACCACGCTCAGCCGGCAGAGCCAAGACCTCGCTCAACCTGGAGATCCTCAACCACCTCATCAATGTCTGCGACAGCCCCAAAGCCGAGAGCCCGCGAGGCGGGGAGCGGCACGGCGCAGCGGAGGTGCTGAGCGCCGGGGGGGTCGGCAAAGCACCGGGGAGCCCCGCTGCTCCCAAACCCCCTGGGTCCACGGCGGTGCGCAGGGTGGACGTGCGGCCCTGTGGGGCTCTCCCTCCCACGGTGCCAGGAATACGGGTGCCATCGTCACCCTCCCCGTGCAGACCGCCCGCGGCGCCGGCGCTGAGCTCACCCAACCGCCCCGAGAGCGCCCGCCGGCAAACCCTGCTGCACCGCTCCAAGTCGGACCTGAGCGACCGCTTCTCGCGGGCCACCGCCGACCTGGAGCGCTTCTTCAACTACTGCGGCCTCGACCCTGAGGAGGTGCGGGACATGGGGGCCGAGCACTTCGCCCGAGCCAGCTCCGACATCGTGTCCGTCAAGTTTCACAGCGTCAGCACAGCCAGCTCCGAGGGCGGGCGCTCCCCACGCAGCGCGGCCACGCCGGAGGGTCGCCCGGCGGAGCGTATGCCCTACGGCATCTCGGTGGTGGAGCGCAACGCCCGCGTCATCAAGTGGCTGTACGGGCTGCGCCAGGCCCGTGAGCCCCAGCAGGTTTCCAACGTGTAAGCAGGCTGCTGCTGTACCCCCCAGGAGGGCAGCGGGGCCATTTCAGACCCCTGAACTGAGCCCACTGCGCCTCGCTGCCCATCCCTCTCTGCTGCAGCTGCAGAGCGTGGATGCCGTGCGTCCTCCTGGAGAGTGGTTTGCTTCCTGATGGACTCAGCCCTGCGGGACCCCCAGCAGCACCCTGGTATCCCTGAGAATGTAGAGTGTGGGGGGTGCAGCTGCACCTGGCAGCGTGCTGCTGGCCGGGCTGCGGGTGCACGGTACCTCCTTCGGGGCCCCTTAGCACTGAGGTCCCCTCTCAGTGGCCAGGGGGTGAGGCCCTGTACCCCTGCAGCTTCAGCAGAGGGGGGACAGAAACCTGGTGGCCCCCATTGAGGTGCTGAGACTCCTGGAGGGTTTGGGTGCTCTGTGGGGAGGCCAAACCCGAGCTCCCCTCAGAGAAGTCAGAGTCTGTGTACGTGTGTGTGTGTGTGTGTTTGTATCCCCCTTTTTGTATACCAGTGAGAAAGCCCTGGGCACGATTTGCCCTCTTATTTATGAAGAAGGTTCTATTGGTATCTTCCTGTTGTTTTTCCTGACGTGTCATCTGTAAAAAAAAGTGACAGTAATGCGGTCAGTTTTATTAAATTTCAGTGCTTTGGATGCCGTGTGTGTTGCTGTCTTCAGATGTGGTGGGGAACGAGCTGGAGCCTGCCCACCCCCCCCCCAGGTACCTGTGCAGAGACTCTTCCCTGCAAAACTCTCGGAGCATTGCATCCCAATGGGTGTTGCAGAGTATGGGTGCCGTGCCATGCTGTGTTGTGCTATGCCATGCCATACTGTGCCAGCATGGGGCCTGGCAGATACAGCAGGAGGAGAGTTTGCTGCTGGCAGGCCCTGGCAGAGCTCAGCTGCAGGATTCCCCTCTGCACCTCCCCAGCGCCGTGCCAAGCACACAGCCCTCCTGGGCTCTGCTCTGCACCCACTCCAGCAAAGCACCCCAGAGCTTGGCCACATCCCCAGGGCTGCGAGATGGGGAGGTGATAGCAGAGACCTCCCAGGTGCTGGGGAGCTGTGAGGATGAAAGATGATGCAGAGAGCGCTTTGAAGATGAAAGCACCATGTGCTGCGCTATCCCCAGGTGGGTGCGAGCTCCTGCAGCCCTTCTGCTCCTTACAAGGGGAAAAGCAAAGCACCCCGTGATACTGCTGCAAACTGTGCCCACCTGAGCTGCTGGGAAAGTGACACCCAGGCCACTGACACCCATACCCAGTGCTCCCCCCCCTCAGGTGCAGACCTGCTGCTGCTCGCACCCCAGCCTTGTTGTGCAGGACCCACTGGGCTCCCAGAAAGGAGCCAGGCAGGTCTGGGAGCCCCCACCCAAGGCTGGTGCAGGATGTGGTGGGGAGGATGCAGGACAGCAGCTGGTGATGAGTCAGGGAGGAAGCACACACCCAAGGGATCGTGCAGTGACACACAGGGAGCCAGTGACACCCCAGGGAGCTGGACTCAGGGCTCAGCCCCCAAGGCTTGGTCCTGGCACCCCACATAGGGCTGCACGGCTGGGATGTGTGGTGGCTGCATGCAGTACGTGTGGCCAGCTGAGTCCCGTGTGCTCACATTTTGCTCATGGGCACGTGTGTGCATGCATGTTGGTTTGCATGTGTGTGTGCAAGGACAGGAAGAACCTACACGCTCCTAAAACATCCATCCATCCCTGCACAAAACCCCGGCTCAGATGTATTGAGGTGCCTTGTCTCCCCCCAGGGCATGCCCCCATGTCTCTGTGTCCCTGCTGGGGACAGGAGGGCAGCCCTGTCCCTGTGCTCCCGATCACTTTCCTTGGCAGCTGCCTCCCTGCCAGCTCCAGTTTCAGTGTGGAGCCACAGCTGAGCCCGCAGTTATTTATAGAGGGGAGGAATGACCAGGGGAAGGTTTCCATTGCCTTTGTCCTGCTGACTCCCAGTGTCCCTCATCCCACGTTTCTATGCAGCTCCTCACCATGCTGACCCTTAAAGGCTCATTTGCTCCCCCAACCACTCACAAAAAAGGCCTGGGGGTCACATCCCAGCACTTCACCCCCAGCCCTCCAGGAGTGCTGCACGGGGAGAGCAAGGAGATGGCAGCCCAGGGATTTGGGGTGCAGGGAGTGAGTGGGGTTGGGGGGATGCAGAGGTTCACAGCAGCACCAGGATATATGTAACCACAGTACCTTGCAGGTAATCCCACCTTTAACACGTTTCCCATTTTCAGTTATTAAGCACAGCCCCACTGATCAGCCCCTTAGAGGAAATGCCAGCTGCATCACATGTTTTAATCAGTGTTAATTAGCAAATGCCTTATGAATGGGGGAGGGGAGGGAGCAGACCTGTAGGGTGCTTGAGGGATGGGTGCTGCAGGGGGGCAGTGGGAGGGGTTGTGGCTGAGTTGTTACTATTGCTGATGGTCCTCAGTGTCTGCTGGGGGGACAATGTCACTCCTGTCCCCCATGGATGGGGATGTTGTGGGATGTCACCAGGCTGTGGAGGACCTCTAGTGGCAATAGGGTCGAGGGGGACCGGGCTAATCCACAGTAAGATGGCAAGTGCAGTGGAACTGGGTGTTACGGAGCCCTCATCCATGCTCTGAGCTCAGTCAGGGCTCAGTGGGATAGGATGGGGCTGCACCCTCCTGAATGATGCAGGCATCACAGGGAGATTGCTGAAAGGTGCTTTATGTGGGGTTCATACACAGTGTGTATGTGGGGCCGAGGCAGCGCTGCTGCTGTCCCCGATAGTGACCCCACAGCCACAGCTCCCATCCCCACCACTGCCAGAGCACTTGGTAAAGGTGAGAGCTGTGCATGGGGCTCTCAGCTCTGTGCAGGTACCGTGGGGTGACTTTCCCACCACTGTCCTGCGAGTGGAGATCCTCTGGTGCTCGCTCTGCTTCTGTCCCAGCTGCTGCAGTGTGGGGCCAGCATGGGTCTGGGGGCATCTTGCTTCTGTCCAGGACAGAGTCAGATGCTGCCTGGTGCAGCTCTTGGACAATAAATAGCTCTCAGTACAAAAATAAAAGAGTTCCCAAGCCAAGATCCAGGACATGGGTGGGCATGGGGGCTTTTCTCAGCAGAAAGAAACCCTGCTGAGTTTTGCCCCACTTTCTCCGGGCTGTCACCAAACGTGCCTCCAAGTTTGGATTCCCCATGCCAATAAAACAAGTGGCCTGGAGGCGGTGGCATGGGGGTGTCAGCCCTATAACCACCCCCATCCCCAGCTCCAAGCTTCCTCCATCACTCACAGCTCCCTGTGCCCCACCTCAAAGCACAGCCTTGTCACCATGTACCACCCCCATCCCCTCACCCCTGGGTGCTGGCACTCAACCCCGGAACTATTGGCTACTGTGTGGGGGCCAGGGGTCACATGCTGCTGGTGGCATCTCCATCCCCTCCTACTGTCCCTGTCCCAGCAGCATGTGTGCAGCCAGCAGTCCCTTTGCACAGGGAGAGTGCATGCAGGAGGGGAAATCACGTCCTCCTTCATGGCTGTGCAGGGAGGAGGGATGCCATGAGCTCACACACCAGTTCTGCTCATCCTGCAGGAAAAGCAAAGCGATGGGGAATTTAGGACCATGCCCTGACTTATATAGAAAAGGCCAAGTGCAAACTGTCTGCCTCTGTGACTCGTGCAGGAGGTCTGGTGGTCCCAGACACACATCCCTGCATGGCATGGAGCCTGGAGCCCCGCAGACGTGGGGGGAAACAGGGAGAAACCGGGAGGGAATGGGATCCACGCGTTGGAGCTTGCAGGGGTGGGGCTGGCTCAGAGTCAGCGCTGAGATCTGAGAGAAACAAAGAGTGAGGAAAAAAGAATGGGGGAAAGCTCTCCGGGGGCTCCGTCCTCCCATCGCTCTGTCTGGCTAAAAGCCCACGGGCCGTATCAGCATGCGGGTGCCCTTCAGTGAGTAGCTGGGCCCCTGGAAGTAGTGCCAGCGGATGCCGTTCAGCTTGCGGATATTGTGCCGTGCTGGGTAGTAGATGCCATTCAGGTTGGAGAGCCCGCAGGCATCGAACCACCACCCTATAGGAGAGAGCAAGGAGGGTGGCACCGGGGTGGGCACAGAGTGGGGACCCCAGCCCGAAGCCCACTGCTCACCTCCTGACAGCATCTGGGCACACTTGCAGAGGCAGTTGTCATTGTCGGCATCGCGGGTGCTGAAGTTGGTGCCCTGCAGGGCCAAGCTGCTCTGCTGCCCGGCCGTGCCACTGTAGTCCTGCAGTGAGAGCCTGAGGCCACGTGTGCCATCGCTTCTCTTCTCACTCAGTGGGACTGCAGAGCCCGATGCTTCCACCCTCCCACCCACAGCCCAGCTGACATCCCTGTGAGTGTACACCGCCCCACAGCATCCCTACAAGGATGTTCCTGGGAGCAAACCCACTTGCATGAGCACTGTGTGGCCCCTCGCCCCGGCTGCATGCCTTACTGGGATGGGGAATCCTTCAGCTTTATTGTAATTTCATGCATCTATGTGGGGAAGAACCCGGTTAGAGGAGCAGCAGGCAGCGTAGCAACGGCCTCATGGAGGAAATCTGCCAAGATCCCATTGAAGCCCCCATGGGAACACCCAGCAGACAGAGGTGCCAACCACCCTGGGGCACAGGGGCAGCAGTGCCCGGGGACAGCTGCTCACTCACCTGTAGAGCTGCTGCTCGCTGTCCAGCTGAAACCTCCCATAGTGGGCATAGACCTGGCTGCCCTCCCAGTCCTGCAGCTCCACGCGCAGCACGTAGGGTTCCCGGCTCGTCAGGAGGTGCACAGCTTCATTGCCCAGCCAGTGCTCCCCTGCCACATCCCCAAAGCCCTGGGGGAGCCGAGGGAGGGTGGGCGTGGGTGGTGGGTGCAGGAATGCCCCATCCCCAGCCCCATGCAGACCTGCTTGTACTCCCTCCAGCCCCGCTGGAAGCTGACACTGCCGTTGGTGCGGAGCTGGATGACCGTCCAGCCACCGCCGTCCATCTCCATGTCACAAAACACCTGCAGCAGGGAGCCAAGCACCTCTGAGTGCGGTGACACATCCCACTACCAGTGGGGCTGCCTCACGGGTGGCTGGGGACATCCCACTGCTCTGAGCTCACCCCATGGTGCTGCAGTGGGAGCCCTTTGTGGGCTGCGCTCACCTTCCTGGGTTCACTCAGGTTGGTGATGTGCAGGGTGTACACCCCACTGGCACTGCTGCCTGCCCGGAGCACCTCGGTGCAGTCCTGGAAGCGCTGCTCCTCGCTGGGCAGCAGGGCTGGGCAGAGGGGAGAGGAGCTGACGGGGTCCCCAGTGACCCCACAGGTCCCGCATCCCCACTCTTTCATCTCCCCAGCCCCGGGGATTTGCTGCATCTCAGGGCACGGGGCTGAGTCGCTCTTGGGATGCAATGTTTTTGTGTCCTCCCCGCTCACCTCTACCCTCTGCCACGAGGCGCACCAGGCTCTGCACCGACTCCAGGAGCTGCAGCTGCTGCTGCTGCAGCAGGCTGGCGTTGGCGTTGGCCGCCAGCAGCGACTTCTCCAGCTCCTCGATGGTGCCGCTCTGCCGGCTCACCAGGCGCTGCAGCCTCTCCTTCTCCGAGCGGATCCCCGCCAGCTCCGCCTGGTGCTTTGTCTCCATATCCAGCACCCGCACCTCCAGGATGCTGTAAGGGGACGCGCGGTGGGGACGGGCAGCCCCAGCCTGGCTGAGGTTCCCCAGCACTGCTGCAAGCTGTCCCCGCCCCCTCTAAGTGGTACCTATGGGATGTGGGCACGCTTCCCCACCCAAATGGCTGTGATGGGACCGTGTCACCCACAGGGACCCCCGCTGAGCCCCATGGGGCAGCCCCAGCCCCTACTTGTTTCTGCTCTGCAGTCGGTGGATCTCGTTGGTCTGCACCAGCAGCTGCTTCTCCAGCTTGGTGGTGGACAGGGAGTTCTCCAGCAGCTGCATCTCGATGCGTGACGTCTGGTTCAGCACCTGCACGGGGACGTTGGGAGCATGGGCGCACACAGCGGAGCCCCCCCCGTGTCCCCAGCGTCCCCAGGAACCACTAAAGCACGAAACCAGCACCCCTCCAGGGAACAACCCCGCGTTGTGCAGAGGAGGAACTGCCCCACGCTGCGCTTCTGGCGGCCGTGGGGACATGGGGACGCGCGCGTTGTCACTGCCCACCTGTGCCTCCACGTCGGTGAGCTTGCGGCTCTGCTCGGCGCTGCGGTTGAGCAGGGAGCTGCCGATCTCCAGCACGGTGGCCGTGTGGTTCTGCACCGCCGTCTGGCGCAGCCGCACCATCTCCGGTTTCATGCTGCTCTGGATGGAGCTCTCCAGCTGCAGAAGGCAGCGAGGACGGGATGGCACGGCTCAGCCGAGGAGCTCACCCCATGGCCAAACTCAGCTCTGCCTCCAGGGCACTCCATGGCTCCTGCTGCGTGCTGGCACTGCAGCTTGCTCTGCTCGAAAGCAGCGAGGTGACACAACAGGAGCTGCCCTGGGTGTACGGAGGGGACACTGCTGCGGGTGGCACCGGAGTGGCTGCAAAGTTTTGGGGGGGTGGCATAGTGGCAAAGCAGGGCTGAGGTGTGTGGGGAGATTCATAGCCATGGGGACACCCGCAGTCTCCAAACGGGGCTTTCCTCTTGCTGGCACAGCTCTGTGTGTTCATGGGTCTACTGCTGAGCTGGGACTACTGACCAGCCAGGGCAGCACCGGCACCGGCAGCGGCACCAGCGCCAGCACATCTCTGCTGCCGGCAGTGTTCCCATGGCCACCAGCATCCCCCCACCGCCGCCCCATCCCCATCCGGTGCCGGCTGCTGCCTCGCCGCAGGGAAGTGCTCAGGGCTGGGAAGCAGCCGGCTATGTGCACGGCTCTGAAGCGTCTTCCGCTTTCCCAGCCCGCGGGGGACAGGCACTTCCCAGCGGGTTTCTATTTCTGGCAGCCGCCATGAGGTTCCCATTCATCCCCGCTCGAGGGTGACAGCCTCGGTGAGGGCTGTGGCCCCGGGGCCACTGCGCAGGGACCACGGGGAGCGGAAGGGATGTGATGCCGCCCACGCTGGGAACACTGCCCCGTGGATCCCATTGCCCCACGGATCCCTCTCTGCCCTCTCCAGGTGGGTCCTGTGCCCTCCACGCTGCTGCAAACCAAACCCCGTGTGTCAGTGCCATGTCTGGAAAGCATTTCCCCAGCTGAGTGATTGCTGGAGAGTTTCCCTTTAACCACGTCGTTAATCTTGCTGCTTCTCGGGGCTCTGGAGGCCTTTTCTCCCTCCTGATTTTGCCTTTTTTTTCTTCAAAATAAACATCTCTCTGAGTGAAGGGCAGCACATACCCATGGAAAAGGTCGGGCTGGCAGATGCAGGGCTGAATGCGGCCCCAACTACTCCTTGTGAGTGGTGCTGGGGCCTCTTCTGGGGGTCCCTGCCCTCCCTGGGGGGAAGCATGGAAGCCTTCAGGCCCTGACCATGGCTCTGCTGAAGACACCGACCTGGGAAGCAGCTGGGGCTGGAGGGACCTGCAGCATCCATGGATAGTGTGGACCCACCTGGGGACTGTCCTTGGCTCTGTGGGTGCAGAGAGGAAACAGGGGACCCTCCCCAAGAGGGTCACTCCCAAAGTCCTCCCAGAGGCTGCAGCCATGGGGTCACCCTCACAGAGAAGGGACTGGGGGAGCAGGGCAGGGATGGGGCCACCAATGCCAGGCAGGCAGCAGGTTCCCTGCTGCTGGTCCCATCCCTCTTGCAGTGTGACACTGGGGGGACGCTGCTCTGACAGCGCTCTGACCACAGCCGAGCCCAGCTCCAGCCCTGCGTTGTGTCCTGGGCCAACAGTGAGAGCTGCCAACATTCACAGCCTCCACAAGAATTTCTGTTCAGCAGCAAAGCCCCGCGGCAAGAGGCCCCTGGCCGGCAGCACAGCACGGCCACCCTGATGTCCCCACACTGAGCACCCATTGCAAACTGCTGGGAGGTCCCCTTGCACCAGGTATTGGGGTCACAGTCATTTGTGTGCAGGTTTTGTTCCCCACACCTTGTCAATCCCCAAAAGGGAGGGGCAGAATAGTGGCACGAGAGTGCTCGGTGCCCGTATCCTCTGCTGCACCACCACGCAGCCTCCCTTGGGCAAAGCCACATGTGTCCTTGTGTCCTCACCGTGTCACTGCCTGTCCCTGTTGGTGACAGCATGCCTGGCAGTGCGGGGAGGATGACTTGGCCTCCAGGGGTCTGTAAGCTGGAGGACAGGGGGTCCCAAAGGGGCTGTGCCATATCCCTGACCCTGGGCACAGCCCCAATCCTCTGCTCCATGGGCAGACGGGGATTTGGGGTTGTTTACAACCCGTCCCCAAGCCCGGTGCCTCTTTCGAGCCCGGTTTGTTTGTTCAGGCCTGGATCCCAACCAAAACAAGCCTCCTTGCGCAGTTCCAGTTAAATTAGGAAAGCAAAGAAACTGGACACACACAAAAAAAATAAAGACCCAACTGAGAGCTGCCTGCAGCAGAGGGGCCGTGCTGCAGGGTGGGACGGGCACCGGCTGTGCCCCTGCTCATGGGGTACAGCTGCCCAGATGGGCACATGCAGCCGGGCTTTGCTTAGCATATCCCTGGGGCTCAGCATCCTCCTGGGGATCAGCATCCTCCTGGGGATCAGCATCCTTCTGGGGATCAGCATCCTCCTGGGGATCAGCATCCTCCCAGCTTTTGAGGAATCTGTGGTCTGAGTCAGCTGAGCAGGGGACAAGGAGCAGCCCTGTGTCTCTAATGTTGTCCCCATGGGGTGCTGGCAGTGCCATACTGGGTGACAGCCAGGGACAAGCCGTGGGGACTGGGGTCCTGGCGTGGGGATGTAGCTCCAGGGCACTCTTCCCTGATGCTCACACAGATGTGAGATTGGGAGGTACTAGGTGAGACCTCAGAAAGGAAAAGCCACTTCCTGCCTCACCCTGCAGGGCTGAAAATATGGGAGTGCCTCAGGATGGTGGGGTCCCCCATAGTGCAGAGTGCTCTCCTGCTTTGCCCCTGCTGTGGGTCTGGGGTTCCCAGTGCCCCCGTGGGGATGGAAGGCCACGAGCAGTGTTTCCCATGCAGAGTCTCACCCGGTGCCAGGAACATTTGCGAAGCCCATAAGCGGGAACACAATGAACCCTGCCCTTTGGTCCCTCACCCCGCTGCGTGCCAAATTCTTCCCGGCAGCTTCCCGGCTGCGCCACATCCTGACCCTGCATGGGGAGTACTGAGCACTGTAAGGTGCCCGGGACCCCTTACACAGGAGGGGACCGTGGTGGGGACACAGAGGGGCACAGCACAGTGGGCAGCAGCACTCACAGTGCCCACCCATCCCCTCTGGGTGAAAACAGCACCGGCTCAGGCTCTGGGGATGAGATTTGGGCAGCCCGGGGCACCAAACCCTCTCACAGACCTCTCACGAGGGGCACCCCCTCCCCATTGCCTACCTTCAGCAGCCACCGCGTGCTGTTCTCCAGGACCCTCTCCAGGTGCTGCAGGCGCTGGGCAGCCCCTCGGGCAGCGTGCCCGGTGCTGGACGGTGAATCCCGCTGCAGAGCGTTGACGGGACCGGGTGAGGCGAGCGGGCACGGCGACGGCTCGGCCTCGGGCAGCACGAAGGTGTAACTGCAGTGCCCGTGTTGCACGCGGTGCCAGCGCCGGCGGCCGCCCACGTCCAACGCCCGGCGCTGGGACGCGGCTGTGCACAGCACTGCCAGTGCCACGAGGCTGAGCACACGCATGGCGCGACCGCGGGGCTCCTGAAGCCCACCCCACCCCA
>VXAB01005518.1:0-15090 GCA_013399175.1 Odontophorus gujanensis
TCCCCCCCCGCCCCTGAGTCCCCCTATACGCGCTCGAGGCAGCGCTGCCATCCACAGCCGGGAGGAGAGAGGCGCAGTGATTTGTATTCCGGCTCTGCCTCTGCTCCCAGAGCTTCCAAGAAGCCAGTAAAAATAGCACTCAGTCATTTGGTAAATAATAACCATCTCCTCACGGGCCCGGGGAGCCGTGAGCACTTAAAGGGGGGGGAGTGCGGGGAGGGGGATGCCCGCCTCTGCCTGGCTGTGTGCAGAGAAACCAGGGCCGGGAGGGGATGGGCGAGTGGTTGTTGTGGAATGGAAACCTCAAAGCATTGCTTTACACTGCATGTGAAAGGGAGGCAGCCCACCCTGCTGGCATGGGGCGGCAGAATCCAGCCCTCTGCATAATGCTGATTGAGGGTGTGTTGCCTGCACGCAGGACGTAGCAAATTCCCGAAGAAAGAAAGGAGCGGCTTTAAGGAGCAGGCAGGTGTAGGGAGTGCCATGGTAACGCCGTGGGAAGGGATGTTGCAGCACTTGTTTTACATTTGCATTGCAGATCTGCCCAGCAGTGGGATGTGTGCAGCGGGAGCAAAGCGTTACCCACACAGAGGGACTTTGTGCCTGGGAGAGCAGGGGCAGTGCTGATGGGTCAGCAGTTGGACTAGATGATCTTAGTGGTCTTTTCCAACCTCAATGATTCTATGGTTCTAAATGGCTGAGGAGCAGGACGCAACACTTGGGTGACTTAACTCTGCTCGTGCTCAACAATGCTGAGCCCCAAAATCGCTTGCTCTTTAGTCCCATAGCTGTTTCCAGGTGTTGTTTTCTATTCCCAGTCCCCAGGTGGCAGCAGCCAGGAACACGGTGCTGCTAGATGTTCTGCAAGAGGTCTATGGATAGTGCTAACCCTCTGCTTAGTTATCACATCTCTGCTGGCCTCTGGGCTGCAGGCTGGGAAGGAGTTGGGGTGTCTCTGCTGTGCCTCTGGAACTGGGGCAGGCAGTTCTGCTCTAGTGCTGTCCAGGTGTGTGCAGATCCTTCTTGCTGGAGCTGCAGGGCTGAGGAGGTGTCACCATCACAAGGCTGTGAGCAGTGCAGGTGTCCTCAGGTCCCAGCATCATGCACAAAGCAAATCTCAGGGGCTGGAGCTGGTGTTTTCCTCATCACAGGATTCCCCTGCTCTGCTGAAATCTCTGCTTGGGAATGGTTCAATTTCAGAAATCCCTCCAGATCCTCACTGTTTTTTGCCCTGCCTTAAGAGCGCATATTAATGGGAAGGTTCAGTCTGATTTTTGCCATGAGGGATGCAGGGAGCCCAGTTTCCCCAGTTTTATGGGACAGATAGTAACTCATTGTCTGAGCCCATAACCCCAGTGTGTACCAGTGCTGGAGCTGCCCCACAACTTGCAGAGC
Organism: Odontophorus gujanensis; assembly: GCA_013399175.1. NCBI lineage: Eukaryota > Metazoa > Chordata > Aves > Galliformes > Odontophoridae > Odontophorus > Odontophorus gujanensis. The sequence continues at coordinate 1,396 of VXAB01005518.1, forward strand.
TCCCACCAGGCTCACCTGGCTGCTACATTGCATGGGCAGCTGTGGAGCTGCTCTGAGATGTACAGCTGCAAATTATTTATGGTGAGCAAGCTGAACACCAGGAAAAGAGGAGGTGAGGGAGAAATATTGTGTTTTCGCTGAAATATAATGAGTCTTCTCTTGCAGCATACGTTGAAGAGCCTCACTTTGCTGGAGGTTTCTTTTCTGTTGTATATCTCATTTGGGGACTTGCTTGGAGGAAGGTGGAGATAATACCCCAAGTATTTATGTTTTACAGAGCTCACTTTAGGATGCTGTCTCATTTGCTTCTGGGTGTTTCAGAAAGATATGTATTGCATACATATTTCTCTTTAACCTTCTTTTTATCACATCCAGACAAGATCAAGGGTTACTTATATAGCACAATAATACCAGCCACAGGCTGCATCAGATGCTCGCCAGCCATAATAAATGAAGACATGTATACGTATATTTGAGCGATTAAGGAGAAAACCCTGACAGAATGCATTATCTTATTTTTGGATACAAAACTTTGAAGCACAAAGCTAAGCTTCATAATACAGCAAAGTAACTGTCAGAGGATGGAAGGATTTCCGTAGCTGAGCCGAGCAATGGACCATCCAGGCTACCTTCAGAGCTGTTGCAGTAGCCACAATGGGACACTACAAATAAATATATATAATAAAGCTCTTACTTGTGGTTCTAAATTGATTCTTCCATTGGGAAAGTAGCTCTCAGCCAGCTAGCACTATACAAAAGGAGCACGACTGCATGATCTATCCCTAAAGCAGGAAGGATTTATGGTAGTGGAGTGCTGAACTCATCTCATTCATCATTTTCCAGTATAACCCAGTGGGCAGAGAGCATAGCGATGTGAATCCAGAATGTCACCCACTTGCTGTGCCTTGTTTTCCCTGCAAAATGGGACAGCAGCAGAGATTTGATTTAGCGAACACGCCAAGATTGTAATGAAGGGAGTCAAAATGAGAGCAATGTGTGTGCTGTGTGATGTGAATAATGCCTGCTGCTGGCCTTGTTCAGAGCAGCACTTCGGTTCATCTCGACCTGAAGGCACATGAGTAACATTGCCCCAAGTTTTGATGCTCCAAGAAGGAAACGAGGCAATGGGCAGTGTGTGGAACTCAGCATCCCCGGGGGCAGCACACTGGGATGCAGCTGTTTGTGTGATGCATGGGGGCAGCAGCTTTGCAAGTGCAGTTGCTCATCAGGAGAACAGCAAGCACGGCACGAGAAAAAAGGCAATCCGAATATTGATTCTTTCTATGTACAGACAAGCCTGAAGCTGTAACAATACCCAGGTTTCCTAAAACTGGTAGAACATTGCTCGGCTGTTTATAAGGCTGGGAGGCACAAAGGGATTGCAGATTAAAAGGCGTTTCAGCACATACCTCTACACTGAAAATGGATCTGTACTGTGTTATGTATTGAGTAGCTGTGTGCGTTTTGTAAATAAACAGCGTCAGGCTGTGTGGGACAAACTCATCTTGGTGTAACTGGGGAGCACCAGAGCTGCTCAGAGAGGGATTTGCTTGATTGCAAGTGATAAAAGCAGCTGTCATGGTAGGTGCAGTGGAGAGCGTGGTGCCAGCTCACCAAGGGCTTTGCCAGGGTGGCATCTGCTGTGAAAACCCAACCTCCTTGCTGGACAAATGAACTCTATTATCTAATTGCTTTTTCCTCTTTTTTTCTTTCTTTTCTTCTTTTTCTAGACAGTGTAACTGAAGTCAAGACAGATATTTACGTGACAAGTTTTGGCCCCGTCTCAGACACAGACATGGTAAGTGCTTCTGGGAAGCTGCCTGGCAGGGCAGGGGTGCTTGGTCCTGGGAGAGGGGAGGACACTCAGGTCCAGCCTGTATGGATGGCAGTGCCAGAAGAGAATGGATTCCTCCAACGAACAGTCCCCAGTGCTTGAACCAGGAAGGAGGCAAAGTAGAAAGAAGAGTGAACTCACTGTGATATTTTGACATGTTCAGGGAAAATTATTAATGAAAAGGCCTGAGGTCTGAATCTAGGCTTGTATTCCCACATCAGTTTGTCTTCTAATTAAAACAGGACTGTGGAGCATAATTAATAGTGAGCTTTCTCAACAGCGTGTCTTGCAATCTGAGTTCCATGTGCGCCCCGCTGCACAGGAGCTGCCTGGCTGTGGCTGCTCAGTGTCAGGGCTGCCACGTGAGGACATCGTGCATTTACGGCCCTTTCTGCAGATGGGTTCTGGCTGCTAGGGCCGGCTGGTGGGAAGCTCTGGGCTTGAAGGGAGCTGAGCTCAGCAAGGAGTAGCCATTGCCCCCTCCAGTTGGGCCAGGCAATGTTGTCTGGTATCTTGCAGTCCTTTCAAAGCAGGGGAAGTTAATTTTTCCATGCTCACATGCATCTATTTGGCTGCCCCAAAGAGAACTAAGCTTCTCTGTAGTGCTATCCCCACACACAGCCCCATATGGCTTTGGAAAGACCAATTCTTCTGGGGTGAGAAGTTAACTGAATGTCAAGTGTGAATCTCAGCTGAGTTCTCTTCATCTCTCTCGCTTTCCTGCTGCAGCAGAGACCCATAATACATTCAGCAATCTTAGCCCGTGGGGAGTATCTGATAATTACTTCCAAGGTGGAGCATATTTGATTAAGGGAGCGTGTATAATGAACTGTGAAGAAGAAATATGAGGTATCGAAAAGAGGAAGGTATTCTCCACGATGTGATTTGACAAAATGAATTTAAAATTAGGGAGACAGTTAAAGAATAATAAATTATTTCCCCAGCGCGTGCTTTGGTTCCCTGTATTTTACAAATGCATGGCGAATGTGTTTGAGCGTGCCGTTCTGGTGTAAAATGTTCTCAGGGATGTGTGAGAAAAAACCCACCTCCCCAGGAAGCATGGGGAGAGCCCACTCCTCCATGGGGGTTCCTTTCATCTCCGGAGCGGGGAAGTCCCTCCCTCCCTGCTCACATCTGCCTGATGAGCTGGCTCCGTCCCTCCCACAGCCATTACTCATCGCGATGGAAAGCTGCTCCTGTGCATCGTGATGCAGACACAGACTGTAATTATGGTGATGGAGGAGAGGCAGGTAGAGCTGCCGTGCAGCACCGAGGACAGCAGCTGATAATGAAGCGCGGAGGAGGACGTGTGCGCCTTCTCCCAGAGATGCTCCGAGGGACTTCTTGTCTCACTTTCAGTGTGGTTGGGAAAGGAGAGCCTGATGGGACCTGACATACGCCCAGATCTTCAGTAGTGAGCTCCTGCAGCTTTGCTTTAGTCCCCAAGAAATTTGAAAAAAAAAAAAAGAAAAGAAGGAATCAAGAGAATTTTATGCTTTGGTGGATGGGATCAGGAGGAGGACTCAGTCTTCGTGTGCTCAGTTATTTCCATAAGGCAGAGAGGAGTATAGCCTAAAAGTTAGTGTGTTTCTTGGAAGGGGTGATCTGGAAATGATGCTCTTGTGGAAAGAAGGATGAAAAAAGAGAGGAAGAATATCTGTATGGTATCTCTTTTCTTTGGGTGTGTTTCCTTAGCTTTACTAGGAACAAAGGTTTCTAACTAAGATAGCTCTTATCCCACTAAGTACTTTACCAGACCTACCTCCTATGGCTGTATACAGACTCATTCATTTGGATTCATGTCTTTACTGAACTTAAGACACTGAAGGAGGGTCACCTTCTGTGGAGGGGCAGAATATCCCATATGGGTAAGAGCTGTGGGACCATCAGGTTCTCTCTTTCTCTCTTCATGTTTGGACAGAATGACTCTGTAGCCAGGGAGTGAGGCTGAATTTCTTTTCTGAGATGCTTTTGCTTAGCTGCTATCTGCTGCAAAACCTGTAGGAATTTCTGTGACCTATAGGAAAGTGATGTGCAGCAGCTTTTAAATGCTGCTGAGAAGAGCTGCGGGAAAGAAATCACTCACAATGATAAGTTCAGTTGGTTCTGCAGCCTCCAGGAGCCCATAAATAAAGACTATGAAACTGCAGCGGCAGGGGAAGAACAGCTGGGACAGATTTTCCAAAGTCCTCGTCTCTCTCTGAAAACCTTGGGAACTAATGAGATCCTTTTTTAGCAGGAAGAGGCACATGTCACAGAGGTGAGCAGTGGAGCAGCTCATGCTGATGGCATCAGGCAGTTCCCTTGAGTGACACGAACCTAGAAAGGGCACAGGGTGGCGTGGCTCAGAGGAATGGCAGCCCACATGCAGGCACCACATGCTAATCTCATTTTGCCTTGGGGTCTCCACTGAGCTGTAGGGTTTTTGCTCTGGTCTGACTCTTAGCTGTCTGATATGCTTGTAGATGACTAACACTACTCCAGTTTCTGTCACTGACTGTAAAGTATTAGAGGTGTTTACAGAAAAGGGTAAGACTTATTTTTCTCTCCTTTCTCCACAAAGGAATACACCATTGATGTCTTTTTCCGGCAATCCTGGAGAGACGAGAGGCTGAAGTTCGATGGTCCCATGAAGATCCTTCCCCTGAACAACCTGCTGGCCAGTAAGATCTGGACTCCAGATACCTTCTTCCACAATGGGAAGAAATCAGTTGCCCATAACATGACAACACCCAACAAGCTGCTGCGCCTGGTGGACAATGGCACACTCTTGTACACCATGAGGTGAGGTTGTGTGTCGGGGTCTTCCAGATATATATGCAAGCTACCATGGGACCCCAAGGGTACATAACATCTGTTTATATGGACTCTCATTAGCTGTTAGCATAACAGTGTCAGCCTGCTGCTAACCCTGCTATCCTTATTTCCTACCTACGTAGCATCACTGGTCTTCAAGTTCAGCACATTTGTGCAAGTAGCTTTTTTCTCATCTTTTGTGTTGACTTCTCTTTCTTTTCTGTGATGAAGTGGAAGTCTTTATAGTTTGTGGAATTTCTTTGCCACTGAGGTTATTTGTGTTCCTGGTCTCTGATGGGATATGAAGTCAGGTTTTTGGTAATGGTAGGAAACATTAGCTCGAGAACAGATCTGAATTTGTTCAGCATATTACCCCAGAGTCCAGTGAGGCTTGCTTGCGAGAACACGGGTTTTCTTCCTACTTCACAGAATCCAAAATCCCATTCTTTGTAATCAGTGGTCATCACTAGGAAAAAACTCATAAGCTTTTAAAAACTGGTCTCCAGCAGAAGTCCCAGCCACAGGACAACTGTGCAGCATGAGTTCTCAGGCAGCATTACAAGCTGCCTCATTCAGCCGTGAGCTCCAGCAATGGGGCCTTCCTTCTGCACATGGGTGGTTGCTGGGAACCGTGCCTGGGAACGCTCTACATCTCTCAAGAATGGCTCTGGTACATACACTTATTAGAAACTGCAACAGGTGGAGGTTGGGTTAAGTGTATGTTCATCCAGGAACTGCTGAGGGGTTCCCGTATTCTTAAAAGCTATTCACCCATGTAAATAATGTTTTCCACCTGGGGGTGATGTGCTAATCCACTTTCCAAGGTAAATGGACCTATAAGAGGAGCAGCAAACTACTCATAGCTGGGCAGAAAATGGTACCGAGGTGTTTGTGGAAAGGTGCACGTTTTTATTTTCAAAAATTATTTTCCCTGCCTCTATCTTCAAGCCAATAGCGTGCTTCTGTGTGCGTTTGGTTCTCTGAGATGCTGCACTTTCACCTCTGCTCTTTGAGGACCAGACAGGATTTCATCTCTTCATAGCTGTGCTGGCTGCAGATCTACAGCATCAGCAAGTTTTACAGCCTACATTGATAAACAATGCTCTGCTTTTGTGCAGCAGCTCTCAGATATGTGTTAATCCTGCCAGTGCCCTGGGGGTTTGGGTCTCTGAACATCAGGGATCTCATGTTACTGAGGCAGATGGGGTAAGTGAAGAGAGAAGCCCAATTTGACTTGAGGGCTGAGTTCTGTTCCTGGCTGTCTGACCTGCATGTGAATGACTAATGCTCCCCCACTTTGTATCATTGTCTGACTGTACAGTATTAGAAGAGCTACTGGCATAAGGCAGAAAAAAGACCTAATTTCAGGGTTTTTATTATCACTTTGCTTGTTCTTTATACATCAAACGACCATTACCTTCAGCAAGTTTTGTGTGACAGAGAAAGTATTGAATTTACTCTTCTGTTTAGGGCTGGGCAGGTACCAGCATCACCTTTTGGGAATGAGGTTCTTGAAGGAAGCAGAGTCACGGGGACTGTTACGTAAATTCAGCACATCCTTCAGCGTTGCCCACTCCCATTGAAGGACAGGGGCATGAAGGAAACCACAAAGGACCTGCTTTTGTGTTTGCTTTTGCTCCTCTTAAATATGTGTCTTTGAAAGGAAGACCCTGCTCAGGTCACACGTTGCACTGCCCATCACTGAGAACTGTAGTACGTGTGAACCTCATGCTGTCAGGGCAGGGCTGTCAGGGCTGTGTGCTGCCTCTGGCCCAGGCAGTCCCTTCCAGGTTCAATCAGGACTGGAACTTTGCCACGCAGTTTGACTCCTGAGACATATCCTCCTCCTTTACCTTGTACCAGCCAATATCCTTGAGGGATCAGCTCTGCTGATGTGCAATTAGAGACGTGTCTCTTGCTATTTATCCTGCTGTGAAAGCCAACTTCTCTTAGTCAAGGCTTACATTTATGGATGAAGCTGCTCTGGTGGAACAGAACATCTGACACATGCATCCAGCAAAATTACACCTGTGTGACAATATTTATAACTCCCAGAGAGAGCCTCTTTGTCACAGATCGGAGCTTCAAGGAGTTGCACACTTGCTGTAGCTGGGCATCCAGAGGCTGCCTGTAGTCACAGCACAGCCTCATCTCAGATCAGTGCAGTGCCACACTGCTGACATCTGATCCCTGGCTCAGGCTTGGCACTGAGGTGATGAGATGACCTTCGTGACTGCAGCACAAAATTGTGTTTCTGTATTCCCTTCCTTCTGGCTGCTGAGGCATGAACAGGATTACTGATCCCTCAGCCTCTGCTCTGGCTGCCTTCGAGGGTGTGGGAAACACAGACTTATCACGTAGCCCTGCCCCTGCTGCCTTGTTTCTGGAGCTCCTACACGATCTGAGTAGCTCACAAAGCTCGACCAAGGCCTCAAAGCACTGGTGTCAGAGCTGAGTGCAGCAAACTGGGGATTGCGTGTGGATTTACATAAAGCACGGACAAAAACTCGCCTGCTGCAGCAGTGTAATCTCTGCCTCAAATTGTGTGGGGCACATTGATAATGTTCTGGTTCTTCCTGGCCTTGAAACATGAAAACAGAGAAAGCTTGATGCTGTGCCGATGGGATTCAACTGTGTGAATCTAGGCTTTAAAGAGCTCTTCTGCTCTTCAGACGGGCTGTCGGAGTGGCATGTCGAGGCTCTGTGCTTATTGTCAGAGTGCTTCCCAGACAGTATGTGCTCCAGTTATGCACTCAGAGGATGTTTTCTTTTAGTGCTGGGGTGATGCATTCGGCTGCGTGTCTCAGGAACCTGTATTGCTAAAGGCAGCGAGCACCTGGAAAGGAAAATTGGAGTCCTGTATAAGCTGGGGGCAAAGCAGCAGGGGCACCCAGCCTGCTTTTTGAAGTCACTGGGTCTCGCAGGGTCACTCCCAGCAAAGCCTTTGGATTGTCTTTACTGTCTTTACTCCACATGATGGAGGTGCAACCATAGTTCTTTACCAGAGGAGCAGCTCAGACACCACAAGACCAGCTCCTCTGGGCACTTCGGACTATTGTGCAGCTCTGGCTTCTTCCCACCTTGGCCTTAGTTGTAGTCAACAGCACAAATGGACCCAAGCAGACCAAAGCAGACTTCTGAGCATACACACAGCTGATTCGATGGACTGAGGTTTGCAGAGCAAATTTGAAGCTTCTCCCTTCTAGACAGTTTCCAGAGTGGATCCAAAGGCAAAAATGACCTATTTTCTAGGCTTGGTTTGATGTGGGCTGTCCCAGGGGGGAGAAATCTTCAGAGATCACCACTTCTCCCTGCATTCATGCCATTACGGGCTGAAATCTCCGGAGGCTGCAGAGTGAATTTGGTGCTTTAATATCCTGCACAAGGATTCCAGAAGCAGCTTGGCTTTTAAACTCAAACCCCAGCAATTAAACCTAACCTAGATTCGAGAGCAGCCCAAATCATAAACACCACCTATCTGTCCTGACTGCGGTTATTAATGAATCTCTTGGAGGATAAATCAGGACAAAACTCAAGCAATATCCTTGGCATAAACGAAGTTGGCTTTGCTGCGCGGGGTGCTGTCATGTTTTTGTGCCACACGTACAACGAAGGATTATTACATTTTGCGTCCCAGGAATTGGACCACGGCTCTCGCTCATCCTGCAGCACAAGGCAGGTAACGACAGGGGCTCTAATGACACATCAAAGGCTTCGCTAAGCTGCCGGTAACCATGAGAACGCAGCTGAAGAGGTTTGTTGTACCGCCAGCCCTGGGAGAGGTATGTTTAGCCTGACTCACGCTTCTTGCCGTTGTGTTGAGCAGTTCAAAGGGCTTCCCATGACTTTAAAGAGGAAAACATGGCTTCTCGCTGGGTGTTCCACTTCTGGTGCTGCTGTGGCTGCAAAGCAGAGGGAAAACACGAGGAGTCTGCAGTTCAATTCCAAGACAGTTCTGCACAAGTTATTGCTGGTGGCTGGGACGGAAGGAGCCGAAGGATACACCAGCTGGAGGATGTGGTTGCTGCCAGTCCGGCTATTTTTCACATTCTGGTTAGGCTTTGTGAAGGCATTTCAAGGCTCAGATGTCCAGACCTCCATGGCTAGCTTGTATAGGGTCAGGGGCAAAGATGAGGCTTTCTGCGACAAACTGTTCTACCCAAATGCAGCAGAGGCCGTGGTAATTGTCTGGGAAGTGAGATACATTCCTCTTAGTCTGACATTTTGACGTTTCATTAAGCAGAGCATATGGTGCTGAGGAGTCCTCTTCCAGCAACAAGAGGTGGCAGGAAAGGCTCAGGCAGGGGAGGGGGATGTGGGCACTCTGCTGAGCAGTGATTGATGCCACAGCTCACCTAAATACCGCTGCTAATTAGTGCGCTGAAAGATGAGCGCGTGCAGGAGAGGGCATGGTGGAGGGGGGTGAAGGATAGCCAAGGGGTGCAGAGGGGTGGGCAGGAGCGAGTAGTGCATACAGGGTGGTGGGACAGAGCATTTCAGGGAGCCAGCACTCATGGGGTGAAGGCAGAGGCTTCAGACCAAGGAGAGTATCTGAGAACAAGATTGCTGCACTCCTTTTCCCTTCAGCAAGCGCTGTCTGTGAACGTGCTGACTTCAGGCTAGCTAAAATTGCTGAACTAGACTTATCTCACTGGGATGATATGGTGTTTTCCTTTTTATTTAATTTCAGGAGACTTAAAAACCCTCCTCCAATTGTGGGCGGTAGAGGTGGATGATTAGGTTGCTTTTTCAGTAGTTTGTTGATGGATTTATTGTATTTTGTTTTTTTCTTACTGACTCAGCTAATAAAACACACTCTGGATGTAAAATGTGACTGCTGTTTTCCCACACAACTAAAGTCATCCAGAACTGTTATAAAGTTGTCTCCTTCCCTTGACAGCAGTTGCTCATGGTAGCCATGGCCTGGATTGGGAAGGAGGATATGGTCAAGGCCAACTTGTGCCCAGCTCTTCTGCTACCTGGTGCCCTCTGAGACTCTTTCTGGCTGTTCTGAGTGGCATGCAGCTACCGAGCCCATAATCTGTGCTCCCTTGAGTTGTTTGTGGTCAGACTTATCCATAGCTGTTGATGACAGTCAAAATTTGCAGCCAGTACAGTGGATGAAAAAGGCCATTCTGCTTTTTGGGGATTCAGGACACATCAGAAGTAAAGTGCTGAGCAGGAAGAAAAGTCATTTGGAAAAGCTGGCTTTGGGAACATCCAGCTAAGAGCCTTTTGAAATCATAAAGCAATTGGTGAAGCCAAAGAAACATCAGGAAGGTTAAAAGGAAAAGTCTTGTGTGGCCTCCTGAGGGAGACAGGTGGAATGCTTAATTTTGTGCATCAGCATTTCCTTTATGCAAGTGACAATGACAAATACTAGAAGCAAAAAGTCCACTGCAGTTGGAAAGGAAACAGAAAGAATGGAGTGATAAAGCTGGTGAGAACATGCTTGCAAACAATGAAGCTCTCCATCTTCAAGATGGCACATTTCACAAGAAACAGAATGAGAGGAGCAAGGCTGTCTAACCTATAGCTTGCTACCAGCTTTTTATACCTGCTTCATGAAGTCTTAATTTTTACCCAGATTGCAAAAAAAGAGACATAAAAGTGAAGGAGGAGTTGGTTGGTAGCATCATTTATGTTCCTTGGAAGAAAATCCTTGTGCCACTGAGCTCATAGGCTTGTCAAAAGCTCTGAATTTGCCTGGGTTTTGTACTTCTTCATAAACATCCACTGGTCTCCTCTATTTGATGTGGAGTATACTTGCACAGACACATTAAACCTGTGATTACTTGGCCAGAGTATGCAGTTTTGCATCAACTGTGGTTGGGGTGAGAGCTCTGTGGGGTGTATGGGGCCATGTCCTGCTGGTGCTGAGTTAGCTGAGCACTGCTTACCAGAACAGAACCTGTCCTGACTATTGGAGTTGCTGTTTGTGTTGTTGATTCTGGGGCAGATGTGCCCATTGGAGGCAGGATGGTGGTACCTGGCACTGAAAAACAGCAGAAATGAGCATTTGCTTCTGTTGAATTACAGAGCAGGGATGTACCACAGACCTACCCGGGGGAGAGATGCAGAAGACCACAGGAAACCAATTTCCTCACCTGTTTACTTTGCCATGCTGTACAAGACTAAGATGTAGACTACAATGGGGCCATGTGCCTATCCTCACAGACCTCTCCAAAGGATGGATTTGCTGGATTTTACACCCATTGTGAGTGCTGCAGGGGCCCCTGTTCGTGCACTTTGGCCACCCTATGCCATCAAAGTTGTAGCAGCATCCAGCTCTGCTCCTCCACCTCCTTAGTGCCTCTTCCTGGGATGCCAGCTTCTGCACATCCTCTAAAAGCACCAGGGGAGGCTGGATACAAGTCCAAAATCACCAGTCTCTTTTCTTTGCCCAGTGGAACAAACTTCATCACTGATGAGATGTTTCCAGGGTACAGCAGCAGAAGTGGAGCAGCTCTGCAGGTGTGTGCTGTTGCTCTATCCCTGGCACAGAGCTCACTCCTGCCTCCTGCAGGACCATCTGCCGCCTGCAGACACCATCACCACGGCCTCTGTCCTTGCTGAGCGACCCCGGAGCCCCACCGGCCCCAAACCACCTTCTCTCTGCTTGGTTTCCCCAGGGAGGTGCTTAGAGTGATTTGGGAAGTGTTTGCTTTTTGTCCAGCAAAACTCTTTGATGGCAACTTCAAAACTTTTTTTTTCATAGAATCCTTTCACCCATGAGGACATCTCCTCTCTACTTTTCCGTGGTTAGTAACTAATCCCAGCGTCTTCATTTTGTTAGGAGACCATTTTGCAGTTAAAGGAAAATGTCTTGCTAGAAGCTTTCCATTGTGCCTCTTGACCTGAGTTTTCCGCAGGCAACCTTTAGCCTTCAGGCTGTGCGCTCACTTTTTGCATCCCTCTCTTACTTCTCTAAGAGGCTGTTATTTCTGAGCCATCAGAAGTGGGTCTTTTTTAGACCAAACTTTACCACCAGAGAAGAAGTCTCCTGGAAAGTCATCTGTTCTGGTTCTCTTTCCTAGTCTGCAGGCTTTTTAATACTTCAACAAGGAAGAAGAGTTTAGAGCTTCCTTTTTTAGGGCCCTTTATAATGGATCCTTTCATGCCTGGCCCCGTGTTCTGCAGCGTGCTGTGATGATGGCTGTGCCTCCCTCATGAGGCCGCTTCCTGACAGGGCATCCCACTGGGATATGATGGATGCTTAAAGGGCAAGAGTTATCCTGCACTCCCACAACAGACCCACGATGCTCAATTCTGCATCTCCCTTGTGCATCCTCTACAATGCCACCACCACTGGCTGGGGACACGGGCTGTAGTGCCCCACATGCACGTGGCTCTGACTTTGTTCAGCATGCCTGAAGCACACTGTGGCTTCACTGAATAAGCTGAATCCTCAACTCCTTCCAGGCCACTGGGAAGAAAAAGCCATGTTAGCTGTCCCTGGAAACATTTTTCCTCAGTTTCCCAGCATGGTCCATGAGATATCCCCTAACACCAGGCTTTAATGAGCTCTTTTTGCACAGTTCATAAACAAACACAAGTCCAGGACCTTGGCAGATTTTCTGATTACACTGAGTGGATAAACTCAATCAGTAGAGCTGAGTTCATAAAACATACAGTGTGGCCAGGTTGGTGTGCTTGCTGTGCTCAGCAGCTGATGGCCTTCTGCCCAGAGACCCAGAGGTTAGTGACCACATTGAGGCCTTTGTTGCCTTTGATGGATGCAGTGTGAAGATGTCATGGCAGAAGGGCCAGGTGGGAACCTCTGCAGCCTGGTGTCTCTGATCATGCCCTGTGTTCTGTCTTGTAGGCTAACCATTCATGCAGAGTGCCCCATGCACCTGGAGGACTTCCCAATGGATGTGCATGCATGCCCGCTGAAATTTGGGAGCTGTAAGTACCTTGATCAGCCTCTGTAAGGACGTGACTTCACAACAGTCCTTCATGTGGCCAGTGCCTTCCAGTGTTTTATTAATGGTGTTATTAATTATAGCTTTATTGCTGATGGGAACACGACTGACTAAACATTTGTATCTGGTATCTCACACATAATTTCTGCTGTCATCAGAAACAAGCAAGGAACATTGTCAGGCAGGCTGCTCTCAAGTGAAGGGCTTACAGACTGGGAGTCTCAGTCCCAACACCTACCAGGTCCTCTTTTAGGGAGGATTTACAGTCTCTTGGTGAGGTGAAGGCTGCTCCCAGCCTACCGTGCTTGTAGCCACTCATGCCACTCATCTGCCTGGGCTTCCTGTCCCCTGCCTGGAAGCAAGTTCTCTTTTCTCACCAATGTGCAAGCAATATTTCTTCCACTTTTGTTCTTAAATGAAGTGGGAACTAAATTTCAAGCAACTGGTTCATCATAATGTAGAAATACATTTCCTAGTCCAGCTCTGTATCGAGTCTCTTCCACATCCTACAAAGAGAGCACCTGCTCTCACCTACAGAACGAGCCCCTACCAGTAATCCCCCTCTTGGACTCTGAGAAAACAGAGTTATCACAACTTTTTCAAATGGAGACTTCTTTCCTGTAACTGTCTGGGATGTAACTAAGGGGAAAGTTGAGAAGTTTGGTTGACACCACAAAAAATCACATTCAGCATGTGCATCTGCCACTCTGCCCCATAACAAAATATGTTCTTGAAGTTGGACTGTTCAGAACTACTACTAAGAAGTAATTTCTCCACCAATCCCTAACAAATGTAGAACTAGTTGCCACAAGGCATCAATAAGGCCAGTAAATTAACACGCCTTAGAGTAGGATGACTTATTAATGTTAACAGACCTTGTAAGGAGGGATATAAAATCTCAGACCTCAGGCTTAGACTTTGGGATTACTGTGTGACTTTCAGAGGGGCAGATGACTCTCTAATTACTCTCTCAGAGGGGAAAAGAGACAGATGTGCTTATTTCTGCTAGAACACCCTTTGGGACTCCTCTGGGTATTTTTTTACTGATTTCTTCACTGAATGTTGGGAGTTGTGACACATCAGTTCAGAGAGCTGTCTCTGATTAATGTCAGTATGAATACTTCTAAAGTGTCCGTATGC
>VXAB01005519.1:0-46324 GCA_013399175.1 Odontophorus gujanensis
AAGGAAGGAAGGAAAAGAAAGATCCCACTGTCATAATATTTAAGCTTGTGGAAAATACATCAGTCTGGTTTCTATCTTTGTTTTTGTTATGAATGTTTGTGACGTTCATATCTCCCTAGTACATAATAAACAAGGTCACCCTGTGGTCTTCAGATTCATTAGTATCCATTCTTTTTTGACTTGAAGCTCCTGTCACCTACACTGGTTGTAGACACAGTTCCCGGTTCCCCACCAAAACCTTCAATATGTCAAGAAGAACAGAGGAGTCTGTTGGAGGAGGAGATGCATGCTTATAAACATGGGAAGACATGTAAATATCTTAGTGACCCATTTATATGTTGTTCCAGAAGATCTGCAATAGCATCTGCTAGCTGATCATGTGGTAAACCAAGATCAGCTAAACCTGAATGCACAGGATTGGAAAGTATCATCAGGATTATGCTCAGCTCACTCCTCTTGCTTCATGGTTATTGTTTTTCTATGACACAAAATGAACATCCACATCTGGGCTTGTCCCTACTAACCTGATCTCTGGAACTGGATGCAATTTTTTTCTCTACAGTGTATGCTATTACATCTTGACTTGCAATATCTTTAATATCTGAATTCTAAAAATATGATAGACTTCATCCTTCCTTACTTTTCATTATCTCAATCAACCATATGTTATTTGTGCAGCTGTTTTCCACTGATTCTAATATAAATCCAAGCAATATAGCTTTAAAATGTTTTGCTATGTATGTTTGAAGTAGAGCGCTAAGAAACATGACACCACTCCAGAAACTCTTCCAGTTGTATGCAAACTGATTGCTCTAACCATGCAGTAAATAGCTCTGCCAGTGACTGTGGATGTAAACCAAAATGGTTAGCATCCTACAAAACTGAGCTGTAGCCCAGTTAGGACAGTGCCTGCTACGTCATTTCATGTTGACTAATTATAGATTTATCTGATTAGAAGGCATTTTACATGTATTTCTTTCTTGCTAAACCCTTGGACATAGCAAATCTAGAAAACTCTTGTGATGCTGGAAAGGCACCTTCACCCTGACAAAGTGCCAGTGTCAGAAATTTTCAACTGTATGCCTTGTGGATCAGTAATTGAACTCTTATCCATCAATATCCAGTGCTGCCAATGTTTGTTTCTCCATCTTAGAACTGATGCAAAAAACTCTTAAGACGTGACACTTATTACAGGATCATAGAATGGCTTGGGTTGGAAAGGATAACAAAGATTAGCTAGTTTGAAATCCCTGCTGTGGGCAGGGTTGCTATCCACTAGACCAGATTGTCCAGGAGTCCATCAATCTTGACCTTGTGCACCTCCAGGGATGGGGCTCCTTAAGCTTCTCTGGGTAGCTGTGCCAGGGCCTCACCTCCCTCTGAGTGAAGATTTTTTTCTTAACATCTAACCTAAACCTCCCCTCTTTCAGTTTAAATCCACTCCCCTTTGTTTTATCACTCTCTGTGTAAAAAGTCGGTCCCAGACCTGCTTGTAAGCTCCCTTCAAGTACAGGAAGCTCACAATGAGGTCTCCCCAGAGTCTTTTTTTGAGCTAAACAAGCCCATCTCCCCCAGCCTTTCTTCGTAGGACAGGTGGAGGGGCAAACTTTTTTGCTGGCATTCAAGTCTGAGGACTCTGATTGAGCTAGACCATAATGATGTTGAACTAATAATGGCAGATAGGCCATCACATATGTATTACCAGTACATTGTAAATGCATTTGCATATTTTATCTATTGTACTTGTTATTGTACTAGGGATGATTTTTCTCTTACAGGACTCACTTCAGAGAGAAACACTCATTAATTTACAAAGCAGGTATGATTTTTACCCCACTAGGTGGTTTAATGTGCCAAAATTAACTCATGTTGTAGTTTTTCTACCACTGTAGGGCCTTGGCTTCAGCAGCTTTGGATCATTGGTCATTTCAGTTAATACGTAGGCATCTACTCTTTAAATTAAAATTCAGAGGTTCTTCCTTTCCAGAAAATTTTAAACCAGACTTCAGTTTTATAATCTTTTTTGTTTGTTTAATTAATTAAGAATTGTTTTCAATAATGCATTTTACAGGTGCCATTGTATAACAAAGTTGTTTAAGAGTATGGGAAAAATGTAGTACAAGAGGAATGCAAATCTGCATAAGCCTCATTGTGATTTAACCCTTTTAGAGCTGAGTATAGCATAAAGGGCTTTACTTCTTTTTTTCCCTTGCTGATGTATATAGACTGCACACACACTGGAACCCTCACTTATACTACAACCTTGGCAATAATGTGTTCAGTTAATCTGCACAATGTAGAGTCATCCCCTCAAAAAAGTAATTCACTTCTCTAAAAACTAGGAGGAAAATAAATATGGTGCAGTAAAATTGTTGAGTAGAGGAATCTATCTGGACATTTCACAAAACATTTCATTATGCTGATAATTCCCAGAAGTGCTCTCAAGAGTGCTTTAAGCTGAGGATTACTGCACTGGATCTGATGGACTTTTTTTGTAGCCCCTTTAAAAGGCAGTGAACCGTTTTTCTATTTTATTTAAATAATGCCCCTTAAAATGGATTTTTAGAGGTATAATAACTCCTTAAGAGTCAGTTATGCTAAACAGTTTCTCTTGATAGAAATGTTGTAAAACTCGTTAACTGCACAATTTCAGATGCCGGCTTGGTGAACACTAACTGACATGTGAATGGCCAGAGTTTGTAAAATAAATTGAAATAGTTGTTGTATCACACAGCTAGCAATGCACAAGCTGTAGGCCACAAGGGGCTCAAACCTGACAGAAAATTACTTCAAGATGAATGAAAAGTGCTTGTTTCTCTTTATTAGTTTTTAGAGAACAATGAAAATGTTGAATTGTTTACAGAAGGGTTGATTAAATGTGGTCAGCAGGGCCATGTCCCCACTGCTAACTGTTAGCCTTCCCAGCCCCCAGCCCCTTCCCTCCACCCCATGCATCTTCTTATAGACTATTATGGTCACACATCTGTGTGTGAAATGCGCTCATTTTGACATTCCTCTGCTGCTCCGAGCTGTTGAGGCCTTTGTTGGGTAAAACACTGTTGTCAAGCCTAACAAGCAGGTCATGCAATTTGCTGGACACTGCAGCAGCGAATAGCCCTGCTATGAATTGCTTCAGCATCTAACAATGCTCAGTTCAGTATTGAAATACATATGTATTTTTTCCTTTGTTCAGCCCTGATACTTCCAATATTTTGAAGAAATAAATACATATTTTGCATTTAAGAAAGAAAGAAAGAAAGAAAGAAAGAAAGAAAGAAAGAAAGAAAGAAAGAAAGAAAGAAAGAAAGAAAGAAAGAAAGAAAGAAAGAAAGAAAGAAAGAAAGAAAGAAAGAAAGAAAGAAAGAAAGAAAGAAAGAAAGAAAGAAAGAAAGAAANAGAAAGAAAGAAAGAAAGAAAGAAAGAAAGAAAGAAAGAAAGAAAGAAAAGAAATGTGTTTGACATCACAGTACGCTGTTTGTTTTATTCTTTTGTTGTTAGATATATTACGACGGGAGGGGGGGAAAGAGACTTTAGCTGCCCTTTTGTGACCTAAATTCACTTTCTATGTGATACTAAAGGCACAAAGAAGGGATGCATCGTGCCATACCATATTTGCCAGATTATTTGGTATGCTTTGAAAGCAACTGAGATTAAGGCCACTTTAGGAAAAGTGGTATTTGCACAAGATGGCAGCAACAGAAAACATCCCTTTGAGGCAGTGACTTTAATAACAACTTCTTAAAGATCAGATTCATTTAGCAGCAATCAGAAGAGTAAAAAACACTGGATATTCCACTGCGACTGTTGAGCAAAACTGTCTTCTTTCCCCCCTCCATCCTATTACATAGCCTTCATCCCTCTCCCTCCCTCCCCAACTCTTCTCCAGAAGAAAAATCAGCCACTAATGTGCAAGGGTTTGAATGCTATTTGTGGCAATCTGTCACTTTACATAGTGTTCCACCCTGATGTGAAAGCAGGGTTTTCTTTTTTCCTATCTGCAGAACATGCTTTTCCAGGCCTATTATGCGTATAAACAATGGCATATGTAATTACCTTTCTGGGGTGGCAATTATTTCTCTGCATCAACAACTGAAGTTAAGGCAACCCATCCTGCTGCCCCTCACCTCTGAATAAAGGACATCCTAAATAGCAAAAAATGAAATACAAAAACATTTGGGGATCAAATCCAGGCTGCTTATGTCAGCCTGGGAAGGGACAGATACTATCACTGCAGCCTTTAAATGTCAGCGTGATCTTTTTTTTCCTAGCAGTAATTGCTTTACATTTTGTTTCAGATTGAGTCATTTCAACCTTTGCCTACAAGCCAGTTTTTGCACCCCACCTCCTTACACTGAAAACTTTTGCACATTTGCTAGGGCGGATTTCCTTGGCAATTCTGTGGGTAAGAAAATACCATACCTGTCATGTCAAAGCTGTTGAGTGGTGTGAGATGCTGACTTGCTCGTCTTGCTTCAAGCTACATAAGGTTATGCGGAGTGGTGGGCTGAGGGGGTGGGGACAAAGGGCTGGTTTTATTTCTCTCTGTGTTGTCCCTGGGTATGATCACAGTGCTCAGTACTGAGGAATTCTCATGTCTTCAGCTGGACTTCCACGGACAGGCCCTACATCATTTCAATACATGGCAACATGCACTTCTTTCTCACTGTTGGAGCAAATTAAAAGTACAAAATGTAAAGTGTGTTTATCAGGAGCTACCCTTAAAAGATTGTCTTGAATCCTTTTCCAAACAGGTTTAAATAAGGATTTCCCAGAGCCTTAAACATATGTTTAATTCTCAGGAGCTAGGTCCAAAATGAAGTACACACTCGTGAGTTTTTTTCTTCCTGAGGATGCTGTCATCAGTGTACCTAGAAAGGTGCTCCTAATGTAAACATGTTTAAGTGAAAGATGTTTTAGTGACAACTCCTTGATTCATTTTGACACGTTATGTACAGGGAAGCTGCATAAACGCCATTCTTATGTTTCATGCTTAAGGAATTAAAGAGCTAAGGGAGCAGAGGAGTAGGACCAGAAGGAAGCATAAGGAAAGCATCAGCTCTGAACATCAGAGCAGCTTCCACTGACTTATCTCATGTGTACAAGCACATTATTGTTCATGAGACTGACAGTGTCTCACATCTGAGTTTTCCATTTATCCAGCAGAAAAGGCACTGAAAAAGGATGCAGATAAAAACAGCTTAAAAGTTTCCCTCCCTTGCCTTCTCCTCTCCAGCTCCTCTGCTGAAGGAAGGTGAGCAGCTAACAACTGTAGTTGCATGCACTCTTCAGGCCAGAGATGA
The DNA here is from genome assembly GCA_013399175.1 of Odontophorus gujanensis. Taxonomy (NCBI): domain Eukaryota; kingdom Metazoa; phylum Chordata; class Aves; order Galliformes; family Odontophoridae; genus Odontophorus; species Odontophorus gujanensis. Next base: position 5,301 of record VXAB01005519.1, read on the forward strand.
TACCAGCTCATTAGTTGAATGTAGTACTGCAGGTAGCTTTCCCAAATTTTTGTCCTGTGGTGACGTAGGGGGGCATAAGAAGTGGAAGTCTTTGGATTTTGTCCGCCTGCATCTCAACGGATAAAAGAAAAATCTCCTACAAAATGGAAATCACAAAGAGCTCTGCTGGGGAATGCAAACACAGCTTTGAAACATTTCTTTCTTTTACTTTTAATGGTTGCAAACATAAATCACCAGAGCTAAGCCAGGGGAAATATTAATCCTGCCGCCAGGATCTGTCTCCAGCTATCATTCCAGCCAGTGTGAGTAGGTGGCTTTGGAGTTACCCCAAGTGCTGATTCCATCACTGCTTAGATTGTTAATGAGCTTTCCCAACAAGAAAGCATTTTCCTTTGTCTCAATGACGGCTTGGAGGGCCTTGTTCACCTCTGCTCCAGTGCAAGAAATACCTATAAAAGATTTGAGCTAAAGTCTGTCAATGGAAAGGGAGCTGTAAGGTGATGGCACCGTTGCTTGCCAGCTAACCTCCAATTACAGCTTTACTTTTCTATGCTTTCTTTTCTGTAAGGACTTCAAAATACTTTGCTTACATAAATCAAGACTGCCAGCCTCAACACATGATGGAAGATCACTAATGTATTCATTTTCAAGTGAATACATTGAGCATAAGGAAAAAAAAAAATAAATGCCATTATCAAGAACATTAAAAAAAAAAAAAAAAAGAAAGGCATTGCTAAAGCTGGAAATAGCAACCCAGGTCAAGTCCACAGATTAATAGATCTCCTACTGCTCTGTTTCACGCCCCCATGGATAAGGAGTAGTACTCAAAACTCGCTGAGTTATACTACTCACATGTATTTAGTTGGATTATTTGGTAGAATCAAGAAGCAGTTGTGAATCCATCTTTCTCTAGAGGAACACATTAAAATTATCATTTTTTTCTGATTAGTGTTTCTCTAACTTCTGTAAGAAGAGAAACCAAAGGCTCTTGGACAGCAGACGAGCTGGTTCTGCCCAGCCTGGCGTTTATCCTGAAGCCTACCTGGGAACTTCATCTTACATCTCAGTTGACATGATCACTACTGAACTTTTAAACAGAAATGTCAGTCTAGTCAGGAGCTCTGTTTCCACTATATAGCACTGAGAGTGTCCTGGCTCAGAATGTGACTTACTGGCTTTGTCTTTCCCAGTCTGACCCCTAAAACTGGGAGTGATTCAAATTCTTTGAGCGGTGATGATCTTTTCTAAGTCAAAGTAGTATTAATGAGTTTTTGTCTAGTGAACACAGCAAATACTGCTCCTCACTTGTTTTTATGGCTTTGACTTCCAGAAAACTCCCTAGATGACAGCAAGGCTGTCTTTCACTAAGTCACCAGGACTATCTTCTATTAGGAAGTCCCTAATAAGCACAGACACCTCACTGCTTTTATTTCAGCATGTCCAATTCACCAGTCACTGAATTCAATTTTATCTGTTCAGATGATGGGTTTTGACGAACTGCACAAACCTTGTCATTAAGGGGAGGACAGGTTATAGTCTTTACTCAGGGTATTACAGCTTTCTTCATTGTTTATTGCAGATGGGGTAATGTAGCACAAGCAGGGACAGAGAAGATGAAAGTAAGGTTAGTTAAACACTGAGCTACTCTGTGATTAAAAAGAGGGATAGTATCAGGCCAATAGTTCAAAGGTTCAGTGTAAATACTGTTCATTTGTTTGGCTTTTCAGTTGTGACACTGGTTAATGGAAATATACCAAACTTCCATATAAGACAAACTCTGGTTTTATAGAGGAAAACCACACACGTAAAAAGTGGTCTGTTTCCTGATACATCAATAATTAAAAATTTAAACCTTTGACCTCTGTAAACACTTTTATTTCTGCTTTCTTTTGCCTATGATCTGCAGGTGCTTTAGGTCTCTCCACATCTATTTTACTCCAGTTTTCTTATCGGCAATTACTTACACAGTAATTCAAATCCAATTGCAATATTGACTCGTAGGTTGTAAGCTCTGTGTCAAATGCAAGCTCTCTAGCACGTTCCATTTCCATTAAGAACATCAGAAACATTAGGTCTTAAGAAACAGAAAGGAAAAAATATCTGGCAAGTGATGGCAGCGAGTCAATTATGCTTGCGTTGCACGGTCCTCTGAGCTCATATTAAACTCATATTGCTTCTGGTACTTAAAAAGGAACATTTTTATTAAAAATCAAAACAGGTAAGGAGTGTCTACAGTGCATAACATAAAGTTATTTCCATTTTCTTTCCAGTCTGGCAGCAGATCACAGCAACTTCCATCTGCACAGAGCATGTGTCCCAGCTTGAATTATTTCACTTGTATTCAGTAGGCCAACACTAATTAGCCTTCTCTGGGACCAACCTTTACTGGTCTTATCAGAAAAGCCCTGGTTGACTTGCAGAGGTCACCTGGCCCCAGTCCTCATCCAGGTGTGAGGATGGTGCCCAAAGGAGCTGCCCTGGTGATACTGGACGGTGTTTTTGTACGTGGGGTGCAGGAAAGCACTGGACCAGCCACAGTCAACTCAAACACAGAGCCACGTACGTGCTTGATGTGAGCATGTGGATGCCACCAGAGGGACACAGGTTATGAATTTTTACTTCAAGAGTTCATCCTCACTGCTAGCGTGGTCTTAACAGGGCTGTAACATTTCTCCAGTTACCTTCCAGTGTGGTAATCGTTTGGATATCAACAGGTTTTTTGATCCCAAGTTTGTACAGCACTTAGCACAGAGGAATACTCATCTCTGGCTATTCCATGGTTTCCCATTTCAAATATCTAAAGTAGCAGATGAATCCTCACTACTGAGTTTGAAAATATTTCATAAAACTGCCACAGACTGTGGTCCACAGTCCATAATTAAAACTTGTTGTATTGATGCTGTCATTTTTTTCCTCCATGGATAACTTGGGGAAACAGTCCATCACAACACTGGATGCATTCTGATCTGCAGCTCTGGTTTTCCACATAGACCCTTCTGTCTATAACAGAGTGTTTACTCATTGATTTGGTGGGTGTGTTCCCATCTCCCACCCCTGCAGTAATTTCCTGCTGGCCCAGAGGTGCCATCGAAGAGAACATCCTCTTGCTTCTACATCACACCTCTCCCAGCCAGCTGTCTGCAGCATACGTTAAAGGATTTTTCCTTTATTTTCTTCTGATCAATTTCGTTTCTGTAAAATATTGGCAGTAAAAAATGAAAACTAATCAGGGTAATGATGAACAAAGAATGGAAAACATACTCTACTGCTTAGCAGCGTCACTGAGGGCAAGAACAGTCATGGTCTTGTGGGCAGCTGCTTGACAGGTGGATAGAAAAATACATTAAAATGATAAAATAATGTATTAAATATGTGGATAGGAAAATAATATCTCTTGTAAGGATAAATAATTGGCTCTTCTAGGTTTTAAAAAAGTAGTTTGTTTTCCTTTCCACCTAGGTATTTACATTCTGTGTCACAGATCTCACCTTATTACAAAGGATCCTCTGTTCAATGTGTGAAATGAAAATGTGTTTTTATTGATAATAACTTCAATAATATGAAATCAATCTGATCGATGTGAATTGTTTACGCTATGCACATCAGATGGCTTGACTGATATTCCTGGGGAAGTTCTATTTCCATAAAATCCTGCTACCTGTGAGCCAAACCCTGCTCTTACTTGTTGGTATAAAAGGAAGCAGAATTTTTTAAAGGGGCTCTGTCTTAAACTTTTTGCTTTCCCAGAAAGCAGTCATTTCATACTGACATTCAGGTGCTTCTGTCATCTTACCATGCTAGGCATTAAGAAAAATACACCTATAACATGAGATCACTGCGAGCTTATCTGAAGTTTCCTAGGCATAGCACCAGTCAAATAAATGTGTGGGAGGATTTTATTTATTATTTGATTAGACAGTCTACAAGCTGAACTGCACGTTAAAGCTTTGTCAAGTAAATTGACATCTTTTTTCCTTAAAGCAAGATATGAAGGAGACAGTTCTAACAAATAAAATATTAGTTTAACCTCACTCTTAATAAAAGTTATGGAGAAGATTGTCCTGGGGGATATTGAAACATATGTAAACAAAGCTATTATCAGACACAGTCAACATGACAGGAAAGCCCTGCCTTAGTAATTTGATCTCCTTCTACGATAAGGTCATCTGCTTGGTGGGTGAAGGGAAGGTGATGGATGTAATCTTCCTGCTCTCCACAGCATCTCTCTGGATAAACTGTCCAACCATGAGATAAACAGGTTCATGCTACACTGAGTGATCACTGTCTCATTGGTAAAACTCAGAGGGTTGTAGGACACTCGGCAGTCATCAATGCCATGCAGTTCAACCAAGGAAAGTACCAGGGTGTACCAGTACTTGGGGTGGGGGTACTGCCGGACACAGGCATTGCCTGGGAAACCAATGGCTGGAGAACAGCTCTGTGTGAAGGGACCTGGGGGTGTAAGCATGAACCAGTAGCATTTCCAGGCAGTCAGGATGGCAAAATGTATTTTGGGGCACGTTAAATGTAGCATTGCCAACTGATCGTTATGTTAAGCAATGCTGTACTGAATTGAACTGAACAGAGTACCCCTTGTGTACTGGGTTCAGTTCTGGGCTTCATCATAATAATAAAAAAAAAAAAACGCTTAATAGCATCCAGAGGAGGGCAATCAATCTGGTAGGTGTGCCCCGTGAGGAGATGCTGAGAGCAATTGGGTTGTCCGGTGAGCAGAAGAGGAAAGGAAGTGGAGAGGGAAGGGTTGGGCTCTGTTCCTGGAAACTGATGGTGAGATACATAACAACAGTACAGAGCTGCACCTACTGGACATTAGGAAAATGACCTTTGCAGAAAGAATGGTCAAACTCTGCAACAGTGTCCCTAAGAAGGTGGTTGATACCCCACCACTTGTCAGTGCTGAAGAAGTATATGGACAAGGCCCTTATTTGTATGTTCCATCTTTTGGTTGGTCCTGAACAGCTCAGCCCATTGGACTGGGTGATCTTTGAAAGTCACTTCCACCTGGCTTGCTCTAGTCCAATAATTTCTGACGCACAATTAGTCCATCAGCAATGACCTCCACTCCTGTATGTCTTTCTTTCTCCTATTGCAAAAGTACTGTTTTTACACTGACCCTGGAAGGTAGGCAGCACCCATTGCTGACTTCCAGATGAAGCAGTACCCAACAAGTCTCCCAGCCCCAATTCCCAACTGTTTCTCACTGTCAGGGTGCAAATCTGACACCAGAATCCACCCAGATAGTTTCTGGTGACAGCGATGGGTAGGCAGAAACAAGCATCTCGCAGGGAATAGAAACTCGACATTATTCAAGAAAATAACTGTTCATAATTGGGCCTCTGTCTCTTTAAACGTTAGTGCTAACAGTAGTGTTGGGACTTCAAATTACAGCTTTCAGTGGCTTCATGCTGAATCTCTCGATTACTCCTCTCATGTCCATTCTCGCAGCATGTGTGCTGTGACACTGATGCTACGGCTTAAAGCAGAGCACCGAGGTGTCACATGTCCCATGGGGATCGCTGGTACAGACAGGGTTGGGACCACAGCCATACAGAAGCTGTGGTGGAGATGAGGTGATTCCCATAGTGGCTGGGACTGTCACTTACTGCAGCGGCTGTTGCACAGAGCAGAGTACCTCATGGTCAGGTTTCAGGGGGAAGATGGGGTTTGTACCTCAACAACAACAAAACTACATACAGGGCCACCCCACAAGGGAGGAGAGCATCAGGTGCGTCTTTTGCAGCTGTAAATTAAGTCCATGTGAGGGTGTTTTTTGTTGTTACAGCTCCTGTAAGCTGTGTTTCGTTATTGAACCCATTATTGTGGTGCTCCAGCAGCTGCGCACACTGACGTGCAGCTCGGTGCCTGCTAGCAGCCTACAGACGCAGTTGAGACTAGGAAGGGGGAAAGCTCAGCTCCATACAACCCAAAAATCTGTTTTTAAACCCTACAGCGGAAGACAGTCCCAAAAACTACTGCTGTGAGACGAGCTGTGGGAAAACACATGGTTGCCACAGGTAGGGAAGAATCAGCGCGGAAGAGGCGAGGAGCTGTGAGCTGGCTGCCACCTACCATGATGGGAATGAGAAGTGGCTGAGCCTGCAGTTTACAATAAGTGGGTGGGAACAAGAGACCACTTTGTCCTTCCCGTAACCCTGTCTGGATAAGCACAAATCTGCATATGGTAGCTTAAAACCAGCTCAGAAAGGACTCCTATCTATTTCCCCTTCGAGCCTGGATGAAAAGCGTGAGGCTGGAGGTCACATAAACTCACTCTGCTCATGCAGTTCAGAGCGATTTGCATAATCCAAGCTTTCATTTTAAACAAATTAAGTGCCTGGCACTTTATGGTTGTGAAGAAACCTCCCTGAGGTGTGAGGGAAGGATGGAGCCACCGAAAGCAGAGACCACTGCAGGTGGAGTGGGAAACGGCAGCGCAGAGGAACCAGCGCTTCGTAACGTAAACAGAAGTGTAAAAGACGGGAAATTTTTCACGTTTTATTAAATCAGACTTTTACAGGAGTTGTTGAAAGCAAAAAAAACACTGAATTATGTTTAGATAATCGTTCCACAAATAATGCGTGTTTTCACAGCAGTCACAAAGTCTGGAATTTATGTGCTAATTACAGACCCCAAATCATCTCTGCGCAGATTTGCAATTAAAACTGAAATATTTTCATATACAATGTGAGCCCCGTATTCATAGCAACAGCTAAGAGACATGCTGGTTACAGTTCGCTCTGTAAATCTGAATATTTTATGTTTGGTTTGAACACAATTGTTTCACTATTGTCCTTACGCTCAGTATTTCTAAAAAGCCAAAAGAGTTTAAAGCCGAACGCCACATTATGAATGGCTCCTCTTCCCTGAGAAGATATCCTCTATAAAGAAGCACATACAGCACAGCCATCTAAGGGAACAAACAATTATTGAAAGACACTGAGGAAGCGAAATTCCTGTGTACAGTTATATTCTTAATAAATATTGTAAAAACACATACTTTTAAAACCCTGCAGTGACAGCAAAGTGCAGGAAGAATGCAGAATTAGGGAGAACGTTGAATAATTCAGTAGCTTGTTATGTGATTAGATCTGATTGGCCCATGCTAAGATGCTGCCCATAAAAAGTGATTTCCCATGGTAGCATTGGTGGAGGGGTGGGGGGTTTATGATGTCCATAAAATGGGAGAACAAGGCTTACTGGAACTAATAATATCGTGGCTGCGCAGAATGATTGATGATCTTTAAAAAGGCCCAGATTGGTTTCATCTTTCTTTGGATTTTATCACTCACTCTTTCTTAGTCACGTGCAATCACTAAGGCCAAGAGAGGTAACAAGTGTTTGATGTATGATACTTAAGCCACTTTTGTCAGAACTGCATTTATTTTAAACTGCTCTTGTATTTGATACTCCCAACATGTAGATGTTTTTTATGTTTATTTTTCCTCCAGCTGACGAGAACAGGCACTCCTGGGGTTGGGTCAAGAGGTAACCCAAGCTCTCTTTAGAGCAGCAGTGCCAAAAATCACAGTCAAAATTAAACAGATCCTCCTGCTTGCACTGAGACCATTTCCATTACTGATTGAACGGATAAAGAGCTGCACAGGGCTGACATCTTCTTGAGAGAACCTTATATCCTTCATTATTTGCACTACGTGCGCACCTTTAAGAATGCTACTTCTTCTTCTTGGAATATATTATCTGTTTCAATTCACTCCATCCTTCACAATCTGCAGAGAGCCACAAAAGCTCCTTTTATGTCAGAAGAAATTTCAGACGAATAGGGAAAAAAAATAACACCAAAAAAAAAAAAATACTTAATTTAACCAATTGGGAAAAGGGGGCACTTCCACTTATTCCTGAAAGCTTTCACATCTACTCAAATACTATAAATCAAGCCAGATATCTTAATCATTTGTTGGCAACATTCTTATCAGCGCTTTATTCATAGAAAGATTGCAGATGTGTGAGCTGAAAAATGTTTGGCGGGGTCCCAGAGGAAAAAGAAAGAGTATTAACAGGTTGATCAAACAGCCATGTATCAGAATCCTGCTCATTTGGAGAGCGATGCCTTATCCCCGTTTGTTCTAGCTGCGAGGGCAATAAATAAATCAATGTGAAGCCAGGTCCATGGGACCCTCCGTCGGGACACGGGCATCTCCATGTGTGCAGCTGTGACCTCAAGGTTGCGTGCAAAGCTGTGGCACACCTGGCACACGGACACTCACGCTCCTTCACTCGTGATGGCTCTGTCTTGGGCAGAGCTTAATGGCTTTCTGTTTTGGCAATTTAAACACTGCCTCAACGTTGTTTAACAAAATCAAGAGCAGTTCCTGGCAATTAATTTCTGCAGTCAACAGTATTCTCAAACTGGGCAACTCCCCTTGGAACAGGGAGCCATAACAGCAGCGCCTGTGCAAGTGAAAGAGTAAGACAATTCATTAGACGGTTCTGCAGCAGCTAAAAGTGGCGGGGGATGTCAGCCTGTGCTCCTGCACTTCAATACTAATGAGAGTCATTGCATATTCATAACCCTAAATACAGTCAGCTTCTGATAAAAACTTTTGTCATCGAAGCTTCACAGCAAGAGCAAAGCGCTGCGCTCTTCGTGTCGCGGCACTTCCGCCAAGTGAGCGCAAGAGCAAGATTGATTGTTTTGCAACGCAGTCTGACAGGGAACTAAGAGATACTGCCCCCAGGGTCCTGAAACTAAGCTTAGTTTGATTACAAGGCTCCGAGTAATCAAAGAAACAAAAGAGAGGGGGGAAGACGGAGGGAAGAATGTTGTTTTGTCTTGTTGGTAGGTCTGGGGCTTGGGGTTTTTTTATTATTTTTTTTTTTTTAAGATAAAGGAGGCCCTAAAGATGTAAGTTTCTTTATGGAGTGTTCAGAGTAATTATCTGTTAGGCATTTAAAACAGTTCATATCAATTTTTATCAGGGAAGAAGAAGAACAGTAGGCGCTAGCAAACTTGTTCCCATGTTGTAGGAACACTTCTGCATGTCTTAATAGATACAAATCTCTAAAACTGTATGAAGCTTCACGTCAATATGAATAGCAAAGATTAGTGAACTCAACCTGTCAGATATTAAAATCAGCTCTGCCAAGCACTGCGCTACCCAGAATTCACTTCCTGCAGGTTTCTTTTCGTTTTTGTTGTCAGTTCCTTCTTCTTCTCATCACTGTTGCTATTTTTATTATTAGTTTTGAGAAACTACCCGTCTACTTTGCTGGCAGTCAAATCCTGGAGGTGCACAGCTCTGCTAGCCTTTGACCTCGTGGTACCTGTCTGCTGGGGCAGCTGTTAGCATCCCCTGGAGTCAAAGAAGAGAAACGTATGTTTCAGCACCCACTTTGAAAAAGCCTTGAGCATTTTCTCACTCATAATGATGTCTTCAGCTGGAATGCCAGCACATTTCCACATCTTTCTGACAGGCAAGCAGACTATAAAATATACATAAAATTAAATAAAACAGGACATTAACACAAAGGTTTCAAAATCTGATTACAGTGCAGGGTTGAATATTTTTTTCTTCTGTCAATTATAAAGTCTCTCTCATAAAATTGTCTCTATGTGGATTCAAAAAAAAAAAAAAAAGAAGAAGAACAAATAAGAAGTGCATAGTTCAAGAGAAATCATGAAGCATTAAGGACAGGAAGATTTCTCTAAACTGTTAGATATCTCTGTCATATGTATACAGGCTTTGAAAATAGAGAAATCCTGTAGATATGATTGATTGAGATAACTGATTATCCACAGATATTTTAAGTGTTGAGACATTAAATTGTCAGCTGTATCAGTCTGATTGCAGTAAAACATGAAAACATTGACTTTTGTCTAGTTAGAGAAATTTATTTTTCCCAGAATGACAATCCTTTAAGTAGAAACCAGGCAGCTTGCCAGCTCTCCATGTCATACAATGAAGTTTGCAAATGCAACCCATATTTTCAAATGTTTTTCAGGGTTCAGTAAATGGTGCATAGGTCTTTGGCAAATAGTCTTGTAATAAACAGATTTCCATACGCTGCTTCAATTCTCCTTAATCCTGGTGTAGACTAGTATTTGTTCATTATGAATAAATGAATGGCACAGACAGTGGTTTGCATTCAAGGTGTATACGTATTCAGAGCTCTTCACTTATGTAAAACATTTCTCTAAAAGAAACAGTAACCCTCCTTGGACTGAAGCTATAGGAACAAGTTTGATTAATATGTTTTACAAGCCTGAAGTAAATGCTCATCATAACTGTCAGCGAGCTGACAGCTTTAGAAAAAGAGCCTTTGTTCCCAGAATGAGTAATTTGTGTGATCTTCTTTAAGATACCACATTCAAAACCTTAGAGGGAGAAGGTGTTACATTCAAGTGAATTCTACTCAAAATGTAATTGCTGTTAAGTCTGCTTTGTATTCCAGATCCTTGATATGCACACATTATTTGACAGGATAGTGACTTTTTTTTGTTGTTGTTATTATTTGTTGTTCTTGCTTGTCAGAACATCTGTGCTTTCTCATTAAGCAGAGGTGTACTCATGGAGTTTGGTACCTACACACACAGGAGAGACACTGTTCCCAATGGCATGCTTTGCTTCTGTGTTCACCTGGGTTTCAGTGAGAAGAGCCCAGGCACAGGGCTTACCTTAACAACTACAGCTCAATGAATGAAAGTGTAAGTGGGACAAAAGCTGGAGACCAAACAGACATCTTTCAATAGGACAAAACTATACCCTATGAATGGAAGGGGACAACTGAACCCTCTTCTCTCGAGTGTGAAACCTTTCTCCTAACTCGTAAAACCTCTGGCACAGGGAACTGGGCAGTGGCACACTGTGTCTCCAGTGGTAACAAGCAAACACTTCAAGAACATAACAGCTGATGAAAAATGAAACTGAGGTTATCCATCAGTGTGGGAAAATACTTCCTTCCTGAGCACTTCAGGCAAAAAGGTTGCTGTACAGTATCAAGCATCAAGTTTGATTACTTTTAGATAGCTATTTTAGATAGATAGTTCTGTAATTTTGAAGGTGGAAAAGAGTATTCAGCTTAAATAGTCACATATTTATCTATCTGAGGGTAGCTGCAACAAATAACAATGAACTAATCTGACCCTTGTTAAAAGTTTGCTCCAAGTATTTGACTGAATAGCAGTGAATGCCACAGTTTGATTTCAAGTTAGATAGGGGCATTTATTTCTGTCTAGCCATCGGCCCTTCTCTTTTTAATCTGTGAATCTACACAATATGGGAAAACAGATACCCTTTGTTGTTTTCCCTACCTCCACTTAAAAAACTTCTTTTAAAGACTTTGGATGAGTCCAAGTTGAGAGCAAGCTGCTCCCCTGCTGTTGGCCATACTCAGACCACGGTCCTCTTCGTTCATAGTCTTGGCATGTTAGGTAAGATCTGTGTCCAGAGTGTCCTTCCCAAACTGATGTGTGTAAAACGGGGTGTGCTCCTATAGCCAAGAGGATGTGTCTTTGTATGATGGAATGATTCAAATGTCTGTGTTGTTTACAGACTTAGAAAAATAAATAAGAAAAAAAAAAAAACTCAATTTCTTGTTGAGTTCAGTTGTTGTTATCCTTTTAAATATGAAACTCCCTAAATGCAAAATCTAACTAAATGTGGCACAAGCAGATCCTGCACAGATGTCCTTTGGGACTATTGACCTTCAGGTTATGGGAGTCTGGTCCCACAGAGCATATCCTGGAAGTCAAGACCAGGAGCAGGAGCAGACACAGCCCCTTTTGGTACAGACATCTGCGTTCTGAGCTCTGTGAGACTGAAACTGGAGATGACAATCTCAGTTCTCCCAACTTTCCACAGGCTAAGTCAGCCCTGCAGCCTCTGCAAATGACTTGTTGCCAATGGGTAACTCTTACCTTCCTTGTCCTGGTCAGCTGTTTGGGGTATGTCCCAATAACACAATGGAGGCTGTCCGTCCTACCCCAGTAGAATTTCAATTGTCCTACCAACTTGGTGGATAGGATTGATGGACTGAAAAGAATAAAAGAATTAGTTTAGTCAGTAAGAATTCCTTTCTGCGCAGAAAAGTATTTTCTTAAATGCTATCCTTACCTTGCCTTTGTCATGAGATGTCTCAAAGTCCAGACCATTCCTTTCCCTGCTCTCTTTCACTTCTTATGTCCTAATTGACTTCCTGTTTGTAGAAGCTTCACTGTTTTGGTCCTTTCAGGCCATTGTCCTCCAACTCCTGAAAAATTATCTTCTTTAGAAGAATTCATTAGCTTTCTCAGCACTAAAATGAATCACAATTTTCTCCCATCTATACATATTATAATTAATAATTTCCTAGCTTCAGAATTCTGGAGGGAAATCATTCAGTCCTGGTAAATTCCTTTAAATGAATCCCTCAAATTTTTCCATCATTCTAGTGCCTTACATCAGCCTGCTAAGACCACATTTTTATTTCCTTTTAAAATCGACACTGAAATGGAAACAAAAATACATTACAAGACTGGAGGAGCTGATTCAACAGAATAAAGGGTTAAGTTCTGAGTGTTGGTGTTGACCATGTGAAAATGTGATAAAAATCTGCAAATATTTGAGCACTTTGAACACTAATCATAGCGGGACCATTATTGAGTTTGTCTCTGAAGTATTTATTACATGTTTATCTCAATTCAGAAAATGGACTCAGTGTTTCAGACACTGTGGTGTGTTAACTGGTGGTAATTTTGGATCTTCAGTGACAAAAGCTGTGAGATTGTCAACTGAGATAAGGGGATGAAAATTTGAAAAGGAAAGTAAAGTGTAATGTCTGGAAACTTAAAGGAATAGTCTGCTGAATGATGTTGCGTTGAGGGATGTGGTTTAGGGAGTGCTATTGGTAATAGGTGGATGGTTGAACTGGATGATCTTGTAGGTCTTTTCCAACCTTGGTGATTCTGTGATTCTGTGAATTATGCTGCAGCACCCCAGACTAATTCGCAGAATCCACATGAGCTAGATAAAGTTCCAGTAAAATCTGTGGCAAAATAAACAGCTCTCCTCAGACATGGATATTAAAAAGGTAGAGAATGAAGGAAAGGAAGGAAGAGGGATGCTCAGCACAAAATTTGTCTGTCCCCTCTCTTAAGTACATGGTACTGTCTATACATATACCTCCTGCTCTTTTAATTAATTTAATACATCATATCTGTTCTAGAGATCTCTGGCTATTTTTGTTTCCCATGGCTTCTTTGATCTTTCATTCCTAGCTGCTCCTGCCCTGTCAGAGTGTATGCTCTAATCTATTTATGTTACCTGGCAGAGTTTCAGCTCCGAGGTTTCTCCGAGCTCTTGAGGTCTCTCCTTAACTTTATACTTTCCTAAACTGAAACTCAAATAAATAAAATTGAAACAGAACTCTTTCCAACTGCTGCAGGGAAAACATGAAGACATGGGAGCAATGACCAGCTTAGTCTAAATGAACACCCCTCATTTGGTTTAAAAGCAGTAAGTTTAGAGGAAAGGTGGCCCAAATAAAGTAATCACATTTAAAAGCATTGTAAAACCATATAATAGTTTCAAGCGTATTGTAAATTTGTTTCCTATGCCACTATTTACACTAGTATTTTATTATTTAGGAAGCTGAATCCTTGTGCTGTCACTGTTTCCTCTACTTGTCATGACATTATGTGAAGTAAACGGTCCTGTGAAAGGGCTCATCGCTACCGAAGAACATACTTCTCAATTAAAAAGGCATTAACAAAATGCCATGCTTAAACCAAACCTCATTTTGATCAATAGTCCTAAAGAGCTTTCCTTCTCAGCCTCAGTGTTTCTGCAGCCTTGCAGCATCATGTGCAGATTGGGTCTCCCCAGGTTTCCATCAACCAGCTCTGTGGCATGACTTGCTGTGGGTACCACCAGGCTCACGAGAGCATCCACACCTGGCTGAGCCACGTCACTGGGAGATGGGGCTCTGTTTAGTTAACGTGGACGAGCAGTTATGGTCATTCTTTTAGAAAGAGATTATTTGTGGGTATGCAGAAAAGGTATGCAGAAGGCAAAGAGGTGCTGTGGTCTCCAGCATTTCCTTTTCTGACTGCAAACTCAAGCTCCACACAACCCTGTTCAACAAAGATGGGAAAAAAAAAAAAGAGATATAAAGGACATTTTCCACCGTAAGAAATAGGTCTCTGACTCCTGGTCTTAATATTTTTTTCTTTCAAAAATGTAAATCATCATAATTACACTTGGAATGTCTAAATTTAAATACTTCTTTTAATTTTGAGCAAAAATCAGAGTGATACAGGCTGTGAATTGAATCCTTTTTGTCTTGGATCTTCTGCAATAAGTTATCCTAATATTGAAGTAAGTATTAAATTTCATTTCTTTCTTACATGTAGCACATTCCATTAGGTTTTTTTTACCCAGAAATAATCAGCATCAACATTACTGAAAACATAAAGCATCTAGTTCATCAGATGGGACATCTTCCTATAGGTTTTAAAGCACAAAAAGAAACATAGAAAGAAGTCAGGAAGCCAAGCACATGTCAAGAATTTAATACCAGTGCAATATGTCCTTTTTAGGAATAAAGCTGAATTAGGAATAATTATTCCCTCCATAACATCTTCTGATTTGCCACTTTGAATTCTGGCATGTACTTCTGTGTTTGTTTGTGTTTTGTTTGTTTGTTTGTTTGTTTGTATTAGTGCCAAGTGAGCCCAACTAAAATAATAAATAATATCAGAGAATTAAAAGTAGTTTCTATAGTTCTGGGTTTTTTTTCTCTCTATTGCTTTGCTTTCCCAAACTACAGATTAGAAAATCATGCTAGCCAGAATGCAACCTCAGCTTCCCCTCATCTCTGGTGTAATCTCTGCAGAAACAACCTCATTGCCCGTGGGTTAGTACTTACCTTGCTGTGGTTTAGTACTTCAGCCAGTATAGTGGCACAGCAAACAGAGCTGGCAGGTGTTCCAGGTATCAGTTGTAACAAGCAGTCAACCACTTGCTAATGAATGGGCAGGTTTTTTATGGCAATTTACATTTATTTTGTATTTTTGTAAATATTTATGTGCGTTGTTTATGTCACATACTCTATGTGTCCTTGTATGTGTGTGAGATATATAAAAGTTATTTATGGTTTGTGTCAAAAGGTTACGAACAAATTGGATTTATGAAGAGGGATTGATATTCCCTTGTGATTATGGCAGGAATTATTTCTTGAGTGTTTCTAAAAAAAAATGACAGGCTCATCCTAGTCCACTCTGTGCTCACCAAAGCCCATGGGTATTTAGCTCTTAAGTCAAAATCATTTGGTACAAAATCAGACTAGGAAAGATGGCAACATATGTTATGTTAAGATGAAGAAGCTTTCAGGTGAAGACCACAGGTAGCACAGCAGCTACGAAAACATTGAGGAAGGGTGAGGAAACCCCAAGGGGAAAGGGCTGCACAGAGGTTGCATTTTGCTCTACATGACATAACATATCATGAAGTGGGGAATTACTTTCACCACTGTATGAAATTGAGAAGAAAACTATGGAACATTACCTGCAGCTTAAACTGAGTGAGAAGAGAGAGATGTACAGGAAGTGGAAGCAGGGTTGTGTAGCCTGGGAAGAACATAGAGACATTGTCCACGTGTACAGAGATAAGATCAGGAAAGTCAAGGCACAGATGGAGCTGAACATGGCAAGGGATGTGAAAAATGGCAAGCAGGGTTACTACAGGTACATAGGCAGGAGGAGGCAGAGCCAAGAAGAGTGTTCCCCCTCTGATACATGAGAACAAAGAACTGGCTTCCTCAGACATGGAAAAAGCTGAGGTGCTCAGTAAATGCTTGGCCTCAGTCTTCACTGGTGGCCAGGTTCCCCATGTCTGCCAGGACCCTGATCCTCTAGGTGAGGGTGACAGGAGCAGTTTCCATCCCAGTGGAACAGTGGAACAAGTCTGAGACCTCCTCATGAAACTGAGCGTACACATCCCAGGGTTCTGAGAGAAATGGCTGATGTGACTGCTGAACCACTCCCCATCATATCTGAAAGATCATGGGTGAAATCCCTGGAGACTGGAAAAAGGGAAACATGACTCCCATTTTTAAGAAAGGGAGAAAGGATGAGCCAGGGAACTACAGGCCAGAGAGCCACATCTCTGTACCTGGGAAGATCATGGAGCAGATCCTCCTGGTTACCATGTTAAGGCACACATGAGAAAAACAGGGGATCTGAGACAGCTAGCATGGCTTCACCAAGGGCGGATTGTGCCTGATCAATCTGGTGGCCTTCTATAAAGAGTGATGACATTGGTCAACAAAGAAAGGGCAACTGATGTCACCTATGTGGAATTCTGCAAGGCGTTTGACATGGTCCCACAGTACATCCTTAACTCTAAATTAGAGAAATACAAATTTGAAGGCTGGGCTATTTGTTGGATAAGGAATTGGTTGAACGGTTGCAGCCAGAGGCTTGTGTTCAGTGGCTCTATGTCCAAGTGAAGGGTGATGATGAATGGTGACACCCAGGGGTCAGTCTTCAGAACAGTGCTCTTCAACATCTGTATGAGACTGAGTGCACCTTCAGCAAGTTTGCTGATGACACTAAGCTGNGAGGCTCCAGAGGGGCTCAACAGGAGGGGGAATGACAGTTTACATGGGTAGATAGTGATAGGACAAGGGGGAATGGTTGTAAACTAAGACAGGGGAGATTTAGAGTAGATGTTAGGAGGAAGTTTATCACTCAGAGGGTGGTGACGCACTGGAACAGGTTGCCCAGAGAGGTTGTGGATGCCCCATCCCTGGAGGCGTTCAAGGCAAGGCTGGATGTGGCTCTGGGCAGCCTGCTCTAGTGCTTGATGACCCTGCCCATGGCAGGGGGGTTGAATGTCAGTGATCTTTGAGGTTCTTTTCAGCCCAAGTCATTCTGTGATTTCCCTCAGAGAAGGAACCAATTTCCCTTCTATTCGTAGAGGTAGGGAAGGACAGACTCAGTGCATGCCACAAGCAGTCTTACAACTTACAGGAAAAAATCATCTGGGTAACTGAAGGCTTTTCTTATCCTCTTCTGCTACTTCAATGAGTTCTTTATGGCTGGATGTGGTGACCTGTGGCAAATGGTCTGACACCCACATTTGGAAAGACATTCAGATCAGTGAGTGCTGCTGTTCTTGACTCGTCTCTGAGGGCTTCTTTGGTCCGGGCTATTGGGTATCCCACAAAGTCACCTGGTAGCACAGCACAGCATCAGCTCCTACAGTGAATAAAACCATCAATCCGAGGAATAGAAGGAACCTTTTTTTTCCCCAAATGATTTTCTTTCCACTCCATCTTTACACCAGAAAAATAACAAACACTTTGGCAGACTATCAAACACTATTTTAATATTTCTGATGTTGATCAGTGAAAAAATGTATATAAACATAATCTACCATTGTACATGTTGTACTCATTGTCTAGAAATATAATCTTTACCAAGATGTGAACAAAGCCTTTTCTGCTGGATTTCTGGCTCGTTCCACTAAATTTTTACCTGTATCAAATAATATTGTTATCTTTCATGACAGGTCAAGTGTGCTTTTTAGTTTAAAAGATTTTTGCTGATAAGTACCATCCTGTTTCCCCATATTTTTTTTCTCCTAAACATCAGCAAGTATTCTGTAGGGCAGACTAGTAGCTTCTTGGATAATTATTGCTATTTTTTTTATTATTAAATGCATTGTGGGGTAGAAGAATATGGTCTATTTTGAAATCTCTTGTTACTTATTATGTATTCAGAATTCTATCAGTGTTTCTACAATTGTCACAAAAAATTCAGTTGCCTTAATTAAATTTTACTATGTCTGTTCTTACTTTAAAAAATGTAAGGAGGAAATAAGTTATAATTATTCTCTGTATTTTTTAATTGAGATACATACTTCTAACTAGCCTGCAACTTCATCTACTGCAAAGTGATTATAGACAATGCAACAGCTCAGAGTATTTACATAAGCTGTTCAGTCACAGAAAACAATCAGAAAAACTTTAAAAACACCAGATTAAATCTTGAAGTAAGTAATTCATTTTAGTCAGTACTTACATATATAAACAGTTGGAATAGTGTTTGCAAAGGACAGATGATGACCTCAAGATTCAGCCCAACTCTAATAGATTTCGTCTTCGCTGTTAGAAACCAGATGTTCCCATCATCAATTAATCTGAATGTTTGCTTTAATATCATTCTCATCACTGAAGTTTGGAGATATTTTTCTTGAACTACAGATATTTTGGTGGTTTAATCTCATAGTAAGTATCAAATAAAGGCAATAAGGATTATCAGACTGGTTTTAATAAACTTAATTCGCTGAAAAATTAGAAGTACATCTTTTTTAATCAGAGTTTGAAGGGGGAAAACTCACTCACTTCATATGAGAAAAATTATGTTCAATATGGTTTTGCCTGAGCAAGGAGAGGACAGGGATTTGACTATGGCAATTTCAGCATCCAGAAAAATGACGTCATTTCCTGGTGCCAGTATGCTAATATTTATGAGATATCAGCACCCAATTTTCCCTGTCTATAAAGAATGAAGCAAGGAGTCAGCTTCTTTTCTCTTGTGTTTCTTTGATTTTGCAAAGGTTACAACAACAGGCTCTCTATATACAAGCTACCAGATCCACAGATGATCACATTAGGAGAGGTTGGAATTATTTACCTTAGTCTGTGTTTCCAGGCTCCTTGAAACCTGAAGTCTGTGCAATAAGTTATTATTTGAAATATGCAGTAGAGGAAAAATCTTCCATTGAAGAGTTCCTGAGGTGAGAGATTTAGACAAAATGCTTTCTCATCCGAAGACTCAGAGGATAGCTTTTGTAAGAGAAACCCTAAGTTTACTTGAGGAGCTCGTATATCATTGTCCAATTCAGTTATCCCAGGCCTTTACATGGAGGAATTTTATCACAGAAAATATGTTACTGATATGGGCTTGATTGTTTGTTCTGTTCACTTGTTCTGCATGTGAGAAGCAAGTAGAGACCTCATCTGGTTAAGCTTTGGTTACTCTAACAAATAAATCCTTGGACTGCAGGTGGATTGCAAACAGATTTTGGCAGTGTATTCAGTATACTTAGAAAACCCATTTTTCCTGCTAATATTTTCCATTCCAAGTCAGTATTATGCCAGTGCCTGTGGTAGTTGCTACAAAAATGCAGGGAATAGGCTAATGAGAGACCTTTTAGAAATCAAACTATACGAAGAATTTGATTAAAATGCATTGTATATGAGTTTGGTTTTCTATTGTTCTTCCCATTACACAGACAGTGCAACATGGGCTCTGAATTACCAAAGCTGAACTTTTTGGTAATTTCTATGTCAACACAGTTATAATGAGTAATGGCTATGTCAACAAGAACAGCATATCCCACCCTCAAACCCCAAACTGCTTACAGCCCAACCCAGACATCCCTCAGACCTCTAAAATATGAAACTGATGCTTGTGCTCCAGCCCTGGGGAAGTATTGGCTGATTCTCAAGACCCAGGCCCTCCCACTCTGCTTGGTGTCCATCAGAAGCTGCCAGGACCCAAGTCCAACTAAAGCAAGCTGATTGCTACTGCTGAGAAATGGTTTATTACCTTCTCTTGCAGACAAATGGTTAAACTACTGGCATCCCCCTCCATGGGCACGGCAGGGAATGGAGCAGCTCCTAGGCAGGATTTCCACAAAAGTTATACTCATGTTCTGTAGCTGTGCTGCTGATCCATTTTTCTCCTGAAAGACTGCCATTTTAAACTACTTCATATATATGCACGTGTATCAAAGAGTTTATATAAATATATATATTTATATAAAATATCTATTACTAAAAATTAAGGAAACTGTACATACTTATGTATGTGTGTATATACTTATGTATGTGTGTATGTCTATATGTGAATTCTCCTGCTTGTTACGTACAGTGAGAAAGGCTTGTCATCATTAACTATGGAGATAAAAGGGAGCTTATTAAGCACCTTATTAAGAACTGGAATACACCTGCCATGTGGACAGGCACATTACGCACTGCAGATGGAAGGTTTGGACACAGATTTCATGTGAGTGACTCCAGAATTCAAGTTCTGTCACTTAAAGACATGTTTCGTAGTTATGACCAGCATTTTACACACATTTGGCATCAGTATAAATGATTTCATGAGATGAAGAGTGGTAGAGAATTAATTACAGCGAGCTTAACTAGAATTCGGGGTTGGGGGTGGGAGGAAAAAAGTTTGCGGTGCCCTGAGATACACAAGTCTTTTATGTCTTAAAATGTTTCAGAATTTATCGATATAAAATAAAAGAGCTCCACAGGAGCCAAGAGAAGTATACAACACAAATAAAAACATATGAAGACATTTAGAAACAAGCTATAACTTGACTTCTGCAAGCCCCCAAACACACACACTCCTGTTCTTCCTGCAGCTTGTGAGGGAAGGGTGGTTCTGGCTTTCCTCTTCAGCAGCATATTCCCATTCCAGCACTTCTTCCAAAACTGCTACGTTATCCTGCTTTCCCCAACACCTGCTACAAAATATTTCACACTTGCTCTGTTTCGCTGGAAGCATGGGAGAAAAAGGGCACCAGTTCTGCTGAAGGTTGTGTCCAACACTGCGACTGACTTTTCCAGAGCAAGCAACTCCCACTGACACTGCATTAGCTGCAGAGAGGTCTTTATTTCATGGACACCATCCAGAGAGCAGCAGCACCAGTACAGGTGCTGACATCTCAGGCTCAGAGAAAATGGATGGACTCATGGGATTCCCATGGACAGCCTCTCTTTCGTGATTTTCTTTCATCATATGTGATCTCTTGAAGATGGAGAGCAGCAGTCACACAGCAGTAGCTTATGGCAATGGGTGAAGAGGAAGCTTTTCCAAGCTTCATGCAAGGAAATGCATTAAAAATGTAACTGTACTAGCTGTCACATATTTGTGTGTTCAGGTGGCTTATTGGGATGTAGCCTATTGTGACACAGCAAAATCTATTGCATACATCTGTGGATGTTTAACAACATACAGCTCTCATTAAACGCGTTGGCCAAGTTCTCTTGTCCTTGCAGATTCATCTTGGTTTACAGTGTCCACAAATCCCGCTCTAGGTCCTTCCTTGTCCCACTGCTCATTGAGAGTACAACTGTCTGGAAGCTCTTCCTCAAGCAACAAATTCTCCAGAGTCCATGAACAGTTTTGGAATTATGTCTGCTTTTGTGGGGTCCAAACCACATGCCTCAAAAGAGTTGACATTCAAAATATCACTGGACAGAAAAGAATGGGATGTTATGGATCAGCTGAATATGCTGGCTGAGACTGTTCTCCATGAAGTCACCTCAACCTCAATGAGCTCCATATGGGAACACCACAGAAGCAATGTCAAAGGGTCTGAGGTACACCCAGTGCCATTAATTCAAGTATGAATTAGAGAAACATGATTTGAGTATTCTACAAAGAGAGCAGAACCCCAGCTGCAATGCATGGCGTCCATGTGAAACCACATAGACCATATTGGTCTTGTTTACCATCACCTTTTGGCAGCCCTTATCTGTCTTTCCCAGGGTGGCTCCTTAAAAATGGACACTGAATTACAGTACCAGAGCAGAGTTGCTCCAAAGGTCAAGGGTAAAGAAACAGTGTTGTACATGGTATGGGAATGGTTAATAAGAAACTAAATAAAATAAAACAAGTTGGCCTCTTTTGCCCTCCAAAACTGAGACAATTGTTGGCAGTAGATTCACCATACTGAGGCACAAATTTCCCAGAGGAGCCCAAGGGCTGTAATCCTGCCTGCTATTAGTGCTGACCTGTACAATGACCTGTCACGTAAAACAGGGCAGCCACGCAGCTGCCTGGTGCTCCCCATTTAGATGAGTGCTATGTCCATCCCCATGGCCATTATTTACACATGTCAGTGATAAGGAGTGGATGCACCACAACTACAGATTAACCCTCTGCACCCCACACCGTCTCTGCACTGAAGTGAAAAGATGGTGAGGTGGACATGAGAGGTATTTTAGGCTGTGTGAGATAAGTTCCTCAATAAAATGTACCCATTTGGAGATGGGACAGTGAGATTATCCCACTTGTCCTGAAAGCTGGCTGTTTCTATATTAGCTACATCTAGACATTGAGCAAACCTTTGTCTCACCAATAAGAAGTGTGAGTAGTATTTTCTATCCACTGTCACACAGAGTGATACAAAAAGCACAAATTAATATAGCTTTTATGCAGCAGGTATTAGTTTTTCAGTACTGCCACCAGCCCACAGAAATTATATTTGAACAGTACAAAAAATTTCAAACAATGGTAATGGAAGGAAAACAAACAAAAAAAAATCCGTTTTTCTTTTTTTTTCTAACTTGGTGTTAACATAATGATATGCGACATTGCTATCAGTGCAGAGCAATAAAAATGAAATGGTACCCAATGTGCATAGACACTATGGAAATTTCAAATGACAACAGCAGCAACAAAAATTATACTTTCCCTTTCCCTTCCCATGCCCTTTGCATTAACGTAAGGATATGTGACTTTGCTATCCGTGCACTGCAATAAAAATGAAATTGGTGGCCAATGTGCCCGGACAGTCTTCAAATAAAACAAAAATAAAATTATGTTCCCTTGCATCATGTAAAGGACACACGACGTGAGGCACAAATTTCACTTTGCTACTGCATCTGAAATAATATGCCAGCTGAGAGCGTGTATTTCTTTCTGATCATAAGAGAGAAAAAAATATGTATTTGAAACAATTTCTTTTAATTTCTCTTCATTGTATAAACACTAGAAAAAATGTCTTTTACAACAGTTCCTCATATTAGACTCATATTGTGTTTATGTGTTTCCTAAATGAATGCTTTTTTTGGTAACATGTTTGTGTCTAACATTACTCATATAAATAAAAATATATAGTCATTTCATGGAATAATAGGCAAACAGACATCTGCACGCAACATTTCCCTCATTAGATGTTTTCATGTTAGCGTGTTTTTATGACTTTGCTGCAAAATACAATGTGCTGATTTGAAACCTTCTTAAATATAACTTATTACGTATGTTAACAACCCACATGCTTTAGTTATGCTCAGAGAACAGCTTAATAAAGGAGTAGTTAAGGCTGGCATAGCCTGAGGTGCTGCGACCCAGAGGAACATGCCTGCAGCACTGCTTGAGCAGTTTGGGGGACCATCATATAGAAAGGATGTACAACTATTAAAAAGCATCCGAAGGAGGGCTACAAAGATGGGGAAGGGTGTACGGGGAAAGATGTGTGAGTAGAGGCTGAGGTCCCTGGGTGTGCTCAGCGCACAGCAGAGCAGCTGAGGGCAGCCCTCATGGCAGCACAGCTCCTCACAGGGAGCAGAGGGAACATGGAGCTGTGTCAGGAGGGGCAGCTGGGGGTCAGGGAAAGGCCCTGCACCAGGGGGTGGTGGGCTCAGCCACAGTGGCAGAGTTTGAGAAATGTTTGGGCACTGCTCTCAGACACAGGGTTTGGGTTTGTGTGCATGGAGCCAGGGGATGGACTCCATGATCCTTGTGGGTCCCTTCCAACTCAGCGTTGTAAGGGGTTCCACTGCTGCTTACAAACACACACACTGCCACGGGTAGAAACCCTTTTCCCATGAAAAAGAGTGAGGGTGTGCAGGCTGAGCCACTGGAGTAAGCAGGTCAAGGAGATAAGGTGGGTATTTGAACGTGCCTGCTGTTTCCAATTACATCGGGACACATAGGACCCAGAAACCAGGGGGATAGATGGGCCAATAATCCAGGCACGGGAAAAATAAAAGCACTCCACTCAAACACTGTCTCATTGCACTACCAAATTGTCAGGCACTGCTGAGTGTCAGGCATCACAGCCAAGCTGCCTTTACAAGAAACCAGCGAGGAAATGAGTCCCACACCAGTCAGCCCGCACAAGAGGACTGCGCAGTGCTGAGCTCATTTCGAGTGCTGCCTCAGCTGTGATTGTAAAAATGGAATGAATCCCCCAAACCATCCCTGCTTTCAGCTGGGTTTGATCAAATTGTACACCCTCCATGCCCGGGCTCTGAAAGATGAATATATAATTGAGAAATTCTCCCTTCTAAAATATTTCTTAAATCCAACAACAAAAGAGTTTAATCAGAAAGTTACTCCCTTTTCAGGGATAGTTCTGCCATAGCTGTTTGGATAAAATGACTGGAAATCAGAGATACAGTCATTTAAATAATCTGTTAAAAAGCTATTACGCTTCCCTAATGCTAGTCATTTTTAAATGGTTCTTGGTTTGATTCATGAACAATACATGAACAGTACATGATTCACATGAGCAATTTTTATGAAGTACTTATCCCAAAAGGAATGTCAGACTGGGTGAAATCCATTGTAGATTGCAGCATTTCCATACATTTTTTAAAATAACACACGTTAAGGTTCAGCTTCTCGTAGACTGAAGTTGATGCAGAAGTTGGGCCTGCTGCAGAGCATCAGGGAGACAAAAGAGGCTGAGAGATGTCACATAGGTTATTGTAAAGACCTTGCTGCAGTTCAAGTGCTTTTTGAGCTCTGCGGTGACTTCTTGCTATCAGAAACCGCCAGATTTAATTGAAGTCGAAGCTTGCTACTTATGAGACCCATAAGCACATAAATATTGGTGCTGCTGCTGTGCAAAGAACTGCCTCACTGTAGTATCAGTTAAGAAAATTAAGCCTTCCTTTGCTACAAGGACAAGGTCTGCAGTGGGCACTGTGCTGCTATGGGTGCATCTACCAGCAACTGGGAACCCTGCCTTCGGAGCCAGAAACTGAGTGGGCATGGGGCTGTGGTGAGCTGATGTGTCCCACTGTGTGTGCAGCTATTCCTCAACTGTCCCAGCCATGAGCTATGAATTAGACAAACTGTTACTGATCAGAACAGGGCACTGTAAGGACTAAAAAATTCCCAGCAATCTAATGGAGGACTTCCTGTAGTTACATACATTTCAGGGTAAATGTAGTGCAAAGACACTCCCTTCCTGTTATCTAACCCATGTGGTGAATGTACCCATCTTTCCTATGCACAGTCAGTGTTGGGATGGTGTTAAAAGAAGGCTGTTATTCACTGATATTCTGAAACAACAGTGTATTGCCAGTTGAGTGATGTAATGAAAATCCAACGCATTGTTTCTGCTGTGTTAGAAAAGAAGGTTTGGATTATGCAGTTCAGTGCTGAAGTGACTTAGATCTGCTTAAAGAACTCTAAAATATGGTAAGTATTTAAAATGATAAGCAGAGATTTAATATGGGCCACAATAGGATTAATGAACAAACAGAAGAGTTTTACGTTACTTATTTACAGTCACACTTAAAAGAAGCACTGCATCTGTCAGTTTATATTCAAGGTACACTTCACGTGGGATGATAGGCAGCAAAGTGACACAGGCACAGAAACTCCTGCTCAGTCTGAAAAACTCCAAGGACACAATTCTTTTCGGTTTAACCATTCTTCACTTTCAAGTTCACCCACTTTCCAAGAGTTTGTGGAAACCTTAACATGTTCTCGCACACGGCACCCAAACGACAAACACAAAGCAAAGTGTTATTCTGGGGGAAAAGAAATGTTGTGATTTGGATACTAGACAAGGTGTAATTCTAGGGTACTAAATTGTGTTACATCCCAGTTGTACTCCGTTCAGGGAAATTATGCTTCTTTTATTGTTTTAAGTTACTTGGGCCTATAATCGGGTCCTTAATATGTTCAACAAAGCATCAGAATACATAAAATATCTTACCAGATAATCCTCTTTGGAATCCACAATTCAGTTATTAAGTATTCCTTTCACTAATCTCTGTAATCCTCTGTTGATATAGGTCAGTAAAACAGTGGCTAAATCCCATACGATAAAACCAAGACTAGGTTTTGCAATCATTCCCTTCATTACTTTGGGCTATATTTCTCCCAGCTGTTGTTAGTTGTACCCCCAGCGTTACAGGTGTGACATTCGGCACCACTCAGAACCACAGGGAAGAGTTGAGCACGTGTGTGTCAGCCATTAACCCATCAGAAAACTCAGATATATTCAGAAAACACATGTGAAAGTCAAGGCCAGGATTATATGCCATTTAGAAACTGGGATGACATTAACTCACTAATGTTCACAGCCACCAGATTAGCAATCAGTGTTAAATCTTCACATGCAATGAAAGTTTACAACGCTGGTTTTATATTGTTCCCCCTCTACCCCCCAGGAAAAAAAAAAAAAATCAGTCTGTTTTGTCCTTTTGATTACAGTTCATTTAAGGGAAGAACGTTACTGCATGGTTTGAAAATGTTTTATGTGTCTTTGGCTGATAGAACACACAGAACGTTTGAATAGGCCCATTTATTTGAGCAGACGTATTAAATAATACTTTAAATGTGAACATGCGTGTCATAAATTTTGTAGTCTCTTTAAAGCAGGATAAATCTGTGTATTTAAAATAGTCTTTCTTCAAAGCCATCTTCTTTTTTTTTTTTTCCCAAAGAGTCATAAAGGAAACTCTGATTTGTGCTGCATGAACAATGCCAGCATCATCATTTTAATGTTATCCATATGGGCTTCTAATAATAGATAAGAGACTACATTTGTATTGTACGTCTTAGAGACATTTAAAATCTTGATAAGGAAAGGCTGATTTCATTGGCCCCACAGTTAAAGGAAAGCAGACCCTAATTAAAAGAATTCTGTTCTGAATTAACTAGTTTGACATGTGCTAATTGACAGTTCCTGTGAAATGGTTCTAATTAAAGTCAATATGTCTTTTTCAATTAAAAGGAAATTAAGAATATACTAATATACATTAACAACTTAATCTGCCTTCAATATCCCATATATCAGCTGCTTTTTTTCTAATGTTATTGGAGAACCATCTGACATGCATCTTCTACTGTTTGGTTATGGTATCTCATTATTACTCAACAAGAACACAGGCACTGGTGGATATCCCCTAGAGCAAGACTGTAACCTGCCTTTTACCTAATGTGCTCGATCCCTCACCTCCTGTCTGATAAAAGGCAATCCCATCTTCCAACAAACAATAAAAAAGGGCTCCTCTCTTGAAAGGAGAATTGCATACAGTGGTAAGTATTGACAATTAGTCACAGAATTCAGACTTTTGATAGAAGCCCTAGAAATAATAGTCTATTTTCTTTTACGATGTGGTCCAAATAAAGGCAGAATTTTGAGTTTTGAAAGTCATGTCTCCTCACGTTGTGTTTCTGAAGTGAATGCAGGGCAGATTTCTCTGGTGGGGATGCTTCTAATTGTACATACAAGAAGAAAATGGAAAACATGCCTGCTTGGTAGAGCAGTGCTGAAAACCATCCCATTGTCATTGCTTGAAATGTGACGTAGCCGTTTATAGCCACAAAATTGAGTATTCAAAGGTGCAGTTGACTTTTTTTGCTACCAGTTCCATGGCCTTACTGCTACTGACTTTGCTAACTAAAAAAGCTCTTTTGAAAATAACAGACCCCATGCTGATAAGATCACGATCTTGAACATATAAGGAACCATGCAGAAGATTAACTCTGTTCGTGTGAATTTTGCTTTTGATTTTTCAAATATTTTATTTTCTTTTTTGGGAAATAATGATCAAAAATTTGTTCAGAGCAAGGAGGAGAGTGGAGACACCGGGGAGACAGGTGGAGAAATTACCCTAAGAGGTAATTAGATAACTACTTTCAAAAAACCCCTATCATATGGGCTGTTATGAACACAATCTCACTTTTGCTATACATTTTGAATGTTCAACTCTGTACTTCAACTCTGAGCATGCAAACTAATGAATTTATCATGAAAAATGTATTAACAGGACAGCTATTACCAAAGCTTTGTTTGACTCCAGAATATTTTATCTTTCTTTTTTTTTTTTTTTTGCCAAGTAACAACAGAAACATGTATAAATATTAAGACAAAATTTCAGTTCATAGTCATTTACCTGTAACATTAGGAGGCAAATTGGGTAATAGAATATATATATTTGTAGATCCAAATGCTAAGACAGAGTGTTCTTGATTGTGTGGCTTGACTTCAGAAACCATATAAAGCACTGTGCGAAAACTGAGAGTTGAGGTGGGGCTTTTTTTATTGTTGGTGGTGGTGGTGTTTGTTGGCTTTCCTGCTATTTGTTGTAATTTATATTCATTTTAAGAAGAAACTAATATTTAGAATTCTTCATGAGATTGACTGAAAATGACCGTGTTGCATATTGCTGTTTGGTTCTGGATGACTGCAGCCAGATTTTCAGAACTGTGTGGTCAGATTTCACGTAAGCAGCTACTTAGTTTTTGCAAAAGCAAATGTCAACGAGAAGTATAAAACCTTGTTCCAATTCATCTAAAATTCAGATTAAAAAAATTCCTTCCTAAAACTAACAACAGCTTGCTTGGTTGCCCTTCTTGATACCGTAACAGGACATGTACTCAAAGTCTGGGACCCAGCAAAATGGCCAAGTGCCTTGAGGCTGGATGAAGACTTTTGGCTGATTGTAACTACAGCTTCAGCCAGTTCCCTCTCAGCTCCCTTGTCTTGCATTGCAGTGGGTCACTGCAGTTCTAATGGAAGACTTTCAGAGCAGCAGGACAATTCAGCTAACCTGAAGTAAAGCAAGGTAGCAGCTGAATGCAGAGTTGGGAAGTGGCTGCTAGTTTCTGTCAGTGGAATTAAACTCCATCTTTCTTCGCAGACTTGGAGTAAAGGGTTTGATGTGCTGTTTCAACAAGGTTTTATTTCACTAAATCAAGTGCAAAGATAAAGTTTCTAACAACATCTTTCTCCTGAAGAAAATACTCATGTGTTTACAGCAAGAATTGAAACATTGCCTCAGATTTCCCTTGTATTTTAAATGCAGAAAGCTTCCAAAAGAAAGTGAACTAGACTCCTTGGTGTGATGTCTTTGTGACTGCTGTAATCTTTTAATATCTCATGATCTGTGTCAGGGACAGTATTTTCAAAGAGCATTTATATGTGCCTAGGAGCATTTATGACTCAGAGATGCCGCTCTTTTCTCAGCATCAGATTTTTATCCATTGTCTCTATATGGTGCTGGTACAGATGCACCACTGAAGTAAGATGTTAAACACGTCTCTAAATTAGTAAATAAACAAATCTCTGGGAGACAGTAGAAATTCTGACTACTTGTATTCATTAAAATTCCATGGTTCTTTGCACAGGAGGAATGCTAATCCTGGAGTCTAAAGTGAGACTCAATCCCGCAGTTCCTTAAGACCTGCTTAAAATAGAGTAAGACTACTTGCAAGGTTCAGTTTAAGGTCCAAGGTGACTGCAGTTCACCAGTGCTCTGCCTCTCCAAAATGCAGCTTGTTTTTCCACTGACTGTGTTATTCTTTCTTCTTTTCCCTGCTTGCACTGTTGCTTTTCTGCAAGCTGCTAAGGGCTTGCCATGTTTCATCTGTATTTCATGCACAAGTGAGAGGATGAGGACAGTGGTATGTAAAGCATTCAGAAAATCATTTTCCTCCTACTCTCCTTTCCAAGACTGTTTCAGTAATTCAAATCTTGAGTCTGAAATTGGGGAGAAATGTGGAAAGAGGATGGGGCATAATTAGCAAAAGTGTTGCTTTGATTTCTGAAAACACAAGTGAGTTGCACTCGTCTCATAAAAGTAGTCATATTAATTTCATGAAAATCATGTTTCGTGCTGGAGTATATGAAAGTACATTTCCAGGACAAGTAGGAATCTCCTCCTAATGTAAACACTCACAATGAGGTTAGTCCTAGTAGCTCATTAGCAAGGCTTATTCACACAGTTTACTCGAAAGCCAAGAAGACAGGTAGGAAGAAGCACTCCTTATCTGGATAAGGGTCCTGCTTTTGGTAAATAACTTCCCAAAGCAATAACAACACTCTAAAGAGAGAGCATATACATATCACGGCGTGAATCTTAGTAGTTAATCTGTAAATTAGCCTATTATGGATGAAGGTCTACATGCTTTTCTGCAGCATCTCACAGCCCTGAAAGTCAAAAACCCAATAAGATCCCTCCCAGAAAAGGAATATATTGTTCCTATGAACCTTCCAGAATGCAGCTATCTATGTCTTTGTATAAATAATTAGTGAGGCAGTCTTTCTGTTTATATCCAGCCTCGCTAGATAGAGCTGTTTGTGTGGAGAAGAAACTGCTGTGTTCTCAATGCAAGCCAAGCACATCCTATAAATTCTAGAGTCCAAGAAAAAATTTATATTGGCAACAGGACTGCTCAAGAAATCAGCATGTGGGACACAGGATGATGTGGTCCATGTAAAAGCCTCTGGTTAGCAAGTTTTTTCTCCTCAAGCATCTGTCCTTACTGCTCTCCTTTCCCCCCCCCTCCCCTTCTGCAGCACTTACTGTTATGCAGTCACATTTTCCTAGCCATGAATGCTCTGTGAGTTATGCATCCTCTTAATACATACATTATAGAATATGTTTGTTTCTGCTGCTAGAACAACTAAACATATTTTCAACATGTATTTGCTCATGAGCTGAAAAACAAAGTCGTGTGGGGTGTTTTTAATATCTTGCTGGCTTCTCTGTTGAGAACATTTGGCCCCAGGACACTTTCATTTACATACCATGCCCCACATCTTTTTTATTATTGTTAATTGGATAAATTTAAGTATTCCTGATTCTGACCCTTATTTGTTCAGCACACACTTTCATACACAGTGGCATTATTTTGGCTGTCACTATTATTGTTATTATCATGCAAACAATTATTTGCATTAAAGTTGTCCCTCTGATCACCAGAGAAAAAGACTTAAAATCAGTAGCGTGTCTGCCTTTTCTCTATTACAAATAGTTGTACAGATGCACAGAAAATGAACATGGTTACATGTTTACACATCAATTTCAGTTTTAAACTCCTACAAGTATTCCAACTTTTCTGACCACTGCATTCATATTTCTACATTTGGGGCTAAGCTTTGCGATCTTCACCTTTTCCCAAATGTGTCTTTTTTAGATGAATGCAAGAAGTTCTACCAGAAAGATTTTAATTTGTTTTTTTAACCACAACAAAGCAGTCAGCCGTAACTACTAGCTATAGTTTGCTGGAACATGCTATGGAGGAATCTCCCAAGAAGCTTTCCTGCTACAACAGGAAAATCTGATTTGGACTCTGCGTGATCCAGATCTACATGATCCTGCCAGATCCTGCTCCAGTCACGACTAACAGTCCTAGACATATAGCACATCAACATCACTTTGTGAGGCAAGAGTTTTTGGGGATCCCAAATCTTCCTTCTAGGTTTTCCACAGTTTTTCTACATACAAGAAAAGCTCATACTGTTTTTTGCCCTCTAGAACATGACTGTCAGATACAAATACTGAGGATCACCTCTTTGTGCAGTATGGCAGAATACACTTAGCCTTCTTAAGACCCAGCCTCTCTATGTATAACGTCACTGGCATGTGAATGTGGCAGTCCTACTGAAGCAAGAAGTTTCTTGTACGTACATCCCTCTGTGTACATGCCATATATTAAAGTGGTGAGAATCTCCAATGTACGTATGCAAAGAGAGCATGCTGAAGTGTTACAGATGTTGGTGAATGTGCCAGGCATGGTCCAGTGTGTGAAAAAGTGCACAAAGCATCAACAAAAACACCTTGTGAAATGCCGTTGTGTTTCACATCACATGAAATGTTGAAACAGATAGCAGCAAAACCAGACTGGCACTGTACATCTCTTTAAAACGTGTAGGTGTTTCACTGTGAGAAATTGCACCTGCCTGGGTCTGTTAGGCATTTTGGCTGGCATCAGCATTCCATGTCTATGACACCCTCAAAGGAGGCCAGTTCTGGCAACCGAGAAGAAAAAATTGTGTTGTGTATTTCAAACACAACTCATCCTATTTTGGAAGTCAATGGGATGCTTTCAACAGACTTTAAAGAGTGATGGCTCAGCACCTACCCTACTGTTAAAGCAGGTCCTCACGCAATACAAGAGTAATTGGACCCACCCTCTAAGCACCAGTACTTCCAAATCCTGGTGTCTAAAGCTAGAAATCTCATCTCTCCAGCAAAGTGTAGCTGTTCTTTGGGGACGCATCTGTCTTTGTGTGGACTAAACAGCATTCACAAAAACATGCTTTTTCGGAACACAAGTACCTAAATCAGATTTTGGATTACAGTGCATAAAGAAGCAGGTTTGGAAACTCCAGTGTATGTAAGTGAGTTGTGATAAAAGAAGGCAAGCGTACAAGAACCCAAAGAGAGGGCTGAGTGTTCTGAAAGGATCATTTGTTCTGCAAGTATTGCCATCCTACTGGTGTGGTTCTCCTCAAATTTACTAAAAAATATTCATTCTCTGTCATTTGCGTGAAGCCAGTCTGTCCTCTTCATGCCATGGGAATGCTGTAAGAATATAATTCTTAACTTGTGACTACACAAGTTTAAAATTAAAATAGACTCAGAGATATCAGATTAAATGTTGCACTGTAGCTGACTCTCAAGCGCTATGGCCTTGATCCTGGAAGAGCACACCCATGCAAAACAAGAAGCCCACTAACACACCAAGTGTGCTTCTGCCAGTGCAAAGGTCAAGCTGCAAGGCTGGAGCACTGCAGCATTGCAAACACAAGGCCAGCAGTTGCCTTATGTGCAGCCTCTTGTCCAGGTTGGTTTAAACCTGTAGGGTTGTTTAATGAAAGAATCCTGTATTCACACGTGTGAAGGAGGAACTTCCAGTCTGACCTTTCACGCATCTCATGGTATGTGTATATGCTTATCAAAAATGCAATGTAATTTTGTGTTTTATAGTTTGAATCATATATAATCAGCATAATTTATGCAAGTTCCCACATGCCTGTTATGTATTCAGAATGATTTTCATGAGGAGAGAGTGTATATAAAGACAGATCTGAAATATCTAAATGTGTATGTGTGCAACCAGCAGGCAAGATTTACTGAGAATAACTTACTGGGAAAAATCTCTAGATCATCAGACATTTTGCTGCGAGTTCCAGAGCAGAAGAGGACAATTCTGATATTTATTAATAATGAAGAGGGTTTTTTAAATTCTTTTTTGTTCCTTTTCCCACTTCCCCCCCCTCCGTCCTAAGTACGACAATTGCATTTTTGCCGGGATGAAGGAGAAGCATCACCCTGCAGTTTCTGAAAGCTCAGCACTGAGAAACAGGACCAGGGCACGTGGATGAGTGGAGCTGCAGAGGAAGAAATGCCATCAGAAGACACAGTCTGGGTGGTGCATGGTGCAGGGGAGGCCGACCTCCCTGCCCATCCATCACTACAGCCCCAGTGCAGCTGTAGAGCCAGCACCACGGACGGTGTGCAGGCTGGAGCGAAAATGCTCTGGCAAATTAAACTGAAGTGCAAGTCGAGTCTCTTCTCTTTGTTTATATTACAGCTTCCTCCTTATCTCTGCTTGTGCTGTGCAAGTGACAGCTACAAGATCTGGGATAGCCCCTGTGTCGGAGTCGTCTTTCTCACTGACGTGCGGAGTACATGTTCGTATGTCTAGGTGTTTTGCTCTTGCTTCCTGAGAAGAGATCTTTTTGCTGCCTGTGTATTTGAAGTGTACATGTGTACAACCAAGAGAGTCGGTGTACATTCACTGGTGAAACATAAACCCCGTTCTACATAAGCCAATGGAAAACATATGCAGATTTTAATTAAACTCATGCTTTGCAAGCAGGGTTAGATCCAAAACTTTTTAAAGAATGGTGGAGAAGCAACAGATAGAGATGTGCAGCAGAAAACATGGCAAATGAAAATGTCCTAGCAACTGATGTATGAGGTACATGCACAAGCAAATGCATTAGTACAGTCCAAATCATACATAAAGAAGAAAGTACTCAAGGTTTTCAAAGAACTGAATTTTCAAGCTTTTGCCAATCTGTCCTTTAGAAGTAGCCACTTTTTTACTTCATGTACCTGCAGATTTGCACAGGGTGATCGAGACAAATGGTCTTGGCTCAAAACGTACTGAAGAAGAATGAAGAAAGCAAGCTCAAGAAATAATCCTCATCTCCAAATATTTTTTAAGATTCATGTCAAACAAAACGGCAAAGTGAAAAAGCAGACCGCAGTGTTTTAGTTTTAGTGCTGAAATATGGCTCCATGTGAAGCGTACGTTGTTATTATAGAGGGTTTTCTGATGCTTCTCTGTGTTTTTCTTTGCTAACCATAAGATGAGGGGGTGATCACCAGTGGGAAATGAACAGTCACTGCAGTATCAGATTGGGATGGAATCTGTCATACTTGGAAACCAGTGTGAATAGCATGGTCTTACACCAGGGATAGGAAAGGAACGTTGAAGTTCTAACTGAGCAAAATGATGCCCAGATAAGAATAGAACAAGATCACTTTAGTTTTGGCATATATTTAAATCTGTTTTGACACATCACATAGCTTAAGGTTATGTATCTTCTTCAAGTTTTGCTGTTGTCTTTCTTGTTATTAAAAATAAAGAAGCCTGGATATTCATAAATTGCTAAGGACTCTTCCTAAATATTCAGTGATGTAGTAGTGAAAACTCACTGAAAATCTAGTTTTACATGGTCCTTGTGAATACAGACGTTTGTAAGATGGCTTTTACTTGCAAGTAATTCCAATGGAGGACATAGAGCACTTTCCTGAATTCACCACACAAACAAGTCCTGACATAATTTATTTTAGGTCAATACACTAAACATCTTTTTACTGATACCAGATTTGAGCTAAGATAATATTTGTTTGTACAAGAAGAGGTCAGAATGGTTTCATCTAGAAAAATAATTGCACTTGATTGAGGTACAGTTCTTTCAGAAGAGGTTAATGATATATATTTGCTTTTTTTCCCCCCCAAAGTGACAAATTATAAACTCATTTAATCAAAGCAGAAGTTAGGGTCACCTTGACACATATTTTTCTGTCAGCTTCGTTGATGTCAACAGATGCTGTATGTAGAGCGACTGCAGAACACCGGGTGATCCACAGTGCGTGTCAGAGATGAGTGTAGTACTCCAAATTCCCTATATGGCACTGGCTGCTGAAGTGATTGATTAGTCTTTGTGATCTTGTCATGCAATAGACTTTCCAGTCAGGGCTAACCTTTCTTATAAGGAAACCACAGCCTTAGCAATAATGGTTGAGCGTTTACCTCTTTATATGCTTTATGTGAACCTATTGATTTGAGGCATGCATGTGTCCTTCTCTGCTTGAGACAAAGGATATTGTAACCAAACGAAGAAATTCGCAAGTTTTACTTGGAGAACTTCATCCACCGAATTCAAAGCAAATTTAATATTTGGTACTAATGTGGACAGAATTGTTCCTCAGATTGCCGTCACTGTCTTGCATAAGAATGATGTGTAGAAACACTTGAAGTAGGGTTTTATCCCCAAAACGTATGACATGTGCCTACAGAGCAACACAGTTTGATCACCATTTAAATACACTCATGAACATCTAACCACAGGCTAGGAACTTAAGCTAGAAAGCACCCCAGCAAGTTAAGTACCTCTTCTTAGCCTAATCCAGAATTCTCAGTACAACTGGCCTAGCCTTTTGGCAGAATTTCTAAGGGTTTTCAGGAACACAGGATCAAGCTGTTCTCTACAGCCTGGGGCCTTGTGCTGTCTCTCTCAGCTGCTGTCATTCCTGAAATGATAATATAACCTTTTGAAACTTCTTCGTGTATTTTGGGAGATCCGTAGGTACTACTCTACTACATTACAAAACTTATTTTCAGTTGACAGGAACTTTGGTATCATACTTCTTAAAGAAAATTCTTGCTACAGAAAAACAAATTGCACTCAACTCACCTTTAATTGCTAAATTCATCTCATGTAGAAGTCTTTATTTCTCTTCCCACATATGAAAGGCCAGGAACATAGACAAGAATAGTGGAGAAGGTAACCTGATTTCTTGTTAGGTACTCAATCAGTTCCTCTTCCTCCAAAAGGTGTCCCTGTGCCGGGCAGAGCTCTTGCAGTGTATTGGAGGTGCCTTTTCTCAGTGCCATTTTGAACTGCTTATTTCTCTGGGCGCAGACGGTTTAGAAATAGAGAGTAATTTGTGGAAGACAAGACAAGGGATGATCTAACTTCTGTGCTGTGTTTTGCTACAGGAAGGGGTGGAGAGGACAAAGGTCAACATGGAGCACAGACCCTCTTTCCATCCTTCTGAGAGAGATTAAGTCTGGGACATAAAGTAATGGGACCCTAATCATTGAACATTATGGGAGAATGGACAAATGACAACCTAGCTTTATCCTCTTGACATTTTTAGGAGTACTTTGGAAGCAGAGCCAGTTTCACCAAGATTCTTGTTTGAGAGGTGCTTATGCTAAAATATTCTTGTTTGTTTGCACACGCAAAATAACGCTGTAGGCAACACATGGGGGTAAATAATATTTTCCACACCCAGAATCGAGGATGAAGAAGTAGCTGCCTTTTTTTAGACAGAAAAAGAATAAAATAAAATAAANGTGCTACAAATTGCTCACATATGGAAACCTTCCACAATATCTTTCTTGACTTGAAAATGTTTTAGAAGCAAATACAGATTTTTTTAAAAAGTCTACGGGGATAAAAACATACCAAGTAACCTAATTTTACAGTGTCTGGGGAAATCCTCAGCCCTGAGTTGATGCCTGTCTCTGCTCTGCTGGAACACAGATCTGTACGCATCTCCCCAAAGCTGACATCCAACCCCATGACTCCAGAAATGCACACGTCTGCCTTCCATGCTGATGCTGGTTTATAACTTGGGGATTAGGACTGATTCTCTCACATCCTGGGTGAGTGACTGAAAAACAGATTATGCAAAGCCAAGCTGTATTCCCAAACCTTCCTGCCCTCTCCTTTCTCTTTCCCACTAGTAAAGGTGTGCTATAAGAGAAATGGCCCTGAGACAAGGATGGAAAGGCAAAGAGGGAGGTGACTGCAGGTTTGGCTCCTGGGGATGCTCCCAGACCTGCTCACATCTCTTCCTTCCGAAGCAGTACTACCAAATCGCTCTGGTGGATGAGGATGTGCTTGGTATATAGCATGATTTTATGTAATTCTAATACTGGAAACATTTAATCAGTTACATGCACTTACACATATGTTAATAAAGGAGGATAAATAAAGCACCCTGTAATAAATCAACAAAGGCTTTGAGTGACCTTTCTCAGGCACCACTGCAGTGTAAGTGGGCAAGATTCATCCCTGGCACCTACCTGGCAGCAGGGCTTGCTCCAGATGCACCACTGTTTTGGGGATGAAAGAATGAAAGCAGAGTCAAAACATCCCTTCGCTGCAGCCCCATGTCCTTACTTAAGAGGATATTCAGCAGGAAACATGAGTTTGACAGTGCTGTTCTGTCAAAATACCTGATCTCAACATCCACTGTGACCTGACATGTCTAACTGCACGTTCAAAAAACTCTCCCTCATTCCTGTCAGGGAAAAAATTTGGATTTTTTCTTTAGTTCCCTAGGAAAATGCAGCGAAGCATGTGTTTCAGGTAGATGAAGATATAGAAAACTGTGAAGGGTTAATTCCAGGAGTAACAGTTTCCAGTTCAGATTCTTCATTCACTTTATTCTATGGGACTAACTCATTCACAGCACAGCCCTACTAACTTTTTAGGGACTACATCATGAATGAAACCAGCCCACACACGGTTCTGTACAAGCATAGCAGCAGCCAGAATTGCACCTGCCCCTGACTAGGCTGCAGGAATAACAGTGACAATGCTTCATCATATCAAAACTCACTACTTTAATCAGAGTAAAGACACATGTCTTCTTTATGGCTTTATCCACGGGTGAGAATTTCTTTCTATTTTATCTATAGGTCTTGTCTCTTTAATTAAAGCTAGGTGAGTTTTGATTCTTAGGCGAGTTGCTCAGATTGCAAAACGTGTATTTGCTTTCTCAGATTTATATTCCCCCAACTTCAAACTTGCTCCATGAAAATAATGAACATGGATCTAAAATGGAATAAGTAATTGCTTGATAGCTTCTTGCTTAGTCTTTAAAGTGCTGTGCAGCTGCTGATGTATGTTTGTGCTGGCATCGCAGAGTGGAGCCCTGGGAATAGGGAATCTGATTTCAGAGAAACAAGAGCCAGCTTCAAAGAAGTGAGCAACTCTCCCCAGCTGATAGAACTTTTACTGAAGGAAAACAACAATGTAGTAAGAAACACACCAGCAATATCTCCTGTTACTCCTCTGCAATCCTTTTCAAAACTTTCTTCTCATTTATCTGATTATGCACTTCCGTTTCTAAATTCTCCCTTGCGGTGGTTTTACCTTTTCTGTTGGTTTAGGTGTTTGACTGTAGATTTCAGTGTGAGACCACATTACTTCAAAGCACATTATATTAGTTATTAAAGTGGGGTGGGGGAGGATGAGGGGGATGAAACCTCCTGTAATTGCAATATATCCTTAGAGGCCGCTCCAGAATGGGAAACCAATTTGAGGTCTATCTGAAAACACTGTGTTTTAATACAGATTAAAATGTTATTACTCTCTAATAATGAGCTAGTCCGGAGTTATTGTTCAGTGCTGTGGTATTTAAATATTAGAGCTAATCTAGATTGGTTGTACATAGACAGGAATTAGATCACTGAAATAAACACTTTGGGCACTGGAGGAGATGGCCAACTTTTCAGGAAAAGCCTGAAAAATGTAGGTGTGAGATCACACTAAATGCATTACATGTCTTGGAACATAATTTTATTAAAGAAAGAGAGAAAGAGAGAGAGAGAGAGAGAGAGAGAAAGAGAAAGAGAGAAAGAGAGAAAGAGAGAGAGAAAGAGAGAGAGAGAAAGAAAGAAAGAGAGAAAGAGAGAAAGAAAGAGAGAAAGAAAGAGAGAGAGAGAGAAAGAGAGAAAGAGAAAGAAAGAAAGAGAAAGAAAGAAAGAAAGAAAGAAAGAAAGAAAGAAAGAAAGAAAGAAAGAAAGAAAGAAAGAAAGAAAGAAAGAAAGAAAGAAAGAAAGAAAGAAAGAAAGAAAGAAAGAAAGAAAGAAAGAAAGAAAGAAAGAAAGAAAGAAAGAAAGAAAAAGAAAGGAAGGGAAAGAAGTAGCCATTAGAGGACCCAGTCGTCCCCCTGTTTCATCTTGTACCAATTTGTAAGTTTTCTTCAAGGACAGTAAGTCCAAAGTCTCAAATCTGTAGATCTGTGGGGTAG
Organism: Odontophorus gujanensis; assembly: GCA_013399175.1. Classification (NCBI taxonomy): domain Eukaryota; kingdom Metazoa; phylum Chordata; class Aves; order Galliformes; family Odontophoridae; genus Odontophorus; species Odontophorus gujanensis. Next base: position 44,388 of record VXAB01005519.1, read on the forward strand.
ATTTCTGATCCGACCTGAACAAAATTGATATACTCACACCGATTATGCCATTCTGCTTTATCCCAGCCCGAGAACTATTCCTGAGAAGACCTCCCAGTGCACATTATTGATGTACGATAACATCTTCGCCTTTTGACTGTGGGAGAATTTTCTTTTTTCTCTTAACTTTCCAAGCACAGTTTCCTGACACTAATAGGTTGGGATATTTCTGTGGGAAGGCTCTGTGAAAGTTGTTCCTTGAACAGGGGAGAGAACAGCACTGGTTTGTTTAGCTATTCTGAGTGTATGATGGATGAAATGTCAGAAATAATTCCACAGGCTGCTGCTGTCTAATCCCAGGGGACAAATGCCTGCATTTGAAACCCCACAGCAGGTTTAATTTGCCAATATGAATCCCTATCACAACACCTTTTGTTACTTTTGCAAACAGCAATAAAGTAATGCTGACAAGTTTTGAACTAAGAGGAGCAAAATGAGCCTGGAACTATCAAATGTCGCTCACAACTGAACTGAGTTGTCAAATTTGAATAGGTAGAAAGAAATTTAACAAGGAAATACATTCTCCAGTCTCCCCCACCTGAGATGCTGAACATCTCCAGACTGCAAAAGCTTCAGGAGGTCCCAGGGACATTCTGAAACCCAAATGATGATAAGCTCATCCAGGTGTACACTCAGGTCTTGGGACTGGTTCTCTGATCTGAGGAATATGAGACAGCACCATGGCAGCAATGTGAGACTTCCAGAGACTTCACAGCATTGAAACAACATGCCCATCAGAAACCTGAAAATTAGGAGGTCCTCTCACTCACTGAATTTGAAGGAGTAAAGTTGTATTATAGAGCAAGAACAAAATGTTCCTCAGGGAAGGAAACAGATAGATGGTTCACATCGTGGGGCATGAAACAAAAAGAGTCATAGAAGAAGAGGTAAATTCAAGAGCAATTCTGATTCTACATTTGTTGATGGGCAGTCTACCACAAGCAGAAACCAACTGTGGCCTTAGTGTTACACAAGTTTTAGTCTTCACTCCTATGGCCTCAAACGAACTAAAGACTCAACAGTTATTTTCAGGTCTGCTGGTATTATCTTTTTATTCTCACTGAGCCTGAAAAAAGGAAGAAGGACAATTTTTATAACAACAGCCCTTATTTTCCGAAATAAATCTCTGATTTTCCAAGCATCAGTATGCATCTCCACCTCAATGAATGAAACAAAAAGAACAGTTTTGCCTCAATCTATATGAAATACGCACATGGAGAATTTGATAACTGTCCATTTCTTTCAACACGTTATTGGTACAGAGCTGCTCTGTGCCTTACTCTTTTTCCAGTTAAGAATACAGTGAAGGTTGAAAGTCAGACCCGGCTGTGGGGTGCCTCCTATTGAAATGGGTACAGGATTTTTCTCCACGTGTCTCAAGCAGCTTGCTGGTCAGACAGAGCTTCTCTCCCTGTTTACTAAGGCTAAATTTCTCACAAATTGTAAAAACACTGATTTAAGTGGTGTACAAATATCATCTAAGTTTGTAAAATCGGTATTTTGTGTAAGTATACAGGTTAATTCCCCAGAATGGCAGTAGTACAAAAGCATGAATTCTGTTTTAGATGTTCTGTTGTTGATTGAGTTTGGGGCTTGTTTTTTTTTGAGGAGAGGGGTGAGGTTGGCGGTTCACACCGTGTGTAGAGTTCCTAAATGGAGAGAGGCACTTCACTAGATCCTCATAGGGACAGAAGCTGGTACATGGGATTCATTTGGCAGTAAGAAGCAAGCTACTCTATAAAAGAGTTTGAGATCATGGTAGCTTATGGATATATTCATTATGCATATAGATGTCTAATCCTTTTTGAATCCTACTAATCTCTTGGCCTAAGTTATACCTAATAGCAGTGAGTTCATCAGGTTAATTACAGCTTTTGTTTAAAAAAAAAAAAAAAAAA
>VXAB01005519.1:46338-63346 GCA_013399175.1 Odontophorus gujanensis
AAAAAAAAAAAAAAAAAAAGAAAGGAAAAAATGCTTCCTTTGATTAGATTTTTTTTCCCTTTGGCTTCAGTAAACTTTATTTTCTTGAGTGGATAAACAGAAAAACCTATTTTTATCTTCTTGTTTCCATTTATTATCTTAAACAGTGCTACTACATTCCTTTACACTCACCTCTGCCTGTACCATAGCCCTAATCTCTTCACTTTTCATCCACACAAGAATGTGTGCATTTCATTCTTTTTTGCAAGGCGTGGTCTGTGTATTTCCAGTTATCAGATGGTGATGAAACTGCGCCATTGTGTCTCCTCTGTTCATGTTTACATGAAACAGTCTTTAAATAAAAGGCAGAAACAATCCTGGGAGCAGGGAGTGGAACCAAAAGGATGCCTGAGGCCCTGGAGCCCTGCTCCCTTTCATGTTTGGTCACTGGCCCTGTGAATCCTGAATCCTCTCCTTGACCACAGTCATTTTCCTAAAGGGTGTGAAACATGGGCTTGTGTCGCCTGAGGCAGAAGGGAAATGGGACCCATGTGTCCCTCTTCCTGTGTGACTGCTCTGACAATGGGCTATTGGACTGCAAGGGGGCAGGCAATTTCTGTCTCCTCTTCCAGAAGTATTTTAACAGAAAACAGTAATCTCAGTTGCTTTGGAAACAAAGAGAAAGGCATATAAGATCTACATGCATAAGAATGCTGGGATACCAAGTGTATGGGGTACCTCTGCCAGCTGAACTGAGCCCAGTTGAGATGCTGGATGCTCAACAAGCATTTGGGATTTCCAGCTTCAAAGGCACTATTATCTGGGACTGTTGTGGCATCTCCAGATGTCAGCAACTCATGGGATGTCTCTCCCACACATCTGTTGGGCTGCACCAATTCCTGGGCATCCCTCTCTTTCACTGATAGTAGAAGTAGCCGGGCTGCCAAACATTTAAATTGATGAAATTATGTAAAATCCCACTTAGATGAATCTGCGGGTTCCTGAGCAGAAGAGACAATCAAAGCCTCAAAATCAGATTTTAGCCTCCAGCAAGTAAATGCAGAGCTGGCTTTCTGTTTTTGTATTACTATCATAATGCAATTTGTGTGACACCAACATGGATTAAAATCTGCATGTTTTCTGCTTGCACTGCAACCACTGCGGTTAACTTTGCCTTACCATGTTGCATCTTAGCAGGAAAAAAAAAAGGCATATTTGTTTCCTTCATTTGACACGCAGGAATCAGTAGTAACTATTCTTGATTCTTCACTACTTATCACTAAACATCACAGTGTATATTTTGTTAAAGCAATGGCATTGCACTAATACGGGTCCTACCACCTCATACCTTACTGCTCGTGTCATCAGCTGTGATAGCAATTTCACTGAACACATACAGTAGTGGAGCAGCAAAAAAAAAAGCCTTGCATACCATATCAAAATACCACCACATGAGCATGGCAAAATTTCCAGCAAAGGCTGTCAGTGCTTCTGATAAACTGCAGTTGTTTAGAAATTGTCTCCCTCACAAGTGTATCTCTACACAGACCAAGAGAACTGGTTTTGGCTGCGTATTTATTTAACTTTACCTGGTTTTGCTGAGTTCCAGTTGTCTTTTCCGGCTCTGTTTATGAGTTTAGTTTGAATTAGTGTGCTTAACAGGAGAGGGATGGCCTGTATCTTCACCTGACCGGTAAGACTAAGATCAAAGCACAGTTTGATGATGAGTTAGAAGAACTTTGTGGTGACATTAGAGGAACAGTTTTACCTTTGTGTGCTTGTTATTGATACTGCAGGCTGGGCAAGGTGAGCAAAGCTGGAAGCTGCAGACTGTTCCTCTTGGTCAGCACAGGCATTCTGGTCTTGGGATTCGTGTGATAATCTGTGAATCGAATGGTCTCTTTCCCTGCTTGAAAAGCAAAATACAGTTTTGTTGTTCGTTGTAGAAACTGTTGATAGTAAGTTCAGTTTTTATATATTAGATCTCCACTGCCCCTCTTTTTTTTCCAATCACTCCTCCTCCACAAAGTAGAAACCCTTCCACCTAACTGACTGTTGGTAGTGCACACTGGAAGTAAAGGTGTGAGGAAATAAGTGTTAGACAGATTGTTCTTAGTTTGCTATGGTGTGTGAACTGCCACTGCTCTTTTGTCTTCAAAGTCCCTTGCAAATACTGAAAAACTAACTACCACCTTATCTGATGACTGTCTCAAGCACACAGCTAGCACACATGCCAGAGCCAGAACAGCAACTTGTGGAGCACCTAAATCCCCCTTTTCATTCTGATTGTCATGCTTTCATGAAAGTATGCTAAAAATGCCAGTAGCATTTTAGTTTTACAAGCTCCATCACTTTCTAATGGTGCCATGCCTATGAAGTATAACATAAGGACTGTGTCTATTACTTGCAAGGTTTACAAGCACATTATTTTTCTCTTAATTACCCACAAATTTCAACTATCCTGGAAAATACAATCAACGCCAGAGTACTTGCTAATGGAACATGTGTGCCAGAGATGAAAATGCTTCTATAGCAGCAAAGAGCTGTGCATTTTTCATGAAGATTGTGATGGCAGATTAATGCTTTGAGAATCCCAACACAACGTACAGATCCAGCTAAATAAATCCCAAAGTGACTGACAAACATTACACTACAGCCCTGACAACTGCTAAGACCCCTTTCTACTGCTGACCACAAAGGACTGAACTGGCAAGGGTGAGTGAAGGCAATTACAAGGTGGAAGAAACACCATCCTCCAGTTCACCTGGACCTACCCTTGGGAAGAGTTGTTTAGCTCCAGGGGATCATAATTGTAGCCCTTAGGATCCTAGAAGGACTCAGAAAACCGACATACGCAATTCACTTGCCCTGCTGAAGGCACAGGTTGACTTGACCTAAAAACTGGAGTCAAATCCTTCTGTGTGTTCAACTCTGATGTATTTCATTCCTTCACAGTAATTAAAAAAAAAAAATCTAAAAAGAGATGCTAATTTTTATGACACTAAGCATTTCCTTCACTTTCTTTCATTATATGCCCCATGTTCTACTCCTCAGTACAAGTGTGGCATATGCTGTTAGGTGGGCCCATTAATTATGGTATCTCACTAGACCTTTAAAATGAAAGCTACTGCCTCTGGTGGTTTAGGTGGAACAGAGATATATAACCTCCTAAAATATCTGCAGTAGCCCCAAGTTAACAGCCAGTCTTTTTTAATCCTTTTAGTTATATTAATACCCCATTTTTTTTCTGGAATGGAGTTTGCCAATATAATTTGCAATTATTACTTTGCATAATAAATTCATCATTTTGAGCTCCCAACTCTGAAAAGCAAATCACCCTGAATATATTATCCATGGGAAATGAATTTGTTTGTGTGTTTTGCCCAGATATATACAAAATATTCTTCCTCCTGGCACGGAAGGGAAGGGTGGGATAGATTTTAATAAGATGGAAGAAGAATCAAGACAATTTTTGCAATAAAATCCTGCCTAAGCCAAGCTCGCGCAGTAACAAATCCCCTGGCTGGAGGCCTGACAGTGGACTGTGTCCAAGACCTCAGCCTGAGCAGCGGCCAGGGGCTGCACGGGGCGAGCCCACCATGGCTTATCCTCTCTCCCTCATGACTCGTCCCATGCCAGCACCCCACCTACACCGGGGAGAACCAACTCCCCTTCCCCAGCCACCACCCTGCTGCCTGCCACGCATTCATCCCCCTCCAAGCCACACTGCTGGGAGCACAGTCACTGTGAGCGCGGGCTTTTTAATTGACCTCCACCTCACAAGTTAATTTGGGTAGCCGTGCTTTCCTTTATTCTTCCTGAGGTTTAAAACGGCGCCGGCAGCTTTGTGCACATTCTTTCCCTTATTAGTTCAGTTCCCAGGCTGACATTTCTGTCTCTGTTATAATTTTCATTTAAGCTAACAACTTACTTGCTGGGCTGCTCATTTGAGTCAATAGTCATGAGGGTTTGCTGAGAACGCTAGCCAGGAGGCAATTGCTTGATGCTGCTTTGTTGCTGCTGTTGTTTCAGGAAAAAAAAAAAGAAGAAGAAGAAGAAGAATATAATAATAATTAGAAACAGTGAGTCAGTGCTGGTACTTCATGGTCAGATATCATTTCTTCCGTGTTAACATGAAACCATACAATGGCTTTTACTTTGTGTTGGTATATCCTGCAGGTTGTATCCTGCACCAATTTGCGGGTCATGTTATTTCATTTACTTAACTGCTTTTGTGCGGAGTGAAAATTGGAGAAGAATTTGACCTTTTTAGCTTTATAAGCATTTCACAACATGCCTTAGAAATCCTTCCTACTTCTGCTCTAATGCCGTCGCTCAGTAAATGTTCATATTCAGGCGTGTGATCTGACTGGGTAAAATTATTCATTTATGTCTTTTCTTTCCATCAATACTTTGGCACAGCAACTGGGCAGATCAGGGTACAGCAGTGAGATCTTGCACATCATGCTCATCTGCCCTTACGCAGATCACCAACTGCATGTGAATGCAGTGTTCAGGAAGTGCATGGGGAAATATTTTTATTAGCCTTCTTTTTTTAAGGCACAATGGATTACAGTCGCTTTCTCTTTTTTTTTTTTTTTTCCTTAAGAAATAAGGCTGCCACTTCCATATGTGATATTAAAAAGCTACTTCCCCCATATCTTTTACTTCTGTAGTCAGTGCTAAGATCTCAGCCAAGGGCACAGCCTAGGCATTTGCATGTCAAGATGAAAATAATCCATTTTGATCCTCTATAGAAAATGTGGTAATAGTGGAAGAAGCTCAGAAAACATTACCCATCTCTCCATGCCATGGGAGTCTTGAGGGAATAACATTCCATAGAGGGGTGTGCTGCTGCAGTGCAGAGTTGCCTGGAATGCTGGGAAGAGCACAAGGAGGAATTCAGGCACAACAGAACTCATCCTGAGAAAAATCAGGGAAATGAAAGAAAAAAGGAACAACGAAAGAAAACCAGCCATCTGAAATAAAGGCTGGCTTCATCTCATTTAATGATAGCACCTAAATGAGGTGTCCAACTCGGCGTATGTGAGACATCAAAGTAGGGATGCTTTCACCACAGACTCCCGCGTATTCTGTGGGCAGAGGGAGGACCCTGAGGTAATGAATAACTGGAGGAGGGATGAATTCAAACCACAGTGATGTACTGGACAGATACTGAAAAGATCAACTTGCATGTAGGTAGATTTGCAGCTGGATGAGCACTGTTTGTTTTGGCCATCAGATCTGTGCTTTTAAAAGCGTTACGTAGCTAGAGCTGATCTGTCTGGGGAAAGTGCTGCTCACACAGAGCAATGTGTGCCCACACACCATAATACCCCTTCTTGTTCTGGAGGCAGATGCATTTTTCCATTTGGAAAGCCTCTGGAAAATGAGGAGGAGCACAGGTGAAGTCCTGCTTCACAGATCTGAAGGTCAGTGCTAATTCTAGGCTCAGGTCTTCAAGCCACAGTCATTAATGAATGCGTGTAATTAAAAAATGCTGATAGGCAAATGGTGACAGCCAAAGCATGAAGACAAAGTTATCGGAACCAAGTAAGTAAAGGAGGAAAAAGAAAAAGCAGATCAAGTAAGCTCAAGCCACATTTCATACCACTTTGTTGCCTCCTCAGACAATCAGCCTTTGCAGATGAGGCCCTACGATGGCTGCACAACTGTAAACAGCAACAGTTCTGATTTTAAACTCGCCCTCCTGAGTGTCTGTAAAGTGCTGTGGGAAACAGTCCCACACAGCTCGCTCCCACGTAAGCATGCAGCATGTAATGCAGTGTACTCCTTCCCCACGTCCCATGGAAGTGAAAGTCTCGTTGGACTGAAAGGAATGAGCATGGAGCACAAGGCTTGGAAGAGAAAAAAAAAAAACAGTAATATGAAAGAAAAATTGTGGAAGAGAACGTGGAAGAAATCCACAGCCTAGCAAGAAATCTGTTAAGNTTGAAAGAGAAAAAAAAAAAACAGTAATATGAAAGAAAAATTGTGGAAGAGAACGTGGAAGAAATCCACAGCCTAGCAAGAAATCTGTTAAGAGGCTGGAATGAGCATGGAGCACAAGGCTTGGAAGAGAAAAAAAAAACAGTAATATGAAAGAAAAATTGTGGAAGAGAACGTGGAAGAAATCCACAGCCTAGCAAGAAATCTGTTAAGAGGCTGGGCTTTAAATAGAAGAATACTTCTGTGTATTATTGGGGTAACAATTCATATGGACGCGTTTTAGGATTTATGTTTCACGTTGCAATGTGGTTGTTATCTCCTTTCATTTTAAGTATGCTCCTTATTTATTACTAGGACCTTCAGAACAAGCTACTCAATCTATACAACTGAAATTTGGGAGTCGCGAAAATTGGTTTCCGTCTCTCTTTTGAGTCTGTTAATCCTCGAGGATTCCTCCCACAGAACTCCCATTTCTGTCCTTGCTCTCCAGAAGAGAGCTGCTCCACCCTCCTCTTCCTCAGCTCACATGAGAACTATCCAAGGTCCTCAGCGTTAAGGCTGAGATCCCTTCTGCAGCAAAATCCTGTTTAAATCTCCTGGATATTTGGTAGGAGGCAAAGACTTAAAATCTGCAAAAAATAATGTGTGCTAAAATTTGCGGAAGGAATAAAATTAATGCATATGCCACGGCACTACCCTGTACTACTTCCCATCTGGGAGGAAAGAAATAGGCATTTCAGCTTAATAATATGCATGGCTCTCCCATTAGATCCCAGAATCTCTTAATGTAGATACACATCATTTTCTGGATATCAACAAACCACTTGAAGTATTATTTATACTCAAGGCTAGAATGATTGCCATGAGAATAATTGTGTAAAGGGTGGAATAGAAAAACAAAATTAACATTGCTGAATGGTATTCAGGCCTCAGTGATTTGGCAAACTTAGCAAAGATCACATGTCAGTTAAATGACAGATATGAGCCGTTGCAAAAAATATAGTGGTATTTCTTGAAAATATCTGATAGAGTAAAGGTTAATGTTATTAACATTCTGTTTGGTATGTAGTTGGTGTGAAAGCAATATGTTCTTTATGATTTCTGTTTTCAAATATCAGTGATACTTGGTTTTTTTTATTATTATTAATAGTGTGCAAGGACGTATTGATTTTTTTTTTCTTTGTAAAAATAATTAAAGCTGTTAAGCTTGGAAGAAAAAGATCTAAATGGATTAAATCCCAGCCTCTATAACTGAACCTGCAGAGCTAATGCTTCCATCACTCATCACAGCGTTTTACTCTTCTTGGCTACATTCAAATTCATTTTCTGTTTTTCTCTTACTGAGTGTTAGTGCTGCTTTCTTCCAGTCAGCCTCTCCTCACCCTCATTTGGATGTGTGATGCTGAAGATCCCCATTTGTACCCTGCACTCGTGCAAAACTTCTGGAACAAGTAAATGCTCCAGGGAGATCTGAAATGTGTGCTTTCCTCCCAGTACCATGGGCTGATTCACTCTGCTCTTCCTAAGGCTGTCATGTAGTCTGCTTTAATTCTTAAAGGACACTTGTGTAACAGTAGAGAACTTGCTCAAATGGCACACACGTGGTAATGTCTGTGACAGTAGTGCTATGGGTTAGGATGTCTTTGTCCATCTTTAAAATAAAGCCACCCTGCCTCATTCATCCCTTCCTGAGAGCTTGAGCTCTGCACTTTTTGTTCCATTTGCTTTCATGTCTTTCCTCCCAGGCTCAGTTTTACAGGCACTGGTTTGTTCTCGTGTCCCCATGGGAGAACTGTAAAGGGTGCTGTCATTTCCATAATTACCAGTGACTACAGAAGTTCCTCCAATATGTGAATGCCTTCAGTTACTCATGCAGAGATTAAGGAACACAAGTAAAAATATCTTCCCTGGTTTCCAAATACATTAGAACTGTGTTCCTCTTACAAAGAGGTGCTTAACATCTCACATAAGGATGAAGAGGGGGATGGCCCCTCTAAGAGAGACCACCAAAAAAGCTGCACTGAACCAATCTGAAGCAAGCATTTCAGTATAAGAGAAATAACCTAGCAAAATTCTGGCCGTGATACGACTAGTGAGTTACAAATGAGGGAAACAGGACTGAAAGCTGAAAGGCCCCACGCTCAGCACCCTGCCCCAAACACATCATAACCATCAGCGTCTCAGGGTCACCCGACACGTCACTAAGCAGAAGGCCCAAAGCTGTGGGCCACGGGCATTCATCTGGTGTGCTTGGGCACATCTGGGGACACAACGCTGTCACAGATGGGAACACTTGAGCTGGCTTTTCTACGTCCCTTGATGTTGCACACCTTAACCTGACAACGAGCAACGTGTGGTCTGTTGACCCCGAACAAGCGCTTGTTCCGTTTCATGTTTAGCTATATTACACTGGGTGCCATTGCACGTGATTTCCATGAAAGACAGACACAGGGCCCAAAAGCAAGTGAATTTTCTATTTGAACCAGTTCAGTTTTTGACCTGCCACCTTCTCCATTCGGACCAATCTCTTAATCCACTTGATTTTAAAACTGTGCAGGCTTTGATTTTACCCCTCGTTCACCCTTTAAATCTCATTTCTTATCCCCTAACTCAATTAATTCAGCTTAGTTAAAATTGTTACAAACATCTTTTTGGGATTATCCTCTTAATCATAATTTTAAAATGAATGGAATATTAAATAATCTGTACTCATGATGTAATCAGAAATAAAAAAAAATCCTATGAAAGCTATTTAATAATATTCTAAACTACTCAGCATTTAATTAAGGCTATTAGAAGATTAGAACTGAGATAGAAAGATGAATAAAGAATAAATCTGACGTCTTTACCCATTGTTTCTAAAATGAATGACCACATTAAGGTCTTCCGAAAAATAATATGGTAATACTTTTCTTCTCCCACAAGATCCTGCTTTAGAAACATGCTTTTGAGCTTGGGAGGGGAAGAGGAGGGGATTAAAGTCTTTCAAATTGCTCTATAAATACCACAGACCTGCTGAGCATCAGCCTGTCTCTTCGCCAGAGCCAAAACAAGCCCCCCAAATTCTGAGATCGTTTCTCCAAATATCCAGGAGAACCCGCTGTGAACCCTCTTGGTGGAGGCTTCCATGCAGAACCCCGTGCGAGGAGGTGTGCTGCAGCTACAGAAGATACCTCTGCCCTTCCCTCAGCCCCACAGCCGCCCTATCCATGCACCATTCCTCCCTGTGCTTCCCAGCTCTGCTGAGCAGGACACAGGCTCAGCCGCCATGCTCAGGAATGCCAAGCGAGCAGTTGTGGCTACAGATGACATGCAGATGCAGGGCGTAATGGCTTTCTGTAGTGGTTTTCAGCTTGGACACTTGCAAAGAATTCAAGCAGCCTTCAGTCTAGTCTCCTTTTATTTTATTTTTTATTTTGAATCCCGGTAGCCATTTGAAGGTGAAATGCACCTCGCATTGAACCTATTCTAGAGGGATTTGGGATCTGATTGTGCATTTGTTCTACAAATAACTCCCACCCCAGCCTGCCAGTCATTCCGCTTGCATAATTTCCACAAAAGCCTGAGGGAGTTTTTCATGCAAAAGGACTCAAGGGTCAAGCACACTTTAGAAGAGATTCATTTTACTTTTTTTCAAAGTAAACTTAAACAGCTTTAAAACTCATCCACATTCCCAAGGCCGGATCAGAGCCGGGCACAAAAGGGCAAATTGTGGTCTGCTGGGTAGGTACCTGTGGCTTGTTTTCCACCAGGACGAGGACCACTTGCTGCTCTGAGCTGCAGCACAAACTCGTGCAGAGGTCATCATGTGCTGACGGAGGGTGTGAGACCCTTACAATAATTTCAGCAAAGTCAAACGCTCAGAAGCTATGTCATCACAGCAGATTGCACTCTGAGAATAGCAGGCAGGAATTACACTGCGCTCTGTTAAAATGTTAGCAACCACATTTCATTTTTGAAAAGGCAATTTATTTGTCTTGAAATAAAGAGTTGATTATATCTCTTATTACTGTTACAAGAACTTGATATATCACAAAGTGGAAGAGTTACAACATGTACCAACTCTCAACCAGGAAAAATGAACCTGATTCATAATTCACTTTGAGAATGTCTAGTTAGTCAATCAAGTGATTTGTAATCATAAAGGCTGCCAGGAATTGAATGAATAATGGACCATACTAAAATCCTTGGATTTTCTAGTATTCTTATTTCATTATGTGACTTTTATTGCTATTTCTGATAGTTGTCTCTCTTCCGGCAGAACAAATTAAACTATTCATATTTACTGGAAGGAATATATTTGACTGCTTAATGCGCATAATGAATACACAAATGCAGTGACCACTGTATGTAACAACTGAATGAGAGACTTTTCTCCACAGACACTAAACCTGTAGGGTGTGAAGCTCAGATAGACACTGTCTTTATCTCCCCACCCCACACCACCACCCCTATTTTTCCTCTTGAAAGGATTTTGGGGGGTAATCAATCCAAGCGTATATCACATTGTTACAGTACATTTTCTTGAGCTGTTTTATAACTATGGAAGTGACATAATTCGTATAGCATGACATCTGCTAAAGAACAGCTGCTTCACCCTCTTTCTGTAGCTGAGAATCATCTTACACTGTATGATCATCTAATAAGATGTGACCTCCAGCTCGGTATTATACCAGCAATCTGGTAAAAATAGGCAGATGATAGTTCTAGACTGGGCTGGAAACAAGAAACCGTGGCTCTAAATCTGAAATGGTGCAGAAGCTGTAGCTTATTGCGTGCTGATGATATGCACAAGTGCACATTCTTAATATTTAGATTCTTTTTCCAGACCTTTCTGCAAAAGATAACTTTCAAACGGTGTAGCTAGCATGAAACAGAAAATCCCATGCTTGCAGATCTGTCTTGCGTTTGAATTTTAACTCATTGTTTGCTATACAATTTGTTGTGATCTGAATACATGCTTTCGACATCCTGACAGTCAAATCAGACAGAGCTGTGATTTCACTCACGAGATCTTCCCCTGTCAGCAGAGCGGGTCAGTGAAGGTCTTTTTTCCCCTTGCTTCGATTTATATTTATACTGGTGTCATTTTCTTTCAAGTGGTGTGGAGGAGTATGTGCAACAGAGAAAAAAAACAAGTGTTAAGTAATAGAATTAATTTTACAGCATATTTCTACAACTGCATTGTTGGTATTTTGGGCAGAAGGATTTCAAGTAGTCTGCTGGCCACCTATCTGAAGTCTACACCATCTAAAAGAGAAGTTATTTCTTCATTCAGAATTGCAGGGGACACGGACAGAGCTTCACCTAGCAGCGGAGCCTAGGAGTGGTGGTAACAGGAAAACAGCTATTTCGAGACACTTTGGATCAAGCTTCCGAATAAACCTGAATTTAGAAAAACGGGATGTAGTTAGCCAAGCTGGAATACAGCCAGCACACTGCTCCTACTGTTACAGGCGTTCTCGCGCTAGTTTATAATGATCGCATGGGATATCTGCCCACATTTTACACCTTCTGTGAAGCTGCTGTTAGCTCAAAGGAACAATATCAAGTCAAATCATGTAAACTACGAACTACTGAAGTGAAACCAGTCGCAAAACTCATGGCCTGGGACGTTTGTTATTGACAGCGAAAGCACAGCGCAGTTCAAAAGCTGGCTTAGGGTTCGTGACAAAAATAAAAAGCTCAAAGTGAAAACACAGCTTTGGTCCATTCTACAGAATTTGCAGCATTTATGTCCAGAACATTTTCCGACTGGAGTCACTGTGGGTGACCAGCTGAAGGGAGAGCTGCTCAGCAAAGATCAAGCTGAGCTCTGTGAGAAGGGAGATCCAACAGGGACTGTGCTCCAGCTCATGCAGCAGCACTGTGTCCATTCTGCTGAAAATTTTGGTAGTTTGTAGGATGAGTTTTCTACCTTCCCCCCACTGCCACGACCTCCAGCAAAGTGCATGGTTTACCACAGGCAACCTTCCTGGTATGCTGGAGCATAGTAAAGCTAGAAAGCTGCTTTGGGACAGAACCCCGTTTCTTTCAGCGTGGTTTAACATAGCGTAAATTGAAAGGAGTGGCTGATGCAGCTGGTCTTCATAGCTATCTAAAGTGCTGGATTTCTGTAGGATCCCAGCATTTTTAATGCACTGCCTGTGATCACTCAAGAAAAATGAAGTATCAGTACAGTAATGGCTGTGAAAGCTAAAACAAGAAATTCCTACACACTCGTTCATTTGGCAGTTTCATGCATACCCTTTGTGGACAAGCAGAAATTTGTTATTCATTAAATACTGAGCTCTAACTAAACAAATAGACTTAATTATGCCATACTTTCCATGTTTTTGCAAACTACAGGACTTTGATCTTCTATATAAGAACACATACAACATGGAGGTGAATTTTACTGCTGCTGGTATAAAATCCCCATAATAGCAGAGGTTAATGGGTGGGCAAGAGACCATACTTCCTTTCTACATACTGCTCAGGACTGAGTGAGCGTTAACCACTTGAATGCCATTTCATGCATTAAAGCAACCTCAGATTTCTAGGTGAATTAAAAACAAATAAACTTGGGAGAGCCAAAGCTAAACCTCAGCAGACTCCCAAGACACCCACAGCATACCAGCTGTTGCTTATCTTTGTCTGCGTTGATGACAATATCATACTTGCTGCAGAGAGAACGCATTTCTGGAGAAGTAAAAGTGCCTGTTTTGGGGGGGCTGTGTCCACACCCCCAGCTGCTTTCCACTTCTTTATCTGTCCATTCTACCTTAACCCCCCAGAGGTAGTGTGGCTGCACCAGAGCTGAGGTCCCCCCAGGATCTCACTGATCTGCAGCTCACTGCCTGCCCACATGTACAGCGATGGATGCACAGACCTCAGAACAAGACAAGCTGCTCCCTGCTGCTGAATAACTCAAAATAAACCGGGACAGAGCTCTGACAGAATGTTTACCTTTGCAGTCAGGATCTTCTCCTTAATACTATCCATAAGGTGGGCCCTAGTCCTTGTCTCTTACAGAGTATATGAAGAGATGGGTCCAGGCTTACCAAGGCTCTTCCCCACTATGCCCACTAGATCATTCTATTTCTCTTCCTCTGAGTCTGTTTCTCCCCATACCTGTTGATTAGGGCCAACTACAGTCAATATTTGCATCCTCCAGCATTGCAGGTGTCAAAGAGTAAAGCCCAAGACTCTCATTGTGCATCAGAAAGTATCAATAAGTGCAGCCGGAGTTGTTTTCATCTGCCCAAAGGGTTCACCTTTAAAACAACTTCTTTTGTTTGTGCCTCGCTTCTCATTATTGCGAACTTGAAGTGATGGAAAACACTTCAGAAATGCTGTACCACAGCCTTCTGATGTTCCCCTGCTTAAAGAGCTGATGAAATTGGTATATTCCCCTGAAACATTCTCCTGCCAGTTTGTCATTTTCTTTGGAAACTCTCCTGTTGGAGAGTTTTTGACCAGTTCAGTCTGACAAGTCCCTATGGAGCTGTCTGCATACCATGGCTGATATCATGGCTCCTGCTGCATCTTCCATTTTGTATGTCCTGCTTCCAGAGCCAGGCAGCTCCCATGCGAGGTTCTGGGTCGGGTAACTGCTGCCAGACACATGCTTTGGACACAATCCTCTGGTGGGGCCTTACCACCACATTGAGCAGCTTCTGGACCACCAGCCCTGTGGCACATCCACAAGTCATGGCCAACCCAGCTGCTGAGGTCTCACATTTTCCCTGGTTCCTGACCTCCATAGTCATGACATCCATCTGGACATGGACGCATGCACTGGGTATCCCAACACCACCCTCTCCTATCAAGTAAAGTCTGGTTTTCAGCCATTCAGTGAGCTCTTGGCTTGTTTGTTTCAAGCTGTGGTCTTCTCATCCCGTGCCCTAACAACAGCATGCCTGGGTCTCAGCACATATTCTGCCTTCATCAGACACCTCGCTCTGGCTGGAGGAGGCTCCATGGGGTCCATCTCCAGGGACACACTGCTGGTCTGTGTCCCATGTGGGGATCCTTGCAAGGCACACAGGCTCCCACCGTTTGCTGTGCTGTCATTTCTTCTAGGTCTGGAAAGTTCAATATTTGACATCCAAATATTTGTGTGGACCTAACTCCAAGAAACCATTGGCTGTTTAATAAACAGGCTTCAACAATAAGCATTTATTTTCACTTATCTAACTAAAATAAGTCTGCTTTCAGAAATGCATTGAACCCACTGGTACATCTGTGGAATTCTTGTGCTGTGAGAATAGTTAGACTAACACAAAAAATAGGGTGTGACCAGAGCTAAGCCCAGTGTTTGTTCCTAATCCAGCAAAACCTAGGAAACAATCCACCTGTGTTTTAACAGCATAAAGTTTTCCTATTTTACTGGGAAGAAAGCTTGAAAAACATTATTATTCACCCGCCCATCTCCTTTCTCATAAATAGAGGGGGTAATGGTGGAAAATACTGGAGACAAACAAGTCTCTTCCAAATCATCTAAGTGGGAATAGATATGCTAATGCCGTGCAGCCGGTGAGAATTCTGCGGGGAGCCAAAGCCTCCTGTAGGCAATCTCAGCAGCACTCTGCTGTGTGCGAATCCTGCGTTGGCATGGCTCTGTGTTTTGCCCAAAGACGAGTTGATCCCAGGGTCACAGCTGGGAGTTGTGTGTGGTCCACATCCTGCAGAACCTTGGGGCGTAGCCTGCGGAGCTCAGCTCATCTGTGCTTCAGATTCCATAAGCGGGAAACTAATTTTTTTTTAAAAAAAAGACTGTCCTCACAGAGCACAAATAGTTTTTTCCAGCTCTCGTCTGTTTTGCTCCCTGGTGAGGAGCACTTCTTCACACAAACTTCTCCCGATCGATAGAGTGACAACTCTAATGTATAGTTAGTGTATGTGTGAGGGTCACACAGCTGTCCCTTCAGTAGACATTAATCCTACATCCAGAACTATGCAAGAGGTTAATGTTTGCTAATCTAACAGACTCTGCTTCTCTCCAGTCCTGCAGGGATGAAAGGATGTGAGCTTTACTTAAGCTTTTTAAGTTTGGTCTGTGATGGATTCTGCCTGTTTTATTGCAAACGGGAGGGATGGGGGATGGATATCTGCCTCTGCTTCTAACCAAGACTTTCCAAGCCAAGAATATTGGCTCTGTTATTTGTGAAAAGTAAAACGGTCCATGTTGTCTGTCAGGGAGACAGAATTCCCCTGCGTGAGCTCAGAGGATAGACAAGAGGGAAGGGGCAGCAGGTACACAATTGCTCCCAAGCCCTGAGCTCAGAGCTGATCCTTCCAGAGGCAGAGCTACTAGAGCAGGAAAAACACAAACACTTACATCTGTACTCTTCCTTTCAGAGCAGTGTGACAGTGAGAAATTGTCTGTCAGGAATGGGGGTGGCAGGAAGAGTCAGCCCATGCTATGGCTGAAATGGAGGGACCCTCCTATACCACAGTGAAGGGAAATTTGCACCTTTCCCCAGGATGCCATCCTTTTCCTTGTCCTACTGCACGCTCATTCACACTCTAGGTTTTACCCAGACCATATAGCAGCGTAGAAATTCCCATAAAAGAACGCATGATTCTCTTCATGAGAATTGCAATCCCTTTAAAAACTGGTGAAAAAGTTCGACTGTACAGACCACAGAGGCACCTCAAGGAAGTAAATAAAGGAACATTGCTCAGGCAGGGCAAGGAATATTATCTGGCTCCACATCAAGGAAATCATGCTGTGACACAAATGCTGGTATTTGGACTCGACCCGAAATTACAGTAAATTAAAATGGGAAGTAGCAGGCTAACATCCTCCTGGAGAGCAGGAGAGGTGGGGGGGAACAGGATAGAGCCGCAACTTCAGAATTTCCTCGGCTTGAAATGAGGTGGATCTCTGCTATGGTAATTGACCATCCATTTGAAAGTAGCCGCTGAGCTAGTCCCCTCACGAGGCAGATGCAGAGGTGAAATAAATGCTTCTCTGCTCTTGGTGCTATCCGAAAGTGCTGCTTCGGCGTGGCACAGCCCTGCATGAACCCCGGCTGGAAGGGTGTTTAGCAGATGACAACGTTACTTTTTACTGCAGGACTAATTACATCCAAAGTTTAACTTGAGAACACCAAATCGATACCTTTTTCTTTCTTTCTTTCTTTTTTTAGCGCTGCACTGTGAAAACAAACAGATGAGCACAGCCGACCCGCGTCTGCGGGCGAAGGGGAGATCCGAGCTCCGGCAGCGGGATGCAGAGAGGGGCTTTTCCACCTCTCCCGTCCCAAACCTGCACGAGGAGGGAGCCTGACTGCATCCCCCACCCCTCCCGGGCCCCATATTCCCCACGGATGATCCCAACGCAGACGGATCGATCAGGAGAGCCCGGTGCCTCNTGCGTGCGGGGTGTCGCACAGACACAAAATGGGAGGAGGCGGGGGGGCACGGCTTGCGGTTGGCCTGCGGTTTCGCAGCGCTCTGGAAATCAGAGTAAAAAGCGTGGAGCAGCCCCAGCACGGAGCGAAAGCTGGATGGGGCGGGGAAGGGCTGCGGAGCTGCCGGAACGCGAGCCCCGGGGTGACGTGAGGAAAGCGTTATTTTCTCCCCCCACCACCACCAGCGCTACACCTCCCTGCCAAAAGGGCGCAGGGATAAATTTGGTAGCCCGCTTGAGTGTTGGTTTCGCCACCCCGGACGCTCGGCAGGCATGTGCTACCCCCGCTCCGCAGAGATGGATAATGCGAGGACCTGGTNGCGGGACCTTCCCGGTACCCCAGACGGCGGATCGATCGATCATAGACGAGCTATAGGCGGCCTCGGGATTTCGAGAAAGAATGAACTGTGCGGTTTATTCAGCCCTCCTTCGACTCCCACCCCCGTTGTTGAGCGCGAACAAAACATTTCCCCGCGATTGTCAAATGCCCGTCGCTCACATGCCAAAGCTGCTGGTGGAAACCGCCCCCGAAACTGAGCAGCCCCCCACCGGGGGCCAAAGGGTGAGGGATGGTGGACCCGCGTTCAGAGGCGATGGGTCTGCAGAACAACATGGGGTAAAAAAGGAAAAAAATAACAATAAAAAAATGGGGTTGGGGGGGGGGGGGGGGGGGGGGGGGGG
>VXAB01005520.1:0-49361 GCA_013399175.1 Odontophorus gujanensis
ATCTGCAATATGATCCAGTAGTAAGAATATGTAAAGCTTGTGGTAAGTAAAGAACGGGGCTGTTTCTACATTTTTTATTGAATTTTGAGTACTTTTTGTTTTTGGATATCAGAGTATGGATTTCAAAGACTCAGTCACATGACACTCAATTTTTACCTCGACTTCTTATCCATTGTTATCACTGGATTGAAATACTGCATAATCAACTTTTTGATCATACCTTGATGGGGCAAAAAATATTACAAAGTCATACAAACTTCTCTTCATATCTACAACAACAGAACTGATACAAGTATACTGCAACAGAACTTTTAATTTTCTACTAGTAAATACATGCAGTAAAGTTCTGCTAGCACTAGAATGTGTGGAAGTTATACATCTTAAAACCTACAGTCTTACTTTTTATTCACATTTTCACTGATGTTAGGTGTTTTTTTCTAGTTCGCCCTGTGGCTTCTTTAGTTAGCTGCTTTCCAGCTCTCCATTTAAACTGCAAGAATTAACATTTCTTAATCAAAGGTATTTTTAATCAAAACTTAATCGAGTTTTTTCTTGATCAAAACCTATGAAGTATCTTTAAAACTCAGGAAGTGCTCTTATTTACCCCTAAATCTGTAGCTGGCAGTATGGTTGAGTAACAGTGAAAATAAAATAGGTCACACTGTTAACTTCTGTTGCTTCGCTAGTAGGAGTGTTGTGTGCCTCATTAGCATGAATCCATATTGATGATTTCTGCTGCTATTTCTAATGATACGTGATAAATCAAAACAACCTATTTCTGGGATGTAGAAGCAGTTGAAGGCTATTCTTGGATGCCCAATCTGCTACCATAATCCCCCTTCAGATTACTTTAAGATAGACCAATAGGGTAAATAACTATTTTGAGATTAACTGACCCAGACATACATTCAGAGGTAGAAGAGACATACACGTTTGTTGATTGTTTACTACATAAGTATTTCGGTGATAGAATATCAAACTAGATACTATTTGTATTCATAAAGCATTGTGAATGATTCATTCTCAGCATACAGTAGTGTTTTATCCCATAAACAACTGCAGCAAGCCAGATTCTGAAGATATGATCAGAAAAACGCTCAATTTAAAGAACTAACTAAATTTCAAATTACGGTGGATCTGCAAAAATTTGAATAATCTTTATAACTGGCTTTTCTTTCTTCCCAAGATGCAATTTTCTAGGAACTCTGCTTCCTGTTATCCATATGGGATGATAAGCATTGACACGTGCAGGTCACCCTCACTGCTGAGGTAGGAATCTTTTAGCAGTCTTTTGACATGCCTTAAGCACTCTGCTGAACGTCCCCATCTCCTGGCTGGGTAGGTACTGTGTGGTGCAGTGGAACGGGGTTCCTGAGAGCCCTACTGCACTGGCTTGAATAGCAACCTGAGCTTGGCTTTCCAAAAATGTTGGCTTCACACTCATCCTTGCCTTTTTTCTTAGTTTGGCAAATCAATACTCCAATGAAGATGACCTGTCAGCATCATGACCAGGATCTGCTTTTAAATTCAGGTCAGTGTAAGGATTGATTGAACTTTCTCTTTTTTTTTTCCTTGTAACTTGTTCCAGTACCTTTACCATGACAGACAAAAATCAAGCGTGAACTGCAATTTTTCTTTAGGAATATGACAGCAACACCCATGGCTAACTTCTGTGATTTTTATTATTATTATTATTTTTTAAACAGGGCCAGTAGCAGCAATAAATCTATAGTGTGTCAACACTGATATAATACACCATGTAAAGTGTAAAACTTCCCTTAAACTTTCCAGTAACTTCCTGCAGGACTGAGTTCTTGGGCAGAGAAATTGAGCTAGACTGATTGTTCTTTGTGGGACCTGGATCTCTCTTAGTGCTGTTGTGTTGTGTCTCTGTTGGACTGGAGGTCAGCCTATACAGCAACTGTTGATTCTTACATGACCAGATTCAGAGCTCCAGACCCCACGACTGAAGCACATTTGTTCACAGGAAAAAAAAAAATAGAACTAATGTAACTTAAGTTAATCTTGCCTCAGAATGTGAAATCAGTTTAGCTTTCAGTATATTGTTTCTAGGGAATATTAATAGAAACAATATTCTCTTTGTCCTTCATCTTTCAGTGATCTTGAGGCATTTTCCAGATGTCTGGAGGAGGAGAGGCTTCAGTGGACATCTAGGTCTGAGTGTTATGTTGAAGGTGTGGACTTCACTGACTTTCCCTGCAGATGTTTAGTGCAAACCCTGACCTCCAATAAGCCCTTTTTTGCAGACAAAGCCATCTGGCAAATAATGTTTATATGGATTAATTTTTCAGAGGGGAAAAAGTACACAAATATTCTTCACTGAAACTTGAAAGGATTCTTTCTGAGAAGGTCTGACGTATAATATTTTTCCTTAAATGAATGAAAATTCTGTAATTTTGTTGAACAAACATTATGAACTGTGGGAATGAGCTTAAATTAGGCTCTGGGACTTAGCAAAACATATATATTTTTAAAATTGTTAAAAAATAGTTTTTCTTTTACAGACTGTAAACAAATCAGATCTGTTATCTCCAGGAAAAAAATATAAAGCTCACTCTGTAAATGCAGTTGATTGCCTATTGCACTTGTACAACATTTCATCCTTTATAGCATTTCTGATGACTCAACAAAACATTTTTTTCATATTGCTCTCAAACACAACGTGATGTAGAAATTTTCATTGAAATTCACTTTAAAGTTGAGTTTAAAAAATCATTTAAGTAGATCTTGTCTTTATTCTAATATATGGTGAAAATGCACACATACTTTTTTTAAGACACTGGAGTATAAATCTTCATGCTGCCAATGGGAAAACTGAGAAAATTGTTCTCTTAGTGTCCAAAGGTAAACAGTTTACGGGCAGGTTCAGCCCGGTTCTGTGACGATTGGTGCAGGGGGCCTACGGACCCACGCCCCAGGAAAGGGGAAGGGGGAAAGGGAAAAGGGAGGCGGGCCTAGAAACAAAACAGTAGCAATGATCTGAGGAGGAAAGCTAATTTACTAAATAAGATATCGGAAAGCAAAATAACACAATATAATACAATATCATTGGAATTGAAGCTGATAAATAAAATGAGCAAGAGAGAGTGTCCGATAAACCGAAGGCCTTACGCTAACGCTGAAGGCAAGACGGCAGCGAGCACCCACTGCTGAGTCGATCCCAAAGGAAAGAGAGCGTCCCGTGACCGCAGACAGTTTTTATCTCCCCCTCTGAGCGTAAATACGTAAAAACGCAAAGCATCGCAAAGTCCTCTGGGGAATGTAGTTCTTCTTCTCTTCTGAGACAGGTATACCTGGAACTATCGATGATCCATGGAGCTGGAGCATTAACTCTTTAACTCTAAATGCAGTACATGATGTTGTGATGTGTAATGCCAATACAAAAAAATCATAAAACCATGACACCAAACTTTGCCTCCCCTGGCACTGGCAATGAATAATCTAGATTGAGGTTGTTATGTGTATTATGTTTATACTTTAGTCAGTGAACTAGATACTAAAGAAGAGGTGAACAGTGTCAGCAAGCCATGGATTTCATCTGAACCTTATAATTAAAAAATCTGGCTTGAGTGTTAGAACAATGAGTAGCTTGCAGAAAATCCATGGACCTACAAGAGTTTAATTCTCAGATTTGTGGAAAAAGAATGGCACTTCCTAAGTACATCTATACATCACAGGAATATTCAATACTATTCAGAAATATTAGCCTGCTGTGCACCTCATGCTGTCAAAGCCAAGTGGTAAAATGAACCCCAACAAATAAACAAAAATCAAAACAACTCTCTCCCTCAAAATGCAACTACCTCCACAGAATTCCAGATCTCACAGTTGTGATGCTGATATAAATATCCAGTGCTTTAAGGTAAATATATACCTGGTTGTTTTAATTTCTTATTTTTTCTTCTATTTTCAGAATTTGACCAATTGGTAATAAAAAGTGGAAGAAAGATGAGTCTGGTAGACCTGTAGAATAATGAAATGTATTCTGGTCTTGAAAATATATAAAACGGAAGGAAACATTAAGTTGTAATAGAGTAAGTATGCTTGTAATTCACTAAGAGAGACTCCTTTCTACCAGAAGGTTTTGGTCTTTATCTGTTCCGTATAAGGTGAATACTGCCTTTGCATGTTTGTTATTCTTTAAATCCAAGTCATGAGATTGAATGTGCAAACAAATATAGCTATTTTTCTGTCCTGAAAATCAAATTATGTTGAGATACTTGTTGTAGTGAATTGTTACAGGAGTAACAGTAAGGACACGTTTCTTCTGAGATGTTTTCAAGTGTTCACACCTTTGTTATTTAAAATAATATATTACTAATTGTATGTTGAGTTTAATCACTTCTATAAAATGATCAAAAATAATTAAGTTTGATGGATAGATTATATTCTTACAGTCTTTGCAAGGAATGCATTGAGAATTACCAAAGAAAACCCAACAAAAACAAAGTCTCGTAATACTAATGAAATGGAAAGCTGAGTGTTATGCTGAGTGTTAAGTGGAAGAGAAGTCATGTTTTGGCTGCCATGAACACAGTAGAGTTATAGGGTATACTAGTAGTATTAATTTGTGTTTTGCAGTCAGAATGTTTCTGCTACTTATAAGCAATTTACTGCAGGTCATTAACACACGCTTCTTTGCTAATATAACTTTAGAATTTTCTTCAGAAGTTGTGTTATGTAAAAATATTTGCGTGTAGCAATCCCAAACTAGAACATGGAATCCTGCAAATAACAGCTTGAATACAAATTGGCATGTTTCGGACACATCTCATTAAACAGTACACACACCAGGGAGAATACACAATACTTCTTAGGTGAGAAGAGCTGTCTCTCACCTTTCCTTTTTCTTTTGCTTTTTTTGCACGTAAGAGTGATTTTGCTCACATGAATGTACTGACAGAAAGGTACTCAATTTAAGGAAACGTTACAGGACCGTTCAGTAATGAATTACTTTTATTCTGGTGTTACTGTAGCAACACCAGGAAGAGTGCTGATTTGATTTTTTTTTTTTCTTAAATCATAAATGAAATAATTGCACTGATAGTATTTTTGCTTTAACTTATCCACGTTGTAAGGATGAAATTGTTGGAAAAACTATATTAGGTTCTCTTTTATAAACTTGGGAGCAGTGATATAGTGGTCATATAGGATGTGCTTACTCTACTAGGTAATACAGATTTATTAGAGTTCAATTTAAATAAACTGTTAGAAGATTGTACTAGATATTTATGAATATTTATATATGCTACTAGGTAGGCAATATGTCTTATTGTGTTGCAAAATTCTTTGTTTTCAATGCCTCCAGTAAATATTTCAGACATTGTGTTCTTCATGTAGTTTCATCTGCATTTTTTATTGGATTGCTTCTGTGATAGGACATATTTGTTTAACATAAATATCTTTGTCACATAACCTCACTTATTGGAAAAACAGTATTAGTCTTATTAAATAGTAATTGCTTAGAAAATTTCTTAGTGATGCTGCACACTTTTCTATTTTATCTCCATAACTTTTCTTTTTCTGCAGCTATGGTGGTTACAGCACTTTTTGCGCTGGAAACAGTGAGACTCATCCTGTTCCTAGGAGACCATAACTTTGATAAAAATTCAGGAATAAGTCTGTTCTGGCTCTAGCTTATAATGACAGGCAGTAAGATAATTCGCTTTGCTTCAGTCAGATGTTGTTTTTAAGTCTGTGGCTCTACCCTGTGTGGAGCTTCCAGTGTTTTCTGTGGGTGTGAGACAGACCTCTAATACATTGTATTTTAGTCATGAGACAAGTGTTTCAGTATCTGAGCATAAAATAGACCCTTTGGTCCACTTACAAATGACAATCTTTTGCACTGCTACAGTTTGGAGACTTTTTTTTGTTGAAAACACGAAAGATGAAAGCAGCTCTGGGACTGTTATTATTGAACAAACTTCCATGTGCAGCACAGCTCAGCAGATGGGGCAGTGGGGAGTTGTTGTGTTTGGCAGCCTGTGCCAGGCCGTGGCTATACCACGGTGAAGTGTGGGATATGTGATGTTTCAGGGAGTGAACAAGAACCTAATCTAAACTAGAGAAAGCAATCTTAACAAAGGTATATTTCCAATCACTTTTTTTTTCCTGCTTGCTTTCACATTTCCACGATAAATATTACTGCTGTGCTTAGCTGTACCTTTTTAAGGTGATAAATTCCAGACCTCTTGGAACTGAAAGAAAATGCCTTCCTCAACTACTGACTGTGAGTTTAGGTGCTTCCTGAAACCACTGGGAAATGCTGAAAACAATACAAGAAGAAAAGCTACTTTTAGGGCCTTGACCTGGATACTTTATTAAATTCTGGTTATCTAGAGGAAGCCTGGATAAAGGTTGCTGGACTAGCTTGAAAAGTAGGGAAGTTGCTTCACAAGAAAATGCTAAAAGAGCCTTGCTTTTTCTATCCAGCTAAACAAAGGCTGAGATATTATGTAATTGGTGGCTAGACATTTATCAAAAAAGCCAGTGCTGGCCAAAGAGCAAATATATGCAAGAGAAAGGGTCAAGGACAATAAAAACAAACATGATAAATATTAGAATAAGGGCATATTACTTATAATAAGTAATAGAAGAATGAGTTTTTGAGGTAGCTTTCTTAGGTGTTGTTGACATCACCTCCCTAACTTGACGAGGGAGAGCTCGTGATAGGAATGGAACCATGTTACCTGGCACAAATGTAGGTTGTCCCAGGTAACAAGAGGTTAGATCTGATGATAATGGAAGCTCTTTTCAATACTGTACTCTTAAAATAATGTCTTAAGGCACCTTGTACCAAGCTTACAGTTATTTACACATGGCTGCTCTTGATCCTCTTTCAGCTCAGATATATGGCATATATTGCATACAGTAAAACTCTAGATGTTGTCAGTGTGGCTGCATTACATTACTTCAGGGCTTATCTGGCTCCAATAGCTTGTAATTCATTCAAGCTGTTATGCTTATACTGGTTATTGGAGTTAGGTGTCTAAATCACACTGATGCTGCACATAAATAAACATCAGCGGTTAGATATATTGGTTTGTAGTCTCCATTCCTTGGCTGCGAGTAATTTGTGATTTAACAGTGTAATTTTGGCTTTTGAAAAATGGTTTCCCAGTCTTAATTTCATATTTAACTTATATTTCAGTAATATTACTTATATTTCGTTTGGGCAGTATTTAGGCTACAACCAACTATGACAACTTCTAATTGAGCTTCCCACGAGAAAGGAGTAGCTTACTATTAAAAAAATTCTTTTTTTAAGTAAAAATGACTTTTTCCTCTCTTTTTCCAAAGAAAAGATTATATTTAGGTATTTACCATTCTAGGGCTCTCAGTGCCATTCTCTCTTTCTCTGTGCATCATGTACATGTAAATTTTTCTGTGGCTGCTACTCTGCAGATGATGCACTTGCAGTTGTGCCGGTGTCCCTTGGGTCTCAGTACTCCAAAACAACCAAGGGTATCATAAAGGCTGTGATATCATTATGGTATTACTATATTGGTTCTCTGTTGCGGTGACCCCAGGAAGATGAACCACGGCCGCGTCAGAACGATCTTCTTAAGATGCCGATGCAAGGACTCAGAGAGACATCAATATGATTATGCAGCTGAGCCAACTTTATCGCGCAGGTTACACACTTTTATACCCCTTGAACACATGCTATTTTTAGAATAATAGTTAAGCAGTGGTTCTTGCTCTGTCCTTGCAAGATAAGCAGTGTCCAATTAGTTCTTCTTTTCCCACACATACCAGGGTCATCTGGTTCCACTGCGAACTTACTCCCTCACTGTTGCCCGGTCAATGGTGCACCACTTCTCAAAATCCAGTGATCCGAATGTGCTGTTTTGTTCGCACTGCTACAAGGATAAGCACACACAACCTCCTTCCTTAAGCCAGTTCTCCACAGTTCTCCTTATAAATGTGCCTGGTCCCAGTTTTGAACTGGGATTATTTCTGTTTGGGAAAATGGCTCCAGAAATGTTTTATGAAAAGCCATTTCTCTTCTATTCTGTGTGAATCAAATGCAGTTGCTTTAAAAAACTTTTTCTGAAGCACTGAAAATTTTCAGTTGGAAGAATTGTGATATAAGTCAAGTATAGTAACATTGTGGTAACAAGATCTGAAAGTGGCAAGGATGAAATGCTTGTCAAGTGGCATATGTCTTGTGTTACTCTGGCAGTGTCTGTATGTTTGTCTGTCTACATGTGTGACAGTAAATATAGATAATTTTGTGGATCTTCACATTTACATGTATCAAACTTTCCAGGATCCAAACTCCTCTTACTTAACTTTTTATTATCCTTTTTCTTATCGAAGGCATTTTCAGATTGCTTTATGCTTTGCCTAGAACATGGAAGTAAAGGAGAAAAAAAAAAAAAAAAAAAAAAAAAAAAAAAAAGAATTCAGAATAACTTTTGAATAGCAAAGCAGAGGTATGCAAGTGGTTGTAGATGTGTTTCTCAAGTTAGGAAATTGTAACATTAAGTACTTCACAGTTGTGCTCAAGTACTTTAAAGGCTGATAAACTGATATAAAGAAGCACATCTTTAAGGTGGAATGAAAATGACTGAAAATATAAGAAGGGCTCAGGAAAAAGGTAGCAATGTGAGACCGAAGAAGTACAGAGCACAGCTATGGTTGACTGACAATGAGTGCTACTGACAATACAAACATGACAGCACATTTCTTCAACTGCACAGTTTTCTTAAGATCTGTTAATAAGAAAAGATCTTCACCTATAGCTCCAGAAGCAATTTTGATTCTTAACGCATTGTTATAATATGGAATTTATTGTCATATGAGATGAGTAAAAATACTCTTAATTTAGAAAGTGAGATTAAGCGTGTTTGTATAGTAAGTTTAAGCACAATTATACCTGGGGATGGTCTGAAGATATCTTCCTGTGATTGAAGACAATAAGTCCTTCAAAGAATAGTCTCTTAATAAGTTCACGTTATAATATATAGCTTCTTTTTACTGCAGTGAGTACTGGCCACTGCCAGAACCATATACACCAAATAGAAAATTAATATAGGAAATCTTACCTTAACATGCCCATTATACAGCTAATTCCCATGTACATTATTACTGCTACACAGCTGCTAGTCTCAACAATTTTCTAGAAGACAGAGACGGGTAGGGGCGCACACACCAAAAAAAAACAAACAACAAAACAACAAAAAACTACCCAAATATTTCCTTTTTATGATTCTACAAGCAGTATAAAACTATTCATTCTATTGACAGTATGCAGCTACTGAGACAGGTGATTCTTTGAAGAGGAATTCAAAAGGAATTGCTTCAGTATCTTGTGTGATTTACTCATACTGACCCTAGCAAGGTCTGCTAGATAGTACCAAAATGCAGCCTAATACATTAATTCCTGTAAATGTAATTAAATCCTGTCCTAGGTTTGTTCATGTATCAGTAAACTAATTGCATTTAGTCAAACATTTGTTCTGGGACTGGACAAAATTGAATTAATTTCCCAAGCTGTAAACTGTATGAAAATAACTTGGACTAAACTGCTGAAGTGTTTGGACTATTGGCACAAATGGCAGTTACAAAGAAGTGTTAATATATTTAGTAAAATAGAACTTCAGAATAACTACATCTAATTTTAAGAACAATTTGTTTTTGTCTATCAGATTATTAATAATAATTCATATATGTAAATAAAATAATTAGTAGGGAGTTTTGATTTTCTTCCATCACTTGGGTGCCTGGTGGTAAGAGTTTTCTGCCTTTACTCAGAGTGAAAATTTCAACATCTTTGTGCACTTTGTATTTAAGATTCTGAGGAGTCCAAAGTCTTTTGAGGAAATCTTATTTTTGGAGTAATGTTATTATGTCATAAGAAGAAACTGAGAAGGCCTGACCTCAGATACTTTCTCCCTTTGAGCACCTTCTTGAGGTCCTGTGGCAGCTTTGTGAATCTGTCTATTTTATTTTATTCCATCCCATATTTCAGTGAGGTGTCATTTATTTTCTTGTAACCACGTTTATCTGCATCTGCTCTGGTGTGCCTCCTGCTCATTTATGTTGCATACTTTGTGATACAGTCATTCAGTCCTGGATGGAAAAATAATCAAGTGTAAAATGATTATCATTAAACAAAAATATTTGTTTTTAGAGGAGTCAGTTTACTTTCTTCACTGCCTCATTTTCTACAGAAAATGTCACTGTTGTATACTGAGATCTCAATTCGTAAGGATAAAAGGCCTTTTTATTTAGCAGAACTAGACCATCCTGTGCAATCTGTAAGTAAGTTTGATTTATTTTGACCACAGTGTCCTGATTTTTCTTAGATCACAGATCTCTTGAAAATAAGCTCTTTAGAAGATGTGATTCCTTGCAGCTTTTGGACTAATTGGCTAACGTGTTTAAAACTGGTGAATTTAGTATTATTAATCTTTATCTGTATTAGCTAAAATTGTTTTTAATTCCATAACAATTTGATTACAGAGTTTGTCACAGTAAAAACAATTATATGTTGAACTAAAAACTCCCAGAAGGAAAACCTGTGTCCTCTAAAATTCTCAGTGACTTCTATTCTGGAGGTTTTCTTCTGTTTTGTCTTTATTTCGTCTTTGTTTTATTTTTGTGTATGTGTGTGGTGGTGTCGTTGGGTTTTTTTTTTGTTTTTTTTTTTCTGAGGTACGCAGTGTTTGGTGTTAGTATATGAACTATTCTTGTTGAGAAAGGAAAATCTTGCAGGAAGACTTGAAAAGCCACAAGAAAGACAGAAACCAAACCAGAAAGTACAGGAGACTGTTAGACAAAACAAACTAGAACTCAGAAGATGGAAAACAGAATGTGTGAATGAGGCTGTAAGGTGAAAGACATAGCTGAGGCTGTCAGTAGTGTAAATAAGATAGCTGCAGTAAAGTTGCTCTTCAAAATCTATGCAGCAAAATATGAAGTGGGGAAAAAAAAGTTAGCTGAGGAAAAGGTCACCTCAGAATCTGTTCAGTAAAATCTGGGACCAAATAACTCTAAGTGAAAGTGGCATTAAAGTAACATAAGAAATGCCATGTAGAAACAGTCCAGCCCTCCATGTACTCTGGTTTTCTGTTTTTTTTCTAGCAGTGGTACAACATCTTTCAAAGAGAGTTGCATGAAGACATGTGGTAAGCAATTATAAAAGCTGCCCTGAGGAGAAAGTTTCTTCCGGCACCCCATCACTTACATGTTTGTTTATGCCCCAAGGCACGAAGATTAACATTCCCTTCAAATGCTTCTGTCTTATATTTAGTTTTTCATAACAGTATTCATTTTTCTTTTTAATTATTTCTAAACCCACTGACCCTCTTGGAGCCGGGGTGCCTGTGCCTACAAATTCCATCATATAGTTATTTATTATTTGCCAGAATTACATTTTTACGTCTTTAAAGGGCAGCTGAAAGAACAGGGTTCTTCCTCCTGAAGACTTACTGAGATCATCAGCAGACAAAAACAAAGATAAAATGAATTTAAAGCATAAGCCATATGGTGAGGGAAGGAGGAAGTGTGGACAACAGCAGCACTGTTTCACCAAGCAGTTGCTATTTTTTTTTCTGGACCTTGCGACTGCCCCTTACAGACAGGAGATGTGATAAACACTACAACCTGTGTACAATCCTGAAAACACGAGTATGTATGTAAGTTAATAAATATAGTTCATCAAGACTGCCCATGCTTATAAGTTTATGTCTACAATCAGAAGTTTGGAAAGAGCTAGTAAGTATTATTTTTTTTTTCCCCATTGTTTTATGTACAGGATGGACTGTAATGGCTAACCTTAGCTGGTTAAGCATTAGAAGCTAAATAAAACCTGTCAAATTCTCAGTTTTTAAAGATATCAGTTATTTGTATTTTCCTCTCTACATCTGAGCTCTCAAGAGTTAATTTTAATTACTACTATTTGTTATTCTGCTGTTTTTCTAGTAGACAAGAAAAGCGGCTATTATTTGCTTATTAAATGATATGTATCCCATCTAAAATTATTCATGTAAAGAACAGGAATCTTATGATAAATATCAAGTGTCATAGGAGTTCTAAGAAAAAATAAGGCCTAGTAATTCTATGGTGATCCATCTCCATCTAATATATTCTGAAATACATACCAGTTAAAAGAATCTCTCTTTGCCCAAGTGCTTAGCATCTGAGAAAAGCAAAGTGAGAGAAAGGACAGATCAGATGTTGCAGAAGGACAGGAAAAAATGGGAACACAATGACATATAAAGGTCTTAGCTGTGGCATTTAACCACAGAGCTACAGTGGAGGTAATGAAAAGCTCTCTTGCTTCTGGTAGAGCTTAGGGAGCAATTATAGAAAGATAACCTTCCTGAGTTCCCGATGCCAAAGAGCTCTGCTGCTGATGTCAGTTTTTTAAATGGCCTGTGTGGCCTCCAAGCAGTCACCTACAGAAGAACAACAGCTATGTTGCCTTCTCTTGCTACCTGAAGCAATGCATGTCCCATGGCCATGCAAGTAGGAAGTCTTTTCTTAATTCTCTGTATCTTCTTCATGATACAAATAGCTACTTATAGAGGAAGAAAGGATGCAGATAATATTTTAGGTAACTCCAGTCTCATACAACATTTACTATCAGAGATATTTGCAATTTGCTTTGCAGTTTTCTTTTTATGACTATGCCTATGTCAAAAAAAACAGATTTCAGATTCCAGCTGAGAAGATCTTGAAGTTTAGTTGTTCTGAAGTCTTAGGGACTCAATGTTTTTGCAAACGGATCTTAATGTTATTTCTATTTATTGACCCTGGCAACAAATAACACTGTAAATTGTACTGTGTGGATTATTTTTTGCCTTTTTTTTTTTTTTTTCTGTTTTTCTGTCTAATTATTTGAGCAGATATTTTCAGCTCATTATGTGAGAGCCAATTTTTTTCTCAGGCAAGAGGAGGTTACCATTTTGTATTTGTGAGTGTAAAATTGCAGAGAACCTTGAAAATAGATTTATTTTATTCCTTGAGAAATAGTGTTCATTTAACTCTAATTAAGTTAACAGTTTCACTTGTAATTTAGCTGAATTGAATGATCTAAGCCTTGAGAACTGATAGATTTAATGTCTTACCTAATATTTTTGTACCACATCAGGTTTCGCTTTCATTGAAGCAGGTTTGTTAGAAAAGGCTTAGCTGTATAAACAGCAACATTGAACAGGACACTGACTGTATGATAAAGCTGACTGATAGGTGCATAATGATGAACTATTGCCCATTAGCTGCAGTGTGCATTTAAGCAAGTCCATTTCTAATCAGGGGAGCCCTTTGGCACGTGTGACTGATTATTCCTGTAAGACCCACTGGCTTAAACCTATGCACTGCTTTCGTGCAAGAGTATATTCCTGATAATAGGGCATGAATAACTGGTTTTGTAATGAATGCCCATTTTAGGCATCATAAACCAAAGCCTCCTAGACCCCAGGTGTTGTTTGTTGTCCTGAACCGTATTCATATTGTGTGATTTACGCTGTTATCTGCAATCTACACTTTGTCATTAAGGTCAAAAATCCATAGTTAAAAGCTACTAAAAGGCAGGCTCACGGTTCATACACTCATATAGAATGTAACTGCTAGGAAGGAGCTCAAGAACTCCTTAAAATCTATTGAACAATTACCAGGATTTTTGAGATTCCAGAAAAGCAAACAAACAAATAAAAAACAACACATCAAAAAGCTAAAAAAAACAACCAACCAAAAAAAAGCCTAAAAAATCCCCCACCAAAATCTTGTCTATTTTAAAAGACAACTTCAACTAGAATTTGCATAGGATTTTGTGTTCTGAATATTGTGGTTTGAGAATGTTTTATTTTTTCTTTAATTCCAGTGGTTTCTATATAAGATATCTACACTCTTCACTGATTAAGAATCCAGTACGCTGTTTTAGTTTTATGCATTTTGGGCATAGTTCACCAGATTGTGTAAATGCTAAATAGAGAACTGCAATAAGAGAGGAAGTTGGTAGAATGAGAAGACTTTTTTTTTTAAGAGAGCAGAAGAAAAATGACAAGGACAGCTATTGGCAACAGCAGTTCAACCTCTGTCAGAAGACTTCAAGACTCATTCTTCAAGAAACTTAACTAAAGATGTAGAGTTAAATGGAATATGGCACAAAGACAATATGGATTTACGAGAGGTAATGCGTATCACAAAGACACGGTGCCTTTCCTTGGTAAAAGGATTGATTTTATTGACAAGAAGAATACAGTAGAGCGAACCTATCTTGAGTTCGGTGTAGCATGTGATTTAGTGACTCAAGG
Organism: Odontophorus gujanensis; assembly: GCA_013399175.1. Lineage (NCBI taxonomy): Eukaryota > Metazoa > Chordata > Aves > Galliformes > Odontophoridae > Odontophorus > Odontophorus gujanensis. The sequence continues at coordinate 14,289 of VXAB01005520.1, forward strand.
ACAATTATTATTTCAGCTTGAGAAGACAGACCAACATTGTGGGGTGAATAATGGATTAACTTTAAAGGAAGGTGTAACAGATAATGTTGAAAAGGGAAGGAGCAGCTTGAAAGTTAGTTTCCAGTAGAAATCCTGTAGGCCCAATCTTGAGAATGATTATATTGAATGGTATTGCTAGTGACCGGAATATGTGATTAGAGCATGTTGATGGGGATAGCTACTAAAACTACTACCATACTAGTGCAGAAGCAAATTAGAATTCTCATTCAGTAATTTTTAGCATAGCAGGCTGGAAAAAAGTACAGGATTTTGTGAGTGACCTTTGTAAATACAAATGTGATGAGTGCAGTAACACTGGTTAATGAGGTCTTAAATTATTGCAGCTGAAAAATGTTCTTTTCCAGACTTGTTCAGTAATGCCATTGAAAAAGAACTTGTTTATAGGAAAACTGGAAAGTAGAGAAGATTGAATTTGGAGATTTAGATTGCTTGAGAAAGATGTAATTGTTGCCATTTCATATTTCACTAATGAGGTCTTTTTTTTTTTGTTCTTTTCAGAAAGAAGATAGAACCTCACATGACATCAAATGGTCACTGAAGTGGACATCAAATGGTCACTAAAGTGGAACAAGAAAAGAAAAGTAGGGCACAAAGGTATTAACTTCAGAATTAGTGATTTTCAGAATGCGTGAATTTGCAATTGAACAACAAAAAAACGCTGTTCATATATGTATAAGCCAAACTTCTCAGTGCAGGCAATAAATCCTGTCTCCTGTGAACACAGACAGAATACCTTAGTGCATTATAAATCCATGTAGGAGGACATCANCTACTAAAACTACTACCATACTAGTGCGGAAGCAAATTAGAATTCTCATTCAGTAATTTTTAGCATAGCAGGCTGGAAAAAAGTACAGGATTTTGTGAGTGACCTTTGTAAATACAAATGTGATGAGTGCAGTAACACTGGTTAATGAGGTCTTAAATTATTGCAGCTGAAAAATGTTCTTTTCCAGACTTGTTCAGTAATGCCATTGAAAAAGAACTTGTTTATAGGAAAACTGGAAAGTAGAGAAGATTGGATTTGGAGATTTAGATTGCTTGAGAAAGATGTAATTGTTGCCATTTCATATTTCACTAATGAGGTCTTTTTTTTTTTGTTCTTTTCAGAAAGAAGATAGAACCTCACATGACATCAAATGGTCACTGAAGTGGACATCAAATGGTCACTAAAGTGGAACAAGAAAAGAAAAGTAGGGCACAAAGGTATTAACTTCAGAATTAGTGATTTTCAGAATGCGTGAATTTGCAATTGAACAACAAAAAAACGCTGTTCATATATGTATAAGCCAAACTTCTCAGTGCAGGCAATAAATCCTGTCTCCTGTGAACACAGACAGAATACCTTAGTGCATTATAAATCCATGTAGGAGGACATCAGGACTTTTCCATATGTTGAACATTAGCTTTAAACATGCCACAATGAATATTGCAACATTCCTGCTCTTTGTCTCCAACAGATGCACCTCAGTTTTTACATATATCTGGAATTCCCAATGGACCACGATATCTTTTCTCAATGTAGATTTCCTTCATTTTGAAAACTTTCATTTGTATTCTGAATATAATTGAGTTTGATCTGATGTTTCAGAGACTGTTAAATAAATTAGGGGATTTTGAAACACATTTTTATTTCAAGTATACTGCAGACTCATGTCCTAGGCTTAGGATTACTTGCTGACAGAATGTAACTCAGCCAGGCATTGTAATAATGCAGTATCTTTCTGCATCAAATTTAATTTTAGATATGCATGCCAGTTCTATGTTCTTGAGAAATCTAGAATTTGTTGAAGGTGTTTGTTTGTTTTTTAAATACTTCCAATCAGTGATTCTTGATTAGAAACCTCCCTGTAAATTATCAAGAAGCTTTCATGTTTCCAGACAGAATAATGTGAGCTTGAGCAAAAATGGAGAGAGGAAAGACTTGCTTCTTGGATATAAATGCAATGAAGCTGCACGTCAAACTGAGGCATAGAAATGTACCATCAGTGTTCAAAATTTACTCATGCAGCTTTTCAATCTAAGCAAGGTATGTGCTATACTTACCAAATTTTGTCTCAGTAATCTTTTATCTCATGAAATAAATAGACTTTTTGCTAGTGATGACATGATTATACTTGTTGCACATTATAAAGGAACAAGGCGTATTTGCTATAAAACTACTGGCAGGCCATTTAAAAAATGATTACAGACCATTTTTCTCTCTCTCTCAAAAAAAGTGTGCACAGCACAGAATTGATTGCAACAATATTTTTGGAACATGGATTTCCAGATCTGCGAGAGTAAATGAGATTCGATTTTTCCAGAATACATTAATGGGATGTAAAGTTTAAAAAATGCCTGGGACTTGGACTTGTGTTCTCTGTTGTAGTGAGATATGACTTCTGTAAAGCAAAATTATACCATGGCATTTTTATATCTAATGGACTTTGATATGTAAGAGAACTTCCTAGTCCTATCCCCCTCTAGTCTCTCTGGACTCCTTCCAGCCATCTTGGCCTCCATGAAGGACCTAGAGTACTTTTCCCAATCAGTAATAGTGTTGAAGTGGCAGCAGTTACGATGGATGTAGCAACCCTGAAAGAAAAAGTCACTACTCCCACTCTGCCCATGTTAAGCCAGAGATATATATAAATAGTCATAAATACCATGAGAGAGAGATGTTGTACTTGCAAGAAAAGTGGAGTTCTGCTTGGTTTTAAAGCTGTGTCAGTAGTAATTGTATCTATAATATCTGTAAAGACCTGTTTATGTTGCTAGTGTCAGCAGCCCTTCACAGAATACCATTACAGAGTGGTATTTACTACAAGAAAATATTCTTAAAAAAATCAGCTATGAAACAAAATCAATGATAGGGCTTTCTTTAATGAGTTCAGTTTTCGGATACAGTTCAGTCTGTTTTCACTGGAGCAAGTTGTGGCTGGAGAGCATTCACAGGACATGGATTTGCATTGGGATATCATCTCACAAAGTGTAGTGGTTCTGCAACTAATACTAGCATGAGAACATTGGTCCAAAGCTTAAGCAGATTTACTGATCTGTTGCTCGGGTGCTCTGTTTGTTTCATTCTGTGCAGTGAAGTCATTTTTGGCCACTAGATGGGACTAAACAACTTCATGCAATGGTATTAACAGCAATGCTTGAGAGTTTGTTTCGCTTGCAATTGAAGTTTTTTCCACCACGAGACTTTGCAGAGAGTTGTGTACCCCTCCTTTGCCAAGCATGAGAACAGCAGAAACTCTTACAATGGGAATCTCCTTAACACTAATGAGAATGTAAAAAAAAAATCCCTAGAATTACAGCCTATCCCAATTAAAGAGCCAGCATGCACATAAGACAATTTTAGCTGTAAAAAATGAGATTCTCCTCTGTGGAGACTAACACTGCAATCATGCTGCTTGATGATACCCTACTAGTACATTTCTCATCTTAGTCATCTTTTTCTTTCAATTATCTTAGCCGCTACCTGTTGATTTTGACTTTCTAAACTAAGCATTGTATGCATTTGTTTTTAATCTTGAACTCAAAATTCTGTAATATTTTATTCGGCTTAAGATGGTGTAAGAAGTACAAGAAATGAAAACCAGTTATCACTTTTCCATCTAATTCATTACATTCTTATTTAGATTTCTTGTGATTAGCTTCAGAGTGATCTGGAGTCTGATGTGTCAGTAAAGAACTTTCCACTTTGATGAACTCAGCAGACTTTATTTCACTGTAAGGCAATATTTTTCAGATGGAAAACTGATCTTGTTTGACTATTGTGATTTTAATGCTTATTTTTCCTTTTTTTTTCTTTTTTTCTTGTTCTCAATCTCAGTGTAGCAATTGCACATGGTTCTTTTTATCTGATGTCTAAAGATACTAAATTTAATCAGCACAGGAGAACACTTTTTAATCCCAAGGCTATTTTAATGTGAAATATGCAGGTAATATGTTAATCCCGATAAGGTTGTTGCTGAGTTTATTTTGGTTTCTTGATGGAAATGTGAATGCCAAGCTCTTTGACCACCTGTTTAAAAGCTAAATAAAAGGTAATAAATCAGATTATTTATTTATATATTGGATATTTGATAAGAACTGTTGGAACATACTTACAGCTCTAGGGTCAAGTCTAACAAGATAGATAATGATTTTTTACTTAGCCAGTCTTTCTATGGAATAGAATATATAAATTGCTGTTATAGCTATGCTGCATATTTAATGAGGCTTTTATCATTCGAGCTCAGGCACTGAAATCCACCTAACTTCTGATTTATTTTGCTCCACTGAGAATGTATAGTTTAAAACATGAAAACAGAGGATCAAAATACTATTATTCCACTTCATCCAGGCAGCACAGGATAGAGACAATACCACTAACACACTGAAATATCACAGCTGTTCCATCTGGCTTGCATATACTTTGAAGAAGTGCGATTAAAAATTAAATTCCAGTAGTGCCTCAAATAAATGAGATTTTGGTTGATTCATGTTTGTCCATTACAGTCACTTGGATACTCGAAGCATAACAAGGAGATGGAATCCTAAGTTCCAGTGGATGCTGCATATAAATAGGTCCAGAGAATAGGAACTCATAAATGCCTAGTAATTATTAATAAAGAGAACTGAGAACAGAGAAGAATAATCAGTTTATCTTTTACCATTTCCAGAAAGAGGTTGTCAAATAACCCGGTCAGTATGGTTCCTCATTCCTACTGCTGATCTATGTGCTGCATACATTCATGTGTGCAGTAAATAACTAGAGATGTATAAGCATGTTCTGTTTATGTAATGAAAATTGAAAAGTGGTTAGGACAAGTTCATATGAATTTGAGACCGACAGCCTTAACCTTGACTGATGCTCAGTTGTGGGTGAGGAAACCCGATGTGGTTCTTTTTAAAAATCTACAAATACTCCTGCCTCAGTGCTATATAAAACTCATGGACTACGAAGAAAAAGGTGGTTTGCATATATTACACAAAGAGAGAAAAGGTAAGTACATTTTTATAAATATGTGTATATGTTTCCATAAATGTATGTTAAATACTACTTTTCCAGACATTTTCCTGGATGCATTTATAAGTGTCTTAGTGTCAAAGGTACCTTGGAAAAACTGACAGAACTCTTTCTGCAGTAGCATACTTCATTGGTCAGCTTGCTTTGAAAATGAAAATTGGATTCCACTCTGTATATCCTGCTTCACAGTAAGCTTCAAGTATTTAATTTCCAACTACATCCTACAAAATGGAATGTGCCATAGAGGAGAAAGCTTATATGGCAGCTGCAATCTCCCAGCAAGTATTTTCCCAACCAGAGATGTCTGGCATTGCAACATGTACTTATTTAATTCTCAGTTTCTTTTCACTAACAGCCAGTGCAAGAAGGTATGCAAAGGGAAGAATGCAGGGCGTTATTGTTTCATGTCTGAATGGAGACTGGATCCAATCCTATATGATCCCTAAGATCCAGGAAGCCAGATTAGTTTTGAGAAGATTCTGTACTCCTCTATTCGGCTTCATGAAGCAGGTATGTGAAAAAAATCTAGCTTTCCCCCCCTTAAGATACTGTCATGGTTTTATTATTTTTATTATTGGTGTTCTACATCATAACATCGTGTAAGTGCACTGGGAGTTGAAGAGTTAATGCTCCATTTCTGTGGACTGACATATTTCCAGGTATCTGGTTCTCAAAACAGAACTACATACCTCAGAGGACTTTGCATTCCTGTTTCTCCATTCAGAGGGAAAGATAAAACTGCATGTGAGTCCCGAGACTGCCTCTTTTTGCTGCTCATCTCAGCAGTGTGTGCTCCCTAGCTGTCTCACCTTCACCTTTACAGTAAGGCCTTCAGTTTTGGACACCTTCTTTCCCTCTCAGTTTGATTTATTAGCTTCATTTCCAATTATATTGTATTATATTGTGTTATTTTGCATTTGCATTTATTTAGCGAATTACTTTTCCTCCTCAAATTGTTGCTGCTCTTTGGTTTTTAGGCCCATCTCCTTACCCTTACCCTTTTTCCCACTTCTCCCTTTCCCAGGGTGTGGGTCTATGGGTCCCCCTGCACCATTAGTCATGAAACCAGTCCAAAATACCCTGTAAACCTTTGAAAGATACTTACCCTTTTTATAGAAATGTTGCTGTTATTTTCTTCCAGCAAATAGCTTAGACTTTTACACTTCCCTACACCAAGGGAGATTATTACTGCTGCTCCTGTTTGTTAGCTAGAGTAGAAGCCAGGAACTGCTGCTGTTCTAGCTGTGATAGTGAATCTTTTCATTCCTTATTCCTGACACTCACAAGTGCCTGGACATTTTAATCATCCCAGCTGCTAGGGAGAACAGCTAATTTTGAGATAGACAAGCTTTTGCTTTAGAATTCCTGATTTTCAGAAAAAAACATGATCACTATTACTTTTCAGAAATCACACGCTTATGGGTGATACTGAATCCTTACCTGTTTATATTTTTGCATACACATTTAATTTTACGGGATTTTATGCAAATCTTGGCCTTCTGTAGAGATCTGTTCTGAGTAAAACAAAAACCTCCAACTGGTAATATGGTGAAGATTACTTTTACAGAGTGAAGTTGGCTGTTCCACCAGGATTTTGTAATGTCAAGAAGTCTAGCAAGGATGTTTGACTGACAGGACTAGAGGTACACTGGTGACATCCACTTGAGGGGTTGAACAGGCTACTCAGCTCATAGGAGGTATGAATAAGTGCCACCCCCTAACAGCACTGCTGAAGTCTGATGGGATCAGGATCTCCTCCAAGGGAGGAAAATCACTCTCACATTATATATTAGCCAGAACAAGCTGATGAATAAAAGTGCTTCATATGCTAGTAGTTTAGATTTAGGTCAATGAGGTTTGCTCTCCTGGAGGTTGTTTTATATTTTCAAACCTACTCTGATTGTAAGGGTTAAATCAGTGTTTAGAGATGTGGATACTAACCTTGGAGAAAGGAAGGAAGAATTTCAAGACTTGCTTGTATTATAAATGTATTAACAGAGGCTTTCTTTCATTTTTATCGCATCAGAACCTGTAACTCCATAAACACTATCTAATGGTATGGATTTTGCAGAGAAATACTTACCTGGTTTGAGTTAAAGACTAAGTGAATCAATGTGCCCTGTTCCCTGGGGTGTGGTAGTCTTTATAAGTTTGGTACAAGATTTCTCACACAGAGCCCAAAACACTAGCATGTTTCTTCAAAAGGGTAAAATAATTCATCTTATCACTAGCCTGTTTGAAAGTCTGCAGTGAAAGTAAAAAAAAATATGGTTTCTGATGATTCACACTGGCCAGGAATATCTTTTGGACTCCAAAGTCCTGAAGGGTTTTTCAGTATTTGCATTTTTTAATAGTACTGGGGGTAAAAACATAACACAGCAAATGGTGATCTCACCAGAGAATGAGAAAACCAAAACACTTGAGGAATTGTTAGAGATCATAAGTAGATCTCTCTGAAAGTAATACCTCCAATTCCTTCCATGGATATAAAACAGATTCAAAGAGCACAAGAGCAATATTTGGTAGATAAATATTTTTCAACACAGTCACCATCATTAGCTGTGCATTTTCACCAGCCGTGAACAAAAACCTGCATGCCACACTCATAAATATCTGCTTCATGCACCCCCTCACTGTGCTCACATACACTCTTTGATCTCCATCAATGTTTAGCAAGCACTGATGAATGTCAGTGGATACTAGTTTTTCTATATGGAGGAATTTAATGACATATCTTTCCTCCGTATACTGTTCCATGTTAGATGTCAGTTTCTCAGACTGCCCCTTTGCTGCCATCTGTCTCGCAGCAACAAAATGTAACAGAATATTGGTGTGGGGAGAGTCAACCTCTATTGCCATAGAGGTTAATTAATTAAAATTAAAGTAAACAAAAAATTATTAAGATGAAATGAAGAAAATGAACACGAGAGAAAACTTACGAGCAGGCAGTGCTTATTAAAGTGGAGACCATCATAAAGCAATTGCAGCTGCCTGTAAGGTACAGTCCTTTTCTCATGAGATAGTCAGGCCTGGAAATGTGTGGCTTATGCATCAGTGACACTGAGGAAAAATTGATAGAGAAAAAAGGCTTTAGTCTCTAAGTACCAAAAATATTTTGATTTCGTTATTTAAAGGAGGTCAGTGTTAGCTGAAACTGGCTACAAGCCACTTACTGCCATTGCTGAAAGGAGCCCAGCAAAAACAACCTCTACGGAATAAAAACACCACTTTCAGCTGCAAATGAATGCTTTTCAGAAAATAAGAGCTGAGGAAGAATACAGTGGTGGGAGATACATATTCTCAGATTTCTTGACTAAAGCAAATAAATGATACTTGCTTGAACTTGCTTGTGTACTCACTATGATACAAAACAAGCAAACAGATCTGACCTGTAAAAACAAAATCAGGGTTATTCCTGGTACTGCCACAGAATGTTATTTTTAGACAATTAAATTTTGTAATAAAGAGGGTTTTATTTAAAGATTCCTGAATAGATAGAGAAAAATGTGACAACAGGGAGATATGAATGTGATGCATAACTGGAAAAATCTAAGAAAATGGTATTACAAACACCTGCAAAGACTGACATTAAAAGGAATTCACAAAGATTTGTTTCCTGCATCAAGAACAGGAGATTATTTAAGTAGTTTAATAGTTCTCAATGGAGTTCAGTTTTACAGAACATGAGATGAAGTGCTTCTTACAGAGTCTACTAAAAACAGTGTATTTTGCATCTTTTAATCTTTTCCTTGGCACTATCAGATACTAGAACAGCAGAAATTGAGTGCATATTTGTTATGTTCTGCCAAATTTATCAATTTGAAACTACGAAGGAGTTACAATCCCAAACATGAATACAAGTTGGGTGATGAGTGTATAGAGAGGAGCCATGTGAAAAGGACTGGTTCTGATGGATGGAAAGCTTAATACAATCCAACAGTGTGTGATTGCAGCCTGGAAGGCCAATAGTATCAGTATCCTGGGCTGCTTCAGAAGATGAGAGGCCAGTAGGAAAGTGGAAGCTATTGTCCTTCTGTACTCTGCCTTCACAATGCCTCATCTACAATACTGCATTCAGGTCTGGGTCCCACAGAGTAAGGAAGAGAGCTGTTGGAGTGTATCCAGAGGAGCATCTCAAAGATGCTCAGAGGGCTGGAGCACCTCTCCTATGAAGAAAGGCTGAGGGAGCTGGGCTCGCTCATCTCGGAGAAGGGAAGACCCTGGGGAAACCTCACTGTGCCCTTACGGTTCTTAAAAGGAGCTTATTAAAAGGATGGAAAACAACTTTTTACACAGGCAGGTGATGATAGAACATGGGGAAAGAGTTTTAAACTAAAAGAGGGTAAGTTTAAATTAGATTTGAAGAAGAAATCCTTCACTGTGACGTTGATGAGGCACTGGAAGAATTTGCCCAGAGAAGTTGTGGATGCACCACCCCTGGAGATGTTATGGGCCAGGCTGGAAGGGGCCCTGGGCAGCCTGGTCTAGTGGAAGGTGTCCCTGCCCATGGCAGAGGGCTTGGAAGTAAATGGTCTTTAAGGTCCCTTGTAACACAAGCCAAGCTAAGTAGAACATCTCTGTTACAAACTAATACCAGAGCACTTGAAGATCTGCAGTTAAATGACGGTACGGATAAAGCAGATATAACTTTGTGTAATCTGTTGACTGTAACAACTTATATGGAGATGAAGTTGCTACTATTTCATGAAAATGCTGCTGAAACATTCTCTTCTGGCGGGGCATGACAGTCCAGAAGTATTCTAGATACTATACTATTGGACTCCCCAATTCTTCGCAGAGTGTCTTAGAACAAGGCCAACGAGGCATAAACAGGCCTTGTTCCCTAAATCAGGTGGTTTTCTGAGGGATGTTGAGTCTTTGTAATTCCACAAGCCTTTTGGGATGGCCCTCATGGTCACTAGTTCTGAAAAAAGAGACCTGGAATGTTCTGGGAAGAGTAGAAAGGTGGGGAGAGTTGACCGTGGGAGAAAGACAGTCTCAGAGTAAGACAAATGCGTGAAGTGTGACAGCCTTATTGAGATCTGTCTTCCTTTCTTTATTCGCTCAATCGTAATTCATATTTAAACTCCCGGAGTCCTAAAAAAAGGAGCAGAGTGGGACTCACCAGAGAAGTGGGAAGGTTCTCAATAAACTTTCTCTAAAGACTGTTTCATTATAAACTCTATTCAAATATCTACTTTTACCTCTGGCAGTGTTAATTTTCAGATTCACTTCCTGCTCTTTCTGAAATGTCAGGCTCAGGCTAGTAAACTATTAGATTAGCTCCTGCAGATATCTCTGCGGAGGAACAGGGTAACATCTGGCAGGCAGTGGTTACTTATTTTAGGATTGCCAAGCTGCAGGGACTGTCCCTGAGGAAGACTTGTGAAATGCTGTGTTGTCAGATGATGTGAGCCTGCCTCCAATTGTCACTCCCTGATGACAGTAGATAGCTGGACCAACCTTCCCAGGGGATGCCATACCTCTACTCTCATGAGAATGTTCAGAAAGCTCCTGCAGATCACATATCTGTCTCTAAGGATTCCCTCACAGCAAGACAATTTTGCACTGCAGCCAAAGCCTTCCCGAGAAATGGATTGTGCATAGGTTGATTGACATGTATAAATCAAACTGAGATGGGGGAGTTACAGCAAAAACCTAGGGAGGTAATGGTGCAGACTGCAGACTCTTGCATTGTGCACAGGTAGATTGTCCTGGTACAATCCTAATCACCTTGCTCTGTGTTTTTCCAGGTGCTCACAACCAAGGCTACACAGGGATCACGTAAAGCAAACTCTTCTTTCTGGTGTCTCAGGTTTCAGAGGCATGTGGCTCGGCAGAGTAGTAGCCATGACATTGTGGTTGCTGAAGTTCACACATACACGTCTGTGATGGAGTTGCAGGTTTTCAGCTGGGTTTTCAGTAACGTGAATCTCAGTTTGTGGCTGAGAGAGTTGATCTTAGGATATAAACTGAGGGGAATGTTCTCTGCAAGCTTCAAAGAATTTTGTGGGTCTACAGGCACAGCAATACAACTCCATCCCTCAGGCAACTTCTTGCTTTCACTGAGAGGTAAGATCTCGCTACACTCATTTTGTCTTATATATATTGTGATCCTGCAGAGCATCTCAGGAACAATCCTTTTTCAATGCAGAGAAGATCTTTCCTTGTAGAGCTGCCAGCAGGGAAGCCATGTAAACGACTGTTGGGAAGGTTCTGCAGGGACATGCTCTATGCTAAGCTATTCTGGCAGTGGGGCATAGTTTGTGATAGTGGTACCAGAAGTCAGTCTGGACTGTCTAATGGAGTTAGTTTTGAAAGATGCAAACGTTTCGTAGTGTGAAGATTCATTCACAGTGTCAGAGGGAGTCCTCTATAACTTACTCTGAGGACCAAGCACCAGCTAGCATTTGTGCTCAGACATAGCTGTAGGCCTTCAATAGGCTCAATGTAGTTGAGAGAGATGATACATAGCAAGGCTGCTGCAGGGCTTAAACTAACAAATCAGCAAGATATGGGACTGGTAGTATTACAAAAAGAACTGGTGAGCTGAGAGGTCACAAAGGCCCCAATATTAAGAAAAGGGACACATATAGTAAAGACCTGAAAGCCTGAAGTGAATTACAAATAAATTGAAATAAAATTAGGATAAATTACACTTGCTGTATAAAATGACTGGAAAATATATATTTTTTTTTTCAAGAAGGTTGCTGCATTTTATGTTCACTTGAGTCACCTTAAATGTAGCTCATGACATGTTGATTGTGGTTTTTTTTTTTTGGAACAGATCAGAAAAAGTAAAATAGAGCACAATTCTAGAATAAAAAACCATACAGACTTGAAATGATTCATTTGAAAATGCCAACAAAATTTTCCAACCCTTCTAATGTTTTTTATTTCAAAATTTTCAGGGTAAAGATGACTGAAAATTTATTGAATTGGGTGAAAATTTGAGAACTGTTTCAGCTCCTTCAAATCAGCATATTTTGATGAAAGAAATAAACCAAATGTTGATGCTTAGCTGTACATTTAATCCTAGAAGATATTTATTCTGGAAATAATTTATAGCTTGCCTCACCTTTGAATATTTTATATTAAAAATTCCAGTACAGTAATGAATTAACAGGAGAGACAGATAGCCCCATATCATGGGCTGTGTACTCTGGGAATACATCGGACAGAGAAATAATGATGAGGAAAAGCAAAAGAGATTATTTACTACACTTCGGTCATCTTGCTTGCTGAAGACAAGTTGTATTTATTCTGCTCTGACCTAAAGCAATTTGTTTGGTAATCAACACTGAAGAAAGACCATAAGGCAACCATGAGCACAGGATTCTTGTGGGAACACAGATGCTGTTCCCATCAGGCTTTCACCGTGTGAGAATTGTATTGTATCTTTTGTATTCAAGAGCAATCTTCTCTAGCTTTGCCACTCACACATTTACTCTCATTATATCTTACATACAAATTTAAAAAATGTAATCACAAATTCTCTGCATCAGCAAAATCTCCTTTTGCGGGAGCTTATACATTTTCTATTCAATACTGAAACTGTAATAAATATGTTTTAAAGAGACTGTTTATCACTAAGAAAAAAAAATGCAATCTTCTTTGCAGTGTTTTATGTACGTTCTTAATCAAAGTTCAGGTCTTAGATCAAATTCAAAAAATACAAAACCCTGTGTTCCATAATGAAAGTAAATAGCACATAAGAAGTGTTTTCTTAGTTCTCTCAGTTCATTTCTGAAGTTGAGATCTTTCCTTTCATGGTTTGATTACAACCTGCTAAGACTCCTGGGATAGAGTTCTAACATAAGTAGGTTTGACCTTAATATATTCAAACCTCATCAATTCTGCTTACATGATATTCAAGAGTGAATGTTAGCTATAGTTACTTATAAGTATAGGCTATGGATTTTTGTAATCACTGTAGAAACACTGTGGAATAAGAGAGATGAGATTCTCTTACAATTCCAACTACGCTGTTCAACAGGGACATAGTGCAAATCACTTGATTTAATAGACAGGAGAGAAAAACTCTCCCCCAGTGACCTTTTGTATATAGCTTAAATGAGGGTAGTTTACTCACTATTCTTACTCTTCAGTACTCTTCTTTTATTGCAAATACTGTCTTCTGCTTGCCTCTCTCTGCAACTTTACACAGTGTTTGAGGAGAGGTACATTGGCACAGAACTTACTATAGCTTTACAGTGTCAATCAAGGAACTATGTCAGGGTCAACCCAGAAAACTGAACCACTCACTAGACTGTTTTCCATATAGAGAGTCTCTTCTGATAAATTCTTATACATTCGCATTATTACACATCAGGAGAAATGATACATAACAGGTTTTTTTTTGCTGAGAACTGTGTGCGTGAAAATTGTGTGATTTGTGTAAGGAGTGACCCACTGCAAAGCTCGTATAGAGAGAGCTTCTCCATAGTTTAAGCTGGGAATGTCCTGTAATCTGATCCACACACTGTTTTGACATGCTTCTGCTCTTTAACTTTTTGTTGGCTTATTCCCTTTTCACAGCTGCTAAGTTGCAGTCAGTCTTTAGATTAGGCTTCTCCTCCTCATTTTCAACATCTTGACCTTGTTGGTATAGATTTTAGTTCTAGATGCCGTTACAACAGCTGAGTTCAAAGGCTCCTCTTCTGCATTCCTGCAGCTCTCTAGAAATGTGCTCTAAGTTGTGAATCAGCCTGCAGCTTCACTTCTCTTCCTCATATATTGTGGGGGGTTGAGCCATAGTCTGATTCAGGAGAAGAATTGATCAAGAAGGATAATTTCTGAGTTATTCATATTTGAGTTTATACAATCCACAGGTAGGTTGAGATTCACAGCACTTGCTTTCCCCACAGCATTTTCAGTCCAAGTTTTTGCCCAGTGGAAGTTTTCCTTATTCCTCAATCTAAATAGCCTAAATCATTTGCTAGCACAGCTGTTGAAAGCAGACAGAGCTGTTGGAGTTGAAACAAGGAGAAAAATCAGGATAGAAAAGCCAGTACAGAATACAATATAACACAGTATTTTACTTTGTCATATTGATGAAGTAATGTTAGTACAAACACTGCGAGGAATTTAACAACAAAAATTGAGAATACAGAAGGAAATACAGAAATGACAATTCTATGAGGAAGCAGAGAAAGCTGAGGAGAATTCATGTCACATTTGACAAAGTGAAGAGGCTTACGTGGAAAGAAGGAAGCTCCAGAAAAATCCAGAGGAGATGAGCACATGGTATTTGTTGGTCAAGTGTATTAAATTTAGAATGCATAATAACTGGAAATCAGTTAAAGTAATTGTGTGAAGGTAGATTTGAAAGGTATAAAGGTAAAAGGACCAGCACAAGCAAGGATATATTACAAAAGGAATTAAAAATGCATGCTTGCCTATTTCCAATGATGTAGGCTTGTAGAGAAAGAACTCCAAAGGAAGGATCTTCAACAAGAGATCCTTTCTCAGTGTTAGTCAGCCCCTAAATGAGGTCTGAGAGGGGTGTAGCTTGTCTCCCCCCCCTTCCGGTTGCACAGGTGAATTGCCTTCAGCTGTGCTCCCAGGACTGATCAGGTCTTTCCTTCGCATGTTCAGTCAGTGGTTCAGGCTGTGACTCAGCAGTCCCCATACAAAAGGCTACTCTAGCTCTGTGTTGTTCTGTAATTGGGTGCATCTTCAAGCTTTATAGTCTTAAAATGTCATGGTTCAAACGATGCTTTATTACAACTGCGAATTTGATTCACACTTGAATTTGATGAAATTATACCAGGTACTAATCTGAGCAAAAGCCTTCTGGCTTGAGATCGACATGATAAAAGGAGCTGAAATAAGATAACTGGCAGTTCAGATTACAGGGTGGCACTGAAAGTGAAATCCTAGATACCAGTTTTAAGTTACCAGTGGTAGAAGATTCATAAGTCCTCTCTGGACATTAAATGAAAAGTACTTACTAGAGAAAACCTTTCTATTTTGGGTGTACAAAAATCTTTGACCTTGCTGCATTATTCACATCTTGAAATTGAGGAATTCAAAAGTATTACATTATATATAGGCCTCTCTTTAAATTTTTTATCAGTGCTTTTCTCCCAATGTTATTTTAAAGTCAACGCTGCCAAGAAAGCCATTTGTCACTAATGATCAGGATCAGTGCTACTGAATATGTGTACTGTAACCAAATGCTGTTAAAGGTATTGTTGGAATGACTGTTGCTTACTGTTGTTTTATGAGATCTGCAGTTCTTTTCCATGGGGAAAAAAAAAAAAAAAAACAATTACTAAGAATAAAATTTTAGCTACGTGTAATGGGAGAGGAAAATACAATGTATGGGATGAAATTCAAATGCCTGTTAAACAAACCAGTCATGATGTCAGAATTAGTTGCTATGAATGAGTAGTTGTGCAGTCACAATGTAAACAGTGTCAGAAGTAGAGGCACAGTTCACCTCTAAAGGCAGATTAAATCAGAATTACTTTTTAGACAAGTACAGAACTATGATTCAGAGTAAAGGTCAAGATTCCTGTCCTTCTTGCAGTTACTCTTAGAATGAAAAAGGATATTCTGATTGTTGGTACTTCTGTTCAGAATTGGAAAGAGAGGTGTGTATTTTCCTAAATTCATTTTTGAAAGTACAATTTCTTGACAATAAAATTAATATGCTGTATGACAGAAAAAAAAAAAAGATGGACAATTCTGATCTCAGTAATCAAAGCCAATAGTTGATCAGGATTTAAACTAGGATGGTACATAGCATTTAGACCACAGCTCCCAGCTCAGGATTCTTAACAGCTATGATGAAAATTAACATCCTAGTGTTCTCAGTCTTAAAGCTTGACAAGGTGCTATGAATGTGTTTCACATGCTTTATGCTCATAATCAGCTTCTTTTTAGAGACAACTGTATGGGAACTGTTGAATCAGGGCCTGAACCACTGGTTGATCACCTGAGCTGAGCATTGATTCAGCTGTAGGAGCACACAGGAACACAATTCACCTGAGTGACCAGAAGAGGTGGAATTGGAATCTGACTCCACCTCTCCCAGACCCCATTTAAGGGCTGACCACGACTGGGGAAGGATCTCTTGTTGAAAATTGCTCCTTTGTGGAGTTTTCCCCTGCAAGCCTCAATCCTTGGAGATGGGTGAGTGTTTCTCTTCGTACTGATTGTCTCTTTTCCATCCTGATAATTACTCTAATTATGCCATCTGCAAAATATATCAGCTGACAATGCCATTTGCTATTATTCATTTTGTTAACTTTACCTCTTACACAATGCATCTCCTATTTAAATTGGTGTCTGTCAGCTCTGACAACAATTTTAGAGTTTTTTTTATATCACTGGTACTCTCAGGTGTGATGGGTTGCGTGTGATCCACGCACACAAAGCCATGACAAATTAAGGACTACATCTGCAAAGGGACTGCTTTTACCAATGGTTAGAAACTGATATATATATATATATATATGTATACGTTCTTAAAGCTGATGCCTAGGTTTTGTACTGTGCAGAACATTCTGATTATATTGTAGAAGTGTCACTTCTAACTGCTTATCAATTAGTGCGTGCAAACAAAATTTGTTAACTAGTGCAAGAGTACAGGAGGAAATTATTGTTTGTCTGAGAGATATTATTTCCACGACCACCACTGAATTAATATTGTTTAATGATTAGTAAAGGATTTGTTGAGGTGTGGCAACAATTGTGTTTCCTGCAAGTGATATCCCTCTTTCCAGGAAAGAATTTAAGGTTCAGCAGTAAGGGAGAAAATGACACTACGGACAGAAGGGACTTGCATCTCCAAATAATAGATGAACACTTGGCTATGAGGAGAGACCTGAGTTCTGTGTGATTCAGGACAATTAGTGTTGAATTTGAAAAACCCTGAAAGGAGAAGTTTCTCCCTTCTTGAGCTCTGGGCATACAGACCTGAAACACCTGAAGAGCTTTGTTAAGGGATTTGGGAATTAGAGGGTACTACTTTTTGTTACAGATTTCATAAGCAGAATTCTGAACTAGGTATGTATCTATCTTTTTGAAGTCCTACACCTAAATTTCTTCACTTTCTAGGATACAGCCTTTCAGAGGTCAGCCAAGAAGCCAGTCTGTGGAGATGAATTAGTAGCTGTAGCTTGTTTACAAGTTAGCAAACAAAATTAAACCTATACTCTCAATATAAACAGTGTGTGTAGAAAGGAAAAAAGGAGCCATACCCTGTAACACAGGAGAGCTGGGATTTCCTTACTTTTTTCATCTATAAAGATTCTGGCTAAAGGGTGAAACGGTGAACTGAAACTGCTTGGCCTCTGCTTTGAGTTTATATCAGCGTTTTCAAGCAAAAGTAAGTCCAAGTGGTAGTACAAGGAGATATTGCTGCATCGGTTCTTGGCTGAGTGCGATATTTCAGTTAAGTCCAACACAAAAGTACCTACCATGAGACACGCATAAATTTAGAATTGTAGTAAAACTTGAGTAGCTAATGGACTTCAATCCATCAAAAGCTCGACTGGTGCTAATGGCGATCTCATTGAGTAATTACATCCAGGGGGTTAAAATCTATCTCGGTGATGCGTTTGGGTTAATGGAATTGATCTTGACCCTTTTGCAGATATCTCTGCACAGAATTGGATATCAGCTGACTGCAGTTCTTGATGTATGCTTTACTTAATTCTCCAGCAGAGCATACACCATCGATAATATGCTTGATGCAATACGTGTGAAGATAGGCTGTTTTATTCAGTAAGCTGCAGAAATGCAAACATAAATAACTTCTGTGTGTGTGTGTAAACATCTGCCTTCCTTCCTCCCAGTAAAATCTTTGTGTCAGAACTTTAAGAAACATAAATCTGCCTACTCCATGAAGGTCTGTCTGATTTACAGCTTGTCCTCATTGGATAACTTCTCATTTTACTTGTCACTTGACTGATTCGTGCAGGGAAGACCTATGGCACCTAAAAACTATGGCAAATGTGACTTCTCAAGTTGTACTCAACAGCTGTTCTCCATTCTGGATGTCAGTTCTTATTGAATATTTCATTAATTTCCTTGGGTATGCAATAGAAGAGTACAAAAAACAATGGTGTTTTTTTTTATAGAGTTGATAAAAGAACTTTTTTTTTTTTTTTTAAGAAAAAACACAGAGGACTATCTCATAGGCTCTACTTTGCTCTATGCTGATTGCTTTTTTGCTTTCAAAGTTCCTCTCTCTGATTCACGACACATTTAATTAAGTACAGCTAAACAACTACTGCTGAATATGCCGTACTTCAGGGGAAAAAAATAAATCAGTGAAATGGTTCCTCATGAAACTAGCAGAGCAGGGTAAGGCTTGTCTGTACATTGTACACTAATAGAGCCAATAAAGTGTGAAATACACATATTAATATTTTTCCTGTAATGTTTCACTACAATATCCTTCATTTTCTTTTAAATTGATTGAGGTAACCTGAAAGAAATGTGGTTTCATTTACATTATGCTTAGATTTATTAGGATGTTCCATCCTATTCCTAATCTAGTTCTTTGGTATAGAAAATGCTTTCTGTGATGTATGTGCCTAAGGTAGGATTTGTAGAAAATGTATTTATTTATCAATTAATGCTTTTTATTCTGTGAGTATAATGGGAAAAGGAATAACAAATGGTAGAAATTTAAAATTATCTAATGATCCCAGTGACAAATATTTCCCTAAAATTTAGAATCTGAGGCAGTCAGTTTTTGCTACGGATTTCCCAGGACCGTTTTTAATTTGGAGTCTGGGAAGGTTTAAGGTCATACTTCTCTAAGGAAGGTTACTTAGAGAATCTTCTCTACCTGGCTGTCTAATTTCTTGAAACTTGCAGACATGCAATTATTTTTGGAGGCTGTGTCACCTCTCTCAATTTCTTCTAAAATTGCTCAGTACATACAGAAGTGATTGAAAGCACATTCTGACATAGGCCACTGCACAGAGAAAGTTACCAAATCAGCTTTTCTTCCACAGGAAATGAACTGAAGTAGAAGTACATCATGTGTTCTTGTTATAGACACATTTGTTTAGGTTTTGAATGTACTATGTAACTTATTAATTGGCTTAAGTCATTGTTTTATTTCTTTTCTTTTGAGACCTGTTACAATTCATGTCAATGTTGTTGCTTTTCTAAGACAGAATTGGTGTTACTGTCATTACATGGAATCTAGTGGTCATTCTCTTCAGACTGAGAGAAGAAATCAATTTCCAGTTTCTGCTTGGTAACAGAGGAAAGAACATCAAGAGACAGAAAAACATCATCTGACTTTCACTATTTCAGAGTTCTCTGGTAAATCTCATACACATTCTGCTTAAATCACTTTCAGAAGAGCTTGGAGAATGGCCTGAGGTTTGCAACAGATGCAATTCCAACAGCTCAGTCAACAGGCCATCCTCAACTTAGAATATATGCACATACATATATAAATATATATTTGTTTTATAGATGTTTAAAATAGTAAATTTCCAGTGACAGTGTTCGATTACTTTTCTTGTCATCTATTATAAACTTCCTTAAAAATTATATCATGATAAGAAGGGGAAGGATTCTACATTACAGTGACCTTTCACTTAACTAATTTGTGGGTTGTTCGATGTTTTAGTTTAACCAGGGTGTAAATAGTTTTACAGCCGCATTGTGTTCAAGAGGAAGGATGATAAAAAAAACTCATGTAGTTTTAAATTACAATTCTGCATGAGAGTGTCTAGTTGCTGAAACGCATTCCAAAAAAAAAAAATTACAAATGGTATTTTGTGCTTCTGTTTCTGTTATGAATAGGACAAAGTATTGTCCTTTTTTTCCTTTCCCGTGATAGGTGCTTATCCTCCCTAGCTGTTGTGAAAGTCTTTCAGAAATTCATGTAAACAGTTTTATGATTTTTGAGTTCTTAAGATAACCTCAATGACTTTTTGTGGCATTTTTGCACTCTGTAAAAGGCAGGCCAATTTATAACCATTAGATATCATATTTCTCTAAGCCAATTAACATTATTAACCAAGTCAGTCACAATTATCCAGCTGTTTTTTAGTTTTCCATATCCTCTCTGATAAAAAGAAAAATTAATCACATTTACTGCTTTAGAGTCCTTGAGAATCAAAAGGTTTTTATATTATTGCACTATCCTTTCTTTAAATTTATGTATGAATCTGACCTTTTCTTGAAACTCCTTTTACACATGTCACGGACTCTTGGATTTTCTGTCTCTCTCTAGGGAGAATTCCGTATTCACAGGGTTTTGTTTTAGGAATCCATGACCATTCAAACATGCCCAGTTCCATTTGTCAAGCCTCTTTACACCACCATCTCTTCTCTTGATTGTTTTTCATGGTGTGTAATGCATCCTAACTGTTTAATCAGTACTCTCCAGGTGGAAGAGGAGCAACAAGTGCAGCAGTCAGTGTCATTTATCTTTTTAAAGGACATACATTTCAATTCCTTTCTGAAAATGATTGTACAAAGCCACATTTCTGGGAAATATGCATCTGTGTCTACAAGTCCAGCCAACACAAAATCTGAAAGCAAGCAGATATGAGCAGCAATCTACAGATCGTATTCAGTTTTCTACCAAAAAAAAAAGTTCAAAATTAGATGCCACAGTTGACGTACCTAAGGTATTCCCTTAAGCTCTGTGACTGTGAGCTGTTAGAAACCCATCTGTCTAGCTTGGTTTATATAGATGTGCTTGAATCTTTCTAGCTAGGTTTAGTTTATAAATGCTGTTCTAGAGAACTACAATGTGCTTAGAAAAATGTCCAACTTTCCTGCTTAAGGGAACACACTTATGCACTAAAATATATGTAACTGTCACACAACCTGTGTTATAGATTAGTGGAGAAAGAGCTTTTTATTGGGTGGTCTTTCTAACAGGTTTTAACTTGAAGCCTCCTCTTGAAAAATACATAAATGAAGGCAGTATTGTTCATCTCGGAGATGTGACAAAGTTTGACACAGAAAGAATAGGTGCATGATATTTTTCAAAAGGCTTAGAGAAGTTCATCTTCTAGCACACTTGGATAAACCATAGCCTTAGCACATCTAGAATCTCTGATTTTGTTGACATTCATATCCGGTAATGTTAGACATCATTAAGCTAGACTACAAAAAATAATGCCTTTCTTTTAGAAAGATTCTTCTAACAGAGTCAAACTATGTACAACATTGACTTCTTAGACATGTAGGAAAGCACAGAATTTGTTTTTCCTCAGCCTCTTGAAACAATGAACAGTAAGAGAGGAAGCTAAATGGAAACAAGACACTGGAAGGACACGCTGCAACATGCTTCCCTGAGTTCTGTCTGTACCCTTTTCTCTGAAATAGATCAAGTCCCCTAAACTCATAAGGCGATTATGAGATCTGAAGATCTGAAGCACAAAGCTTCAAAAAAAAGTTTCCTGATTCCAAGTGAAATGAGATAGGTGAGGGTCAGTATTATATGGAAGTAGCTACAATAGCATGCCTGCAGGCAACATACATGAGATACGAGTCAGATCCTGTAAATTTGCCAGACTAGCAAAATGAAGTCTAGTTTTCTCACTGGATTAACTGGATTATAGATATTACATTAAATGCTATCATTTTGCAAGAAGTTATGGATTCACAGAATCATAGAACTGTAGGGGTTGGAAGGGACCTCTAGAGATCATCGAGTCCAGACCCCCTGCCCAAGCAGCTCCCTAGCCCAGGTTGCACAGGTAGGCATCCAGGTGGGTCTTGAAGGTCTCCAGAGAAGGAGACTCCACCACCTCTCTGTGCAGCCTGTGCCAGTGCTCCGTCACTGCACTGGGAAGAAGTTCCCACACATTTATGCAGAACTTCCTATGCTTCAGTTTGTGGCCATTTCCCCTTGTCCTAAATAACTTGATTTAGAGAAAAAGAATGAGGGCGTTCACATTCACCTCATGTTTTCAGTGTTTCAGTCTTTAAAATATTTTGGCTGGAATTTTGCTGTCAGTTTTGAGCTGAGTTGTTTAGGTAATTGTGAAGGAATGTTTCAAATTGAAGTAATTATATAAAATAACTATTATTTCACTTACAGATGTGTTGGCTTTTTAACTATGTTTAAATCATCTATAAAAGTATCTTCCAGAATGAAGGAACCAAAGCAGAATTTCAGCAATACGATTGATATTTAAGCCCCTGAAAAGAAGTGTTCTTAATGGAAATGCTGATGCATTAACAGTGGAAGTGTGTGTACTCATAATGAGGAGTTTGATAATGGGTCTGATAATGAGTTGCTAACTGTTTTTTGTGCAGTAGAAGTGAAGACATGGCTAATTTATATATCTTACATAACTCCATATTAGCATGTGCATTTATTCAGCTGTTAAAATTCACTTAAAATTGTTTTAGCTTTCTAAAATAAGGCATGGTTCTATTCCAAGGTTATAATGGACTTGCTAATGGAGTATTGACTACTGTTTCTTATCATCTATCTTCTGGTGGAAAGGTGTTCATTACTTTTCACTTAAAAAATTCCCCCCACTTTTCTGTTTTTTTTTTTTTATTTTTATTTATTTATTAGGAATTCTTTAGACTTGCAGTTGAAGACAGTCCCAGCAATAGCCAGTATTTAAGAAAGTTGTTTACTGTATATTATTAAATAGCAATTTCAAGGATCCTTTGGAATGAATACCTGTTTTCTTCAAGTTGAGATTTAGCAATGATATGCAAACCATCTCCAGACAAGAAATTTGGGTGCTGTCATTTCAACTGATAAATCAATCTTGTATTAGACTTCCTTTAGAAAAGATCTGCTGTGTTGGCAGTTCTCATTGAAATAAACCGTTTTTCGGAAAACATTGGGGAGAAATATGATCAAAATCACTCTGTTTCTGCATTTGTATTCCTGTGCTTTTAAAATAAAAGCTATAAACTGTGTAACGGCTCTGAACAGAGGAAGGCTGCAAGATTATGGTTCTGTTAAATTCAGCACAAGCAGCAGAAACTGCATGAAACATTGATTTCTCCACCTTTTCAGTTCCTTGGTATAGCTCAGCTTTTATTTAAGCTCATATCTCATTCTATGTTCTAAAAAATCTCACTACGCCTGAGACCCTACCCACCCTTACTGGTAACTGTGGTTACATCACTGATAGAAGTGTGCAGCCTCACATTAGGTAAGTGACAGTTAGAAATGAACTGCAGCTCTTTTAAATCAAAATCTCCATTCCTTAAAACGTTACTTTTCCTAAATTGAAGTGCCTGAAATCCTCACTTGGAGCATCAACAAGTGTCTGAACAAAGAAACTAAACACCTCCATTATAACAAATGTAATTGTCATAGATATATTGATTTATAATGGCACAAAGGCACTGAAAAACTTTTGCATCCCAGTTTGTATTCTGCTTAAATTATACTGTAACTTTCTACTGAGCACATTTAAACTGTATTTCAAAGGAAAAGATGACAGGAAAAATAAAGGATAGAGCAATATTGGTTTCAGTCAGTTGAATAGAGGATCCTTTCTGTGTGGAGAAACTCTCCAGATTTCTAGACAGAGTGCAGAATCAGTGACAAAACTGAAGGAAGCTCTCTGTCATGCAAGTTTAAATTTGGCTTTATGTATGAACTTTTGCTAAAGAAAATTCCTGGTTTCTGACACCTCTGTTCCCATGGCAACCTTTGGCAACTCCAAGTTAAAAGTGAAATGCTTTAAAAATACTGTTTACCTGTGAGCATTCAACTACAAGATACGTTTTGCAGTGAATGAGTTTTTCTTTGTTACAGTTTTTACATTCCTACTGAGTTTTCTACTGTAACAAGTACAGGAGCCTGACATATTGCATAAAAAGATAACTCACTAAATGGAGTCTTTTTTTCCTTTCTTTTGCTGTGTGAAGATCTTCTATGACTATACAGCAGTCTTTCAACCTGCGTGATCTCTGGTGATCTTTTACAGCAGTTTTTCTCTGCTTCCTCAGGAATTCTAACTGGTTAGAGAATGGTAGAAGGCTCATAATGTGCTGTCAAAGAAAATTCCTAAGGATCAATTATCTATAATCAAGTAATTCTGGCCAGTACTGAGAAACAGGCTCAACAGGTGGTTGCTATATACTGCTTAGTGTGCAGCGACTGCTGGAGAAACACTAAAATGATCTTAAGATCTGTGTTCAAATCTTTTCACGTTACTGTTGTCATTTCCTGATTGCATGCCATTATGAGCCCACGTTAAAAACTCACATGTGACACACAGATATGAAATTTGCAGGCATAGACATTTATAAATTGCAAGAGAAAAGAGAATAAGGCATGTGATGAAGAGCTTTTTGGAAACTTGAATTTAGCTTTAAGTCAGTGATTACTCGTTGGCAAAAAAAACTTGTGGGCATAATGGTTAACTGCAGAGACAAAGTGTCAAGTATTAAATGTGGACTAAATCTACATTTAGGCACCTTCTGTTTATAAGTGCAGTATTGTTAAAATGCATCCTTTTACCTATACTGCATTTATCATAGCTGTTGATATTTACTCCTCAGTGAGCAAAAATCATCAGGATACCGCCTTGAAGTGCATAGCTTGCTGTTCTTTATGGAGATCCTATTTCAGAACTCTAATGTACCTCCTCCATACAAAATCATATTCACAGCTGATTGAAACCATGTCATTTAATGTTCCTGAGGTCAGCCAGTCAGGAGGGTTATGTGTCACAGACTCCACAGCTTGTAAAATTTCCCAGTCCCCAAGTACTTATTCCTAGTCTCTGGTCTCCTTCAACCACGCAAAGTTCAATTCAAAAGACAGTTTCAGAAGCAGCTGCTGAAGCAGTCTGTGGAAAACTGGAAGCAAAAGCTGGATTCTGGTGCAGTAGAAACGTGAGCTCAGTATCTGAGACGACTGTGAATTGTATTATAGAGTATCTCTTGCACTAGGTAACAAATACTGTAAAGTCTCATTTTTAAGATTTGTTTTCTGGAATTTTGTAGCTGGATTCAGCATTCACTTGTGCACTCATCCGTTCTTCACTGCTATGTGGAATTTGGGTGTACTTTCATAGGAAGTTTTTTTGTAGACCTAAGTTTTCAGATGAAGATTGTTTTCTTCTGCATATTGTTTCCTGGAAGAGTTAAATCTTAATTGCTTCATTGCTAACGTTTTTCTCAATCTCTACCCATCTGGCTTTTACAAGCACTGAAGATTTATGCTGTCTGTAGATGACCCACTCCTTTCTGCACCTTTGAGAACTTTCATTTACATCAGTGATACATGAAGACAGCAAACCTGTTACAGTGCAGAGAGCAGGACTCTATGGTATACTTGAGGTAAGCTCTTCAGCTTATATCATATGAAGTTCAGACAAGTCTGCTTTTTTAAAACATAGTTTTCATTTCCTCTGGGACTGCAGAACAGTGAGGTATTGGAGCATTTTATTTGCACAAAACAGTACCTAGAGAGTATGAGCTGAAGTATTTCAGTTTTTCTATATATTTTTCAGTCTGTATATACAACGTACTTCATAAACTTTGTTATACCCAATCCAGCAGACCATTTTCTCCTCATAGCATGTTTTTCTGCAGACAATGCGGACTAAAATGTATACTACCAGGGGAGGTATAACTTCCTTAAAGACAGGTAGATCTTTAAGTTTCCCTTTTAGGAAAAGAAAAAAGAAGAGTAACAAAATCAGCACTGTGAACAAAATTCCTTTTCAAGACCTACATACAGATAAAAATCTGCAGGTTTTTCAGTTAGAGAGGGGAATGTTTATACCAACTCCTTGCTGGTCATTCTAAGTCAGTAGGTCTTCCCAAACTTTATACAGAAGAGCCTACATAGAGCGACTTGGCAAAAGAAGCACTACGGAACAGTAGAAGATAACAAGAAGAAAAAGTAGCTCATTCCTTTCCCATGACCAGTAACAGCTCAACAGAACTACAATCTCCATCCAGAAAGATATTGCTCCCTCAGCTACTAACCCTGAAACGAGGTTGAGGAGAGGCAGCCTCAGGATTCACTCCTTCTGGCCACTGAGTTAACCACAACTTCTCACCTGGTGCTCAACCATTGGTTTAGACCACGACCTGACAACTCCACTGCAGGGGCCTACAACTGTTTGGTTTCCACATAAAAACATGGCAGAAGGCAAAGGAAGCCCAGCTTAAAGTGGGATGGGAAAATACCTTCTACCTAGACTTCCAAGCAGGATCATCTGTTTGTCCACTTGCCTCCCATGTATCGGAGCCTTGAGTTGCATCAAAACCTATGAAGCTCTGTTCCCACTGACCTGGCTGAGGAGTGAAGGTTTTTTAAAACAACTATTTGAGAAATTCAGTTTATTATGTTTATTCTTTTAAAATGATTTTGGTTAGAAAGAGATTACAAGCTTTGGATCATTTTAAGAAAGTAACGCTTCATCTTCTGCCACTTTTATGATGAGAGGGTATAAATCCTGTCCAGGAAGATCAACATGTACTGAAATAAGGATCTTCAAAGCAACAGGTGGACTATTCAAGATGTCTCTGTGTCAAACACAGATGTAATAGAGCAATTCCATGGAAAGTTTGCAAAGCATTTTCAGTTATTCTCCATGAAACCAAACCTCTCCTTCAAATCCCTGAAGACCAACATTTTTCTAACTCCTGTGGTGACACTGCTGCTTCTCTGCTCTCAGAATCTGGTGTACAGATTCATGACCGAAAAATGCGAAAGAAAGATGCCAGAGGCATTTTTTGCTGCTGAAAGATGAAATTTGTGCTTTCATATTTGAACTGTCAGCTGTGAGCTGTTAGCAGGTTACCCCACTCAGCTGCAATATCCGGATAGAAAATGCAGGCATTGTACCATTCATACAGGCTTCTGGCTACCAAAAAAAAAAAAAAAAAAGCAGCTGTAAGTCCACAACTGTAGATTGATAGCTGTATTTGTCACAAATCACCATAACTGGTGTTGATTTCCTAAGATGTCTAAATAACTAAAAATCAGAATATAGTAATAATTATCCAGTCGCTGTGAACTGCCAGTCATGAATTTAAAAAGGTGGATGAAGGAAACTGAAGAAAGAGACATCTCCACAAAAGGAGCTATATTCAGAATATGGTTGCTCGAGTTACAGTTCAGATTGTTCCAAGCATTTTATCTGTGACATAGATCTCTACATAATTATACTGAGGTTTT
Organism: Odontophorus gujanensis; assembly: GCA_013399175.1. Taxonomy (NCBI): domain Eukaryota; kingdom Metazoa; phylum Chordata; class Aves; order Galliformes; family Odontophoridae; genus Odontophorus; species Odontophorus gujanensis. Next base: position 41,462 of record VXAB01005520.1, read on the forward strand.
TGTTTGATTGTATTTTTTCCTGATATTTTCAATGCTTGTTTCTGTGTTCTATTCTAGTCCAGTAACAAGGACAGTGTGGCCTTGCAGTATGTCTGCCTGTCTCTAGATCCATGTAAATGCTCTTCACACCACTTGATGGCTTCCTGCCAATACAGATGAGACGATATATCTGAGACATTGCTTACGTGCTAGAGGAATCTTTCAGCTCAAGCAGCAATGTACCATGTCTACTCTTTATTATTCTTAGTAAGAAATCACATCAAGGAAACAGAAACAGCCCGAGGAAAAAGCTCAGCTAGCAGACAGCCAGAAGTATTTACAATAACGGAGACCTGCCTTTGAGACAAGATGCTCTTCAGGTAGGCTTAATGACAAATAACCTCGAGCAAATACATATTATGAAAGTTAATAAGACTACAATTGCTCAGTTGCTCCCAAGTATTAACTTTGTCAAAGATGTCCCTCTTTGAGTTTTCTAACACCTGAAGTAGTTGTGCATCTGATATTAGTTGGTAGTACAAAAAAAACCCCAAAAACTTTAAGGCCAGGGGTTACACAAATTAGAATGAGTTAGCAGTCCTTCCTCATTCCCGCTTTTCTCTTCTGTGTATGTAGAAGTGAGAGACTCCATGCCAGCATAATATATTACTCACCAAAGAATCTTTCTAACAAATAAATTAAACAATGAAGGGGTGGGATGCTCTTTCACGTTTATGTATGGGAAGTGTGTCAGCAATGGCACATTACCATTGACTTCATAATAATTTGCAGTATTTAATTAACTAGTAGGTCAGCTGGAAACCAGAAGGCAATTCCTCTGCACACACACATTCAGAAAAGTAACATTACCAATGGAAGTACTAGAAGTTTCTCTCATTTCAAAGGCTTATACTGGGAAAATAAACCAGTTTCAAATAATCGTGTAGTATGGTTTTCCATGAAGGCAATAAATGAACTGAACTTCTACAAAGAATCTTTTCTTAGCAGAATGTTATCTGCTTCTACCTGACTTGTTTAAATTTATTTTCTTTGCTGAGTAGGCCATCCATTATTTTGACATGTTTTATGGTGAGTAAAAATCCTTGATTGTTTCTGCATACCAAAAAAAGAAGTTTCTTCAGTTTTCACAAAGAAAAAAACAAAACCCTATCCTCAAAAATGTCAGAGGCCATTTAAATGTCATTGCTTGAGAAAGCACTCTGAAAATGCTCCAAAATGAGCTTTTCTGGAGATGTCAACTCTTGGAAAAAAATAATGTGTTTAAAACTGGAATCACTTTCATACAGGTTTTAGGGTATACATATGAGAAATAGATGAGACAAGTGCTCAAAGCTGTACTACCCCCACAAGGAAACAGATTTCACAGAGTGAAATTCACAGGTTACTTCATAAACAAGATTACTTGGATTTATTTCAGCTTGGCAGGTTTATCATTTATAGAAACAGTGGATTCAAAAATTGCTGGTTACTTTGCTGGTTTTCTTTGCTGAAATTTCTAATACGCTGGCAAAAATGGTAAAATATTATAAGTTGTTTCACAGCTTTATCATCTCTTTTTTTAATCTCATCGCTAGTATTTTGAAAACCAAATACTGAACCTCTATATTACCTTGTATATATTGAGATGACATTTTGGAAAATTAACAGGAAAAACAGAGCTCTTTCTGTACTGTGCCATATATAACTTTATAGAGACCAGCAAAAATTTAAAGGGTTATTTATTACCGTTTAGATTAATAAACTTTGAACTCAGAATCAGAACCGTTTCATGTTTCTTTGATGTATTTTGCTGGAGAAACTGCAGAACTTTTGAGAATTACTTTAACTGGAAGTTCTGCAGTGGTGGGCAACTGCTGCTTCTGTAAGAGCACTCTCAAGACTTGAGTCTCTTTTTTTTTTTTTTTATTGATTAATAAAGTGCTTTGTAAGTGATCCCAGTAATGAATTGCCCTACTAGAAAACAAGCAAATAAATTTAAAAAAAAATACAAGAAAAAATTTTATACAGTTTTACGTATATGTAAAAGCACAATAATATATTGAATAATATAATTTTTAATCCTGTTCTTGTATAGATCCCATTACTGGAGCTTTTATGACTTACTGAGAAATGTAAGAGATATTTAACAATTTATCTTTTATATCAATAATTCAATGCTTATCTAAATTGAATGAACTGCTTGACTTTTCTATTACTCAAACTTTATAGTTCTTCAATTTTTCGTAAGGTTTTCTCTGAAATTTTTCCAGTTTATGGGTGCTCTTCCTGAAATGTGAATAGCAGACCTCGATGTAGTACTCTTATCAGTGATAGAAATCTGATTACCTTTATTTGCTGTGTGATAGATCAAAATGAAATATGCATCAGGAAGTGAAAATATAGTGAAGAAAAGTATTTATTGGTCTTACCCTTTCCAGTAGCACCTAGACAGGCTTGATCAATAAACTGTGTTCAATGTCATGACATTCAGCAAGGCTAAATGCTGGGTCCCCCACTTGAGACAAGACAACTCCATGCATCTGTATGGACGTGGGGAAGAGCAGCTGTAAAGTTATCTGGAAGAAAAGGGCGTGTGGGTGCTTGTTGGCAACTGGCTGAACATGAGCTAGCAGTGTGCCACAGAGGTCAAGAAGGCCAACAATAGCCTGGCCTTCATCAGAAATATAGTTAGGTAGTGGAATGTATGGTCCTGGGTGTTACTACGCCTGAAAGTATTTAAGGGATACGTGGATGAGCTACTCAGCATCTGCCAGTAGTCTTGTATAGACCTAACAAGGTATATAGTTGGACTTAGTGATTTTGAAGGACTTTTGTAACCTAGATGATTATATGATTCTAAGTCAAGGTGACAATAGATGGGTCTGCACCGTCTGTTATTTTTATTCTTGTCATTACTTTAAGATTCCTCTATTGGTTTTCTCTTTTGTGGATGAGAAGGCAATGAGATGCAAGATCCTGGCCACTGCTAGCAAAATCTCCTGCGCTGATGTACTGTTGATATATCCTGAAAGTGATATAACTAATAAGTCAACCATTGAGAAAATATATCTACTCAGAGGTTGAGTTTATTTGTCATTTTTCCTTTATTCTAAACAGTGTCCAGTCTAAAGTTTCTTTCCTTTTTTCCCCCACTAGGTAGTGTACCTCCAAGAGAGAGCTGCCAGGCTAGATCTTTCTGTATCTGCAGTAGTCCATTGCCTGTTACCTGGCAATATATCTCACCTCTGACAGAGCAGATGGGTGATTCTCCTTCTTTGGGATTCTCTTTGTATTAATTCAAGAAGTATTTCTTTTTATTTCCTTCATATTTTTTAGTTAAAAAAAAAAAATAAAATTGAACACTAAGGTGTTTATAGTCCAGATTGTGGTAAAGTCCTACCTTTATTGCCCATTCACAGATTTCCTTGTCAGTAATGATTATTCCAGGCTATAGTTAGACCATGAGCTGGAAGGAGACATAATTATTCTGTTAAATTGTCACCACAGACATTTGTGAGCAAAGAAGAGGGAAGAAGTTACTCACAAATGAGTCAAGTGTGTTAGCTCTCAGAATAAAGCAGATTAATGACAGGTGCAGATTGCTCTGCAGAGGCCTTGATGGAAGTACATAAGGAGTGTCACCCATGCTTTTTTGTTTACATATATTCCTTTTTTATTTCTACATGCACATAATCAGGCATGTTTATTTGTATGTTCATTTGATTCATATATTCTTTGGTATCTAATCTGAAGATGAAAGGGCAAGAATGTAACACAAGGTATTAAAATAAAAATCAACCAGCCAATCAATAACCCTCCGAAACCAAAAGTTCGTGTGTTTTATTTTTTTCCTTTATTTTTCCTGTGAGATGGCATATCCTGTATCAACAGGATAAGAGATGGGTGTACAAGGATGGCTCCCTGGATGAATTCAGTAGATTTTTCACAAGATATTTCATCAGATTCTCAACTGACAGCAAACTAGAACACATTCATTTTACATCTTGAACATATACACAATGAACGAGTGTTACACTAATATTAATATTCCATGCAGTTTCCAGCAAATATCTTATCTTGAAGGTATTTGGATTTGAACCAAAACTCCAGCTTAGTCCAGTAAAGGATTTTTTTTAGAAATAAATTTTATGAATCAGACTTCTTGACAGAGGTCAGTAAAGATTAGCTGGATCCATGTTATCTAGTGTCAACTATTTGCAGTAATCCAGATTTTTTTTTTCTTTTAGATGGCATAAGTGGTGTCTGATATTGTACACAGTTTTTGAGACAAAAAAAAAAAGGATAATAAATTTATTTTATTGTGGGAACATAGATTGTTTCACTTTTTTCTTTGTGCATGAAAGTTTGCCATGACGAAGGTATTCTGGTGTTGAAACTTGATACCTCCTGTATCATTTGTTCATTCATATATGTTTTCAGCTTTCTAGGCAGAATAAATGAGACTGTTAGTAATCTGAATTGTTCTGTTACAGACAATTTAACATTTTTAGCATTCTGTTCGCATGTGGCGTTACTGTAAGTGTGGTCCAATAAATAGTACAGATTGCTACTCTGTGGCTTGTTTGCAGGTTTTATTGATCCTTGTACTTGATTTTGGAGCATAACAAAAGACTGTAATAGGAAGAACATTTACCTTTTGGTTTCTCCTTTTTAAATTGAATAGGCATCCAATCTCTTAGCCTGTGAGACCTGAGTCTACAAAAATAAATTTGTATGATGGTAAGACTTTGGCAACAAAATTACAGAGAGTGGAATGGGTAAGAAACAGTCTGGAATCCTTGCAGATAAAAGGAATTGCTAACTTATTCTGTATCTATCAAGAGATGCACTGACTAGAATAATTACTAATACCTTAACTGTATCAGCTGCAGTCTACATATAAGAGATGCTGAAACAGAAAGCATGAGCATGATTATGTGCTGGATTTTCTCTCACCTCAGCACCCCTCACACTTGTTCAGTGCACAGCACAAACAACAAACGCTCATCTTTGATATTTTACATTTGTTTTTCAGCAGTCAAGCCTTGTCTGACTTACTGAATGATACTTAACCCCTGCTCTGAAGATACAATTTCAGATTGATTTAAAGGCTTTCATGTGAGTAAGTGTATGACACTGGTCCCATTTTAGCTAAATTTTTGGAGTGCATGAAACATTCATTATTCTTCCAGCTAATCCAGCACCATGTGGTGTTTGTAGTTTAGAAAATTTCAAAGGCTTGCATGATATTTAGTTGGATGGAGCATTGTATAGAATCAAATTGCATTGACGGCATTTGTGTGTGCTTAGCAGTTTTGCAATTTGTATCTGATTAGGTATGAGAAATGATTAGGTATGATTTCTAAAAGATTCATTTGAAGTATTTTGTCCAAATCTGTCTAGGATCTTTTTGGCAGAGACAGGGATTAAATTTAATACTCCATAAGGGTGTCAAAATATTAAGCCATGTGATTGTTCTTTCTTCCTTGTATCTCATTTGATTTGCCATAATCCTTCCAGCTTCTGAAGGAAATGAATCTAGGATCATTCTCTTCAAAACAGAAACTAACAATTTGTTGAATATGATAACTGAAATGAATGTAATTAATAACAGAGGGGGAAAAAAAGAAAAAAAAAGGAGGTGAATTGATTTAAACATACAACTGTAATTTCAGACTTTACTCATTTTAAACTGTTTGGCTTTTGGATATCTTCTTTCCATTTATTTTCACCCAGTCGCCTGGAAAATTTCTGAAGCTGCAGCTGGCCCCTAGGTTTCCATTTCTCATGCCATCCTTGATGGCTGATGCTTTGACAGAACTTCACAGCAACACTTAGTAAGGCCAGGATCTCTGTATCTGTTATCTCTGTATAACAGGTGTTGTATGAGCAACACTCGTAGCAGCGCTGTCCTTCATCATATTACAAAACATATTTTTATTTTACATATTAGTATAGGCCTGTTTTTGTTCCCTGCCCTGACATGGTGTGGAGTGTGGATGTGCATTTGTTTGCCTTTGTTTCTTGATAGAAGATTGCTTCTATATGGATTTTTCTTATTGTAGGTTTTATTGATCCTGATTTCTGATCTTCATGCATTCAGCTGGAAGACATTAACAAAGGACTGATAAAAGTATTCTGGGCAGAGAACTCCAATTTTTCAGGTCTATTGTGAGTTCCTTTTTGAGGAAGGACTTTAAACTTACTCAAAAAGCAGTTCTTTCAAGGATGAACAGAAAAGTAATGCCTTGAAACCCATACTGTTATCTTTTTTGTGGACAAACAACTGAACTGGAGTTAGAAGCTTTATAATTTTTTTTCCTAATTTCTGTTGACCAGGCAACAAATATTTCTTCCTTTTAGATATGCTTTTTGATATAGTCAACACAATAGAAATTTCAGCTCCAATCATTTTTTTTTTCCCCCAGTTTGGATGAGAGTTATCACTGCTTTGATTTTTCTGTGTGTCTTCTCCATGCATATAGGCTCAAACTCAGGCAGTGCATCTGAAAAAATATAGCAAACCTTTTAAGAGTAAAACCTATATTTTCCTGTCTTGGAACAACAATTTAACAAATCCTCAATCTGAACGTTGATATCTTTTATTTAAGAATAATCTTGTTGTGATTTTACTCACTATATTGTATTAAAATACCTCTTGATGTTAGTCTTGTTTATTTTTGCACAAATTGTTTCTACCTTCTTGTAGTAGGGTAGACCACTTTTGGTCTGCATTGCTGCCTCCTTGACACTGTCAGCTCTGACATTGTTGTGAATTCATGTCATTTTTCATTTTGTTATTAAGCTTTGATATCCTTTTTATTTAAAAAAGGATTCACTAACATTGACATTTTTCTTTATATAGTTAAAATGAAGTCATTATCCTAATGATGTATTTGCATTTTATACTTCTCTTGTTTCCAGTTTATCATTCTGTGCTGCAGAGCTTTTCTTTCAGGAGCTGGGAAGATTAAAATTTACGAAGTGTAAGCATATCATGATTTTTTTGGTGATTTAAGTACTCATTTAAGCATTGAAGATTTTCTCTCTTCGTAATACCTGTTCTTGAAGAGAGTTCATTCTGTACAACAGATCTAGTACTGAATCCCTGCTAGGGATTGGTGACAGAGTACCACTGTATAGGCAGCTGTTCAGCTCCTTTGTAGAAACACTTTCCATTTCCTTTTTATATTTGCAATTTTATAAAGCTGTTTTTCTTATTGGCAGTGTTCTAGAAAAATTAACAGCAGAAATAATATCGTCTCAGAAAAATCTTCTGTTATTTTTTTCTCTAAAGGAAAAGCAAATTTTTTCTTTAATCTTTTCTCTTGTTTTCCCTTCAGAGATGGCCACTAGTCTGAGATGCTCAGTCCTGCTTGCTTGCCTTAGAAAAAAATATGGTATTTTCAAATGAAATCGTAGGACAACCTGTAGTTTCTGAGCAAGCCTAGTTAGATCACCCCAAATCACTACTGACACTGCAAACATTGGCCATATTGCCTAACATGGAGTTTCACTGACTAAAATAGTAAATCATATTGAATAATTATTACAGAAGCACTTTATAAAACTCTCACAACAAAACTGGGATCGTTATTTTAAAAATGATTGCAACTAATTGGATTATTGTGTTTTTCCTGCGTAGTGTGTGTGCAAGTGATCACACCTTCAGTTGCTATAGTATCACCTATGTGAGAAAAAGTGCAAATAGGAAGTACAAAAAAATTCTCTGCATAAATGCTGGAAACTTTCTGCGCTTGCATTACTTGTTTCATTTCATTAAAAGCAAATAAAACCTTTGAAAAAAGCTATCATCAGAATTTTGCCCATGAGTTGTACCAGATGTTTGTGGTTACTGCATATCTAAAAATGCTACAGTACAAAAAACATGTAATATTTTGGACACTATTATTCCTGTCCC